>BMAU01019824.1:0-475981 GCA_019973935.1 Trichonephila clavipes
GTTTTGAGGAAAATTTGGTATTCAAAATTTTTTAGTTTAAGACAAACAATGTGGCGCTGATTTTAAGGTTTGACTATCTACTGTTTGAAATCTGGAATAGATGTAGGAAATAGAAATATTTTACAGTCTTGTATGAAAAATAATAATATTTTACTTTCAATCACATGTAGTTCAGTTCTATAGTCTAAGTTATCTCTAAATTAAGTTATTTTGTAATATAATTATAAACATAATTATAGTAATTTACATCATCTTATAAACTCTTTTATATAAATATCAGAATACTTATAAAGTATTATGCTTTATTACTTTTACGTCTCTTTTTGTATTTATAAATCTTTATATTAATATACATAATTTCTTTTTAATATCAATAATTATTTAATAAACTTCTATGAATATGAAAAAATAAATAAATTTTCATATTCAGTTTATTATAAATAAGTTTCTAATCGTTTTAATTATAGCATCAATTTTCTCTCTGAGTTAATTAAAAGTCAGTTTATTTTTTAATACGGGTTTAATTAAAGTAAATCAGTTTTCCAATATATGATTACAAATATGAAATAAAGAAATAGTCTCTTTTATTCTCAATCCTTTATATTTCATAACTTCAGTAGAAAATGGTGTAAGTTCAAAACTGTTTTCTTAAGCTATGGTTTACAGCAAAAATATAGTTCTTAAAAATAGTTTATCTAAAAATCAATGATCCTCATTTGTCTATTAATGGTATTAATAACAATTCGAATGCTAAATCGAAATCGGTTCGAAAATCTCGGTTGGATTTATACCATCGAAGTTTCCACGCTAGCGTCGCGACTGATTCAGCTATTATAATGCTCACTAAGCATCTCACCTGAAATGACGAAGCTGGTTTTTTTTGAAAGCCTTTGAAGGTGATTCAGTTATTCACCCAGTTCGGTTTCATTCGCTTCACTGATCGCTTTCTTTATAAAATAGCATTAAATAAAGTTTTATTACTGGGTTCTTCTTACATTTTTATTTTGAGTTTCTTCTTCCCAAACCAGGTAAAAGGCCCTTCTAGTTCTTATATATACTTAAACTGGTTGCACTCATTTATTGGGTTGAAAAATAAATAAAGTCTATATCTATATAATATCTCTTATATAATAGTCAATTTACAGATCTTATTTATAATTGTTTATATACAAAGAAATGTGGGTATAGTCGAGTTGTTTCATTTCTCTCTCTTCTATTGTTTCTCCACCTCTGTTTTCTAAGCGTTTAAGTGTAACAAATAAATCAGCAGGAAAAACAGAGAAGTTACTTTTTTTACATCAGTCTTCTATCATGTACTGCAGTTTTATTAGTATCTATAAACTTTTTCTCTTTAAATGCTAAAAGATAAGTGTTGTGCTCTTTATAAAGAAATTTAATTATTATTTAATGACTGGGTTGGAAAAATAAATACCATATTCTAAGACAAATGCAGTCTTAAGTCTTCACTGTTTCATGGGTTCCTAAAGTTGAGGAAGTTGGAAAATAAATCAATTTAATCATTTCAATCTGTGGTTTTGGTTGAGTCCACCACAGAGATCAATCACTAATGTTCAATTTCTTTATCTCTGATCGATAAATGGTAAAATCAAATGGAAGACAAATGTTAAGTTCATTGCGTAAATGCAATGATGAAAAAATCAAGATTATTCAAATATACTTATAACTGCTTTGTGATTCAGTTATCTTATTTCAGTTCTCATGGCAATCTATGAAATACAAGTCATATTGTAGGTGGGGTTTTCTCTATTTATTACAATATTGAAATTGAAACTATCAGTTTAACTTTTCCAAATGCATCCATAAGACACACGTTCTGTTATATTGGAGGATCTGAGTGAATCAAAGGATCGTTTATTAAGTCTTAAATTATGGTAAAATTCTATCTTATTAATCTTATTTTTTAGTTTAAATTTCACCTAAGTAATCAAAGATATTTCCATGCATTATTCTTACCAACTTCAACATTTTTGTGTTTAACTCAATTAAGCATTTGAGGCTTTGAAAAGATGTTTGATCTCAAGTTCTATATCTTCTGCGTATTATGGCTATACGTACACTTTCACCAGTCATCGATTGTTTCTATTACTAATTCAAATCATCTCTGATCTAGCCTGGAAGAAGCTGCAGCCACTCATATTGAAAGTTCTTTTAACGCTATTCATCAGGTTAGATTAAAAAGTCTAAGATGTTCAAATATCTTTAAGCGGCTTAAAGGTACCCAGAGCCGCTATACATATTGGACAGTTTCAGGAAATATACAGCGCCGATCGTTTTACAGAAAGTCATTTGATTTAATATATATAATCGGTTTAAAGTTGGTATTAAATTTCTGCAACGATAGATCATGAAGAACAACTCCGTTCGAGACAACGTCCGCTAGCAGGAATCGCGGTCTCCACTACTGTCGGTCTCTTCTGGGTTTACACCTCATTCTATGTTTGGATAATTAATAGGATGCTTTGACTATTTTTAAAAATTAAGTCTATTGGTTTATTATCTGATCTATTATTAGCATTCTTGTTTAGTTTATGAGTTTATTTAAGCTATGAGTGTTTTCAATTCTGGAACTCCTCATATTATTACCCATGGGGACAACCTACAAGCTCACTCCATGAAGTTTTCAATGAGGTTGTCCACTCCCAGTTCTCTTGACAGGGCAGAGCAGGTCTAGCCTAGATCATTAGTTTACAAAGAGTTCCATTCTATTAGATCTAAGTTGGTTCTCAGGTCATTAGTTATTTAAATATCAGATGAAAGGGCCCCAAGTGTTACCCAGATCTGCTGTAGTGTGGATGTGCGAGCCTGCCATCATCCTTCCTCAACCTTCTGATGAACTAGATCTTGCACTGAGAAGGGGAAAAGTATTCACCATTTTCTTGCCACTACCACCATCATTAGATCATTATAGATGAAAAAAGCAGCATTCAAGTCTGTACTAAGACCAGTTTGTTAAAATAGGTATTGTGTAGTTCACCACTGTAATATACTGATTATTAATGATAGCATCAGTTAAGTTTTAAGTTCAGCATCATTTTATAGCGCTGTGGTGATGTATATCTTTGAGCATCCTAAAGGCATAATACTCATCAAACTTTGCTACATTTTCAAAAAAATAAATTCTGCTGAACTTTATAATCACCAAAGAAAACAGGAATCGTTAGCTAAATTTCTTTTCCTGTAACTTTGGAATTGAACCACTCTTTGAAATAACAATCCTAATATATCAATTTTTTTGTATAGAATTTTTTCCCGTAATAGATTTTTAGATTTCTTTAAATTACACGATCACTTAACGCTTGAGTAAACATACTGATAAAACGGAACTCGTCTTTCTGATTAAAGAAAATTATCTTGAAGATTATAAATGACTTCTTTTTAAGAGAAAAGAATCATTTCTAAATGAAAGAACGTACTTCACTGTGAACTTAGGACATACATGAAAAAATTCAAAACAATTTGAGAAATTCCAAAACATTGCTGCTCTTCTGTTCAATTTTAAATTTGCTTTTTTGGTTAAAGGAGAACTTCTGTGTTTAAATAACAAGGATATTCCGTAATTATATTTAACAAATTATTTTGAAAGGATATTGTATTACACAGTGAACTCCGTATAATGTTCTGAAGTTTTTTGTTTAAATTCAAACTCGCGTAATTCAAATTGATATAATTAAGAAAATCTTACTTTTTATATATGTCCAGTTTATTTCCGTATCTACATTTGTTTTATAAATACCATTATAATGAATGCTACAAAATTTATTGTTATTTAGTTACGAATTAATGGCAACAGAACAGATAAAAATATAAGTATTTATTTTGCTTCTTGTTATCAAGAAGGGAAAGACCGCAGAATGTGGAATTTGTTGCCAAATAACTTCAATCAATGGGGTAAATTCATGAAAGACACGTGATAAATGCAATCACGTATCCTCCATTGAAATCTGAACTTGCATTAGATACTTGTCTTTCTACTCATAAAATTTAGATAAATTTTCAAATTTGACAATTGGTTACACATGTTCAAATATTAAGAGTATTCAAAAAGTTTTTCTAAATTTAAAATAAAAATTCTTTTTTATGCGTGCACTTTTGAATCAAGTGCCTTTTGTTTACCTAAATTCGTTCTTATTGTTGATAAGTATGTAATTTTTTTAAAAAAAGTATCTGCAAAATGAACTAATTATCCGGAAACAAGTGTTTGCTTTTATCATGTGAGAATGACGCCATAAGAATTCATGAATAGATTGGCTAGAAACACACGTGATTATAGTTATCATGTGATTATGACGCCACATTAATTGAGCTCATTTACAAATGTAGAATAAAAGTAATGAAATAATATAATTCAAAAGAAAAGAAGAATTCAAAACTGATTCTAACTTATATATCTTCGTTTCTCATTTCCTCTCTCTTTTTTTTATTTCTAAGGTTGTTATTTAAGTATTTTAAAGTGTAACCCCTTTTTGTGTAAGGTAATAAATATTCTTTATTCTATAGTTTCTATAGCTAACAAAGCTCCATGCGTCTTAATTTTAGAAAATAGAATATATTTAATTAACATATAGTTGATTTTAATTGACGACTTAGAATAAATTTTGATTAAGTGTAATAAGAAGGAATATCTGCGGAAGTTCATTATAAAAATGAACCGGTGGAATAAATGTGTTCTTCCATTTAATAAAATCAATTCTCTCTAGACACACGCACACACAATTAGTTTACTTTCTTGACCCCATTCTTGTTTAATCAAAAGTGTCTGGACAACCCACGCAACCAGTGTTATGAACAATGTTCCAATTGGAAAATTTTATTGAAGGAAGATCTTTATCAGACTAATATATATATATATATATATATATATATATATATATATATATATATATATATATATATATATATATATATATATATATATAAAATATCCATAGCAGTTTCATTAAAACTAATATGATGTATTTTAAATAAGTAAGAAATCGGAAGAGTAAAAACGTCGTCTAATTTGAATTTAAAGTAGGGTAGTACTTTCTTTTAAATATAGGGAAAAAATGAAATCCTCTGAATCAGTGGTCTGCAGATATTGTCGACACAGAACCCTTGAAACTATAAAGTGTTTCCGGAAAACCCTAACCCCCCAAAAAGCTCCATAGAAGAATATACTTTAAAATAATATTCAAAGTAGACTAGCATGTTACAGGTACTTTTAGTAAAAACAATTGAAAAATACTGCATCTTTCTATTCCTACTATTAGCTCACTCTCTCCATATATTTATTTATTTATCTTCACGGAATTTTCAATCGTTAATAAAATACTTTTTAAAGCGCTTAATTGAGCTAAAATGTTATATACACGATTATTTTGGATTACAATACAGTAATTTAATTATAATTAATAAAATTAATTGATTAAAACTAATTATTCAAAGAATTACAAATACAGACACGTTGGCAACTTAGCGACCATCTTGACGATTTGTGTCAAAACATGAAAAGGTTTTTTCTCGCATTTTAAAGCGCTCGTTTGAGCTGCAATTTTCTGTACACCATTGTTTTGGGTAAAAATACGATAATTTAATTATAATTAATTAAAATTAATTGACTGAAATTAATAATTTAAAGAAGTGCAAATACAGCCACGTTGATTTCATTTTTAGCGACTTGGGTCAAAACATTAAAACATTTTTTTCCTACGTCTCAAAGCATTCAGTTGAACTGAAATTTTATATACACGATTGTTTGGGGTAACAATACAATACTTTAATAATAATGAATAAAAATGAATTACCACTTAATGTAGTGATTCTGTCCTATGTATATACATATTTATATTAATTGTAACTATTTAATAAAAAGTAGCTAAAATAAAATTTTTCTTTGTTGATCTAAGTAGGAATTGACTTTTTTAATGTGATATTAATGGGATTTATTCATTGACTCGTGCTCTTGTGTTATCTATCATTGCATTATATTTAATAACAAAAATATGTGTTTGCATATTTTATACAAACTATCAAAATCTAAGTCTATTGAAGATATCTGCAGTCGCATTTCATATTCTGCATTAAATTGCTTCCACATCTTGTTTTTATTACCACACATGTTGAGAAATATTTTTAACTTAAATACATTGTTCAGAATGACATTAAAGTGTTTATAATTGTGTGAGAAACTTCTGCGCATTCTGCAAATTTTTAGTCTAAAGTTTAAGCATTGTTCCTGCTTAAATTTAGACTTCAATGTAGAATCTGTTGGTATGTCCAAAAGTTGCTCCTTTTCCTTCATCGGCAAACCTTCTGATTTATCCATTCAAGCTAGAAACACGTGACTTTTACGAAATTTAAGATTTTATTTTATCCTTAAAGTATCTATATTTATTTTTATAAGCAAACTGCTTTCAAGAATGTAATCTTGTATAAAAATTAAAGTTTTATTAACATTTTGGCGCTTTGATTAAACAAATATAGGTCACTTTCGGAACTCCTGGATGCCCAGGTTAAAGAACGCAACACTCTCTAAATGAAATTATAAATATTAAGATTCTTCCAAAAGTTTTTCAAAATCAAAAAAAATAATAATATACGTGTGCTTTTAAATTAAGAGCATTTTGTTTGCCTATGTGCACTGTTATTGTTGACAAATATGTACTTTTTGAAAGAAAGTTTCTGATAAAAAAAATTGGCAATAGCGAAACGCATGAACAGATTGGCTAAAAACACGTTATTGCAGTTATCATGTGACTATGACGAATTTTGCTCATTGGTTTTTCATTTAATGCTATAAATTCTAAGTTTTTTATAATTTCTTAATAATTCTATTTATAATTTATTCTGTTGGAAAGTAATCTACGGTACAAAAAGAAATATATATCAACCTAACATTTTATTTATCTTTATTATTAAAAATAATAAAATTATTTCAATAAGCTATTTACTTAAAGACATTATAAAAAAGATTTAAATAAGTATATAAGTGACTTATAGAAGCGCATTCAAATCGCTTTTTGAATTTCTTATTTAGAGCAAACATCAGGCTCAGTGTATGTATAACAATCTCTAGACCATTATTCGAATTGTTTGAATTGATAAAAATCTCGAATAAATCACGATTTGGAATTCTTTTTTTTAAACCAGGTTCTGAATTTTAAGAGGACGTTTTTTTGTGTGTAACGATGTCAATGAGAAGAAAAGATTTAAATCTCGCTATCATGTTGACTATTTTTGCTTTCAGCGGTTAGTTAAATCACGATCGTTCATTGTTATGTATGACTTTATAATCGCAATGCATCTTATCGCCACACAACCCACTATTTCTTTAAATTGCTCTTATTTGAAATGCTATCTAATTTATCGTGGCACAGATTTGTAGTTTAAAACTGTTTAACTGTGTTTAACTTTTTGAAGTTGATTTGAAATCTTTTGGTGAAAGAGATAGGCGTAGGTGAAGAGAACACTCTTGATGACAGAATCGATAAAAAAAATCATAAGTACGCATTAGAATATCTGTCCAAAGATTTTGAAGTCAAAATGATACTGTTTACTGCTGTGACATTATAGACATTAGAACTAGAGAAAGATTTTGAGTATGATTAGTGATGTTTATAAACTAAAAGGTAAGTAAACTGCGGTACGCCTAAAGATTTAATCTGGTACATTGAAAATTTTGAAATAGCTATACAGGAATTTTCATTTTAAATGTTAAAAAAATTCATTCAAAAAGACTATTTTTGTGAAAAAATTTTATTAGAAATTTGAATATTTTCTGTTTATTGAAAATAAACAAACTCAAACTCAGTGGTGCAACCGCCCATGAGGGCCAGGGCCTACTCCGCCCATGCCACTACGTGACCATTGAGCGCTGAGGTGCATGAGCAGATGTCCCAATCAGGTGGTCAATCTGAAGCGAGACCCTTATTGAAAATATAGTTATGAGAATATATATCGAGAAACTATATTCATAAATATATTTATATAATATATATAAATTCTTTATGAACAAAAATAATAGTATCCATCGTAACAAAAATGTATAAAATTATTAAAATACGCTTATTTGTTTATTATTAACGTTGAAAAAGTTGGAAAAAACAAGAAAGGCAAAGAGTGAATCTCAATCTTTACATTAATATTAAATAATTTTCATAAACTGTATTATGATTTAGTGTTCATTGAGTGAGATTTATAAAAAAAATTTATACCGAATCATCAAAAACTTATTTTTTCTTTTTTCCTTTATTTGGTCCCCAACTAAACATTTTTTTCCATCCCCACCATAAGGAATGACATTCATAGAAGTAATCATTGCCATCTTTAATTCGATGGATCCTGGCGTTTCCACGAATTTGGCTATTAAGAACAAACATTTGTAAATCAATTTCCCATAAAATCTTATCAAAAGAGAGCTTTCTTTCTTCATCAGTCCATGCATTCCTTTAAGCACAAGAGGAAATATTATACAAACAGTCGCATGTTAGACGAAATTAAAGTCAAAATTCGTGTTCGATTTTGATTCTACTGACCGTCTTCGGAATAAGGGGGCCTTTCATTGCGGAATTTTTAATTCAAGTGTTTCACTCTCCCCGTTCGGTAGGGCGGTAGAAAAAGTCCTTGTTTCTCAGTCAGCTAAGTTTATGTTGAGTTATGAGTTTGGTTTTTTTTTCATTCCAGTAACGCTGTTTTGAGATAAAAAAAAAAAGAAGAGAGCCACACTGTATGCTAAAAGTAAAGATGATTAAACCCCTCCCTGAATACCATATCAGATGTTGTTATTGTCACTTGCCCCTAGCTTAAAATCACACGAAACATCGCTAATATTTTTATAGCATTAATGACTGTTGTGTGATATTTATCCAAATCAGCAACCATGGTTTAAATCATTACATAAACATTAATTTTACAGAGGACATAATAACAAATAAAATGCACATTTACACTGATATAATATACTTATAAATGTATTTGACAATTAATTCGCTTGGAACCGCGATTTTAAAAAAGCGCATAAATGGATAATTTTCATGATATTTAGTGTCACTCAGATTAGAATGTATGCATAAAATTGTTTTAAGGAGATTTTGAGAAAAATTTTTTATTTAAATATAATATTTTGGCAAAAAATTAACTTAGAATAATCTTTTTCCAAATGTTCTCCTTTTGTGAAAAATGGTTCTAGTATAATAATATTTTGCCTCTATATATCTCAGACCTCTCTACAGAGGCTCAACTAGAATTTTTGAAAAATTAACATTTTCAGAGTTACCACCAATTGAAATAATTATTGGCGTTTTTTTCCTTAAAATTGCTCCCCTCTGTTATAGTAACATATGAATAAACCCACTTCTAAGTTATATATTTCAAAAATTCTAGTTGAGCCCCTGTACAGAGGTCTGAGCTATATACAGGCAAAATATTATTATAATAGAAGCATTTTTCACAAAAGGAGAACATTTGGAAAAAAGATTATTCTAAGTTAATCTTTTGCCAAAATATTATATTTAATTTTTTTTTTTGTCAAAATGTACTTAAAACAATTTTATACATGTATTCTAATCTAAGTGACATTAAATATGAAAATTATCCATTTATGTGCTTTGCAAAATCACGGTTCCGAACGTAGTCGGATACCTTAAGAACAAGTTTAATAATTACTAGTGACTCTCCCATATGCTTATCTTGAAGAGCAAAGTTTTTCAAAGGAAGATTTAATATTGAAATTAATATTGATTTAATACTGACGCCTTTGGTTCTTTTTCTATATTTATCTGGGATCTATATTTTGTCTTCAAAGCAGCCACCGCAGAAAATCCTGTTTCACAATGGTAGGATGTTGGAAATGATATTAGTATACACAGTGGCGTAACGGAAAACATATGGTTCCCCCTGCAAATTTAAGTTTTGTACCCCCTAGAACCCTGCCCCCCGTAATGCGGGGGTTTCGGGGTCCTACGTTATACCCCTGGAATACAAAATGCTTTTGTTTACAGTGCAGACAACTCATCATCCACCCCTGTCCAAAATTTGAAGTGTAATTTATTACTAAATTAGCTTTTAATGTTTCCACTTGGTGGGAAATCTATGACTTCCTCTTCGGCAGTTGATAGCCCTTTCTGGAGTATTTTGAAATGGATCTCTCGTAGCTTGCTATCAAGTTGCCATCAGCAGGAAAATACTTTGTAAAATTCTTTGCTAGCATGGCTATATAAATGATTCTATAACTTCGAAATAACTTACTTAAAATATGTATTTGTAGCGGTGGTATCTACATAAGCCAGTAATAGCCTCCGAACAATGGTGATCACTTTTGTCTAGTGGTATGTTACGTGTTTACGGAACCAAGCGTCGCGGGTTCTGTCCTCCGGATAGGCGCCCCACCTCATATTACTTAAAAGTAACATATTCAGCACATAATACTTATCTCGATAATTTGTACGGTTTATTATTAAGGTCGTATTGTAGCTTTAGTGTTATTGTATTCAAGCCACTGTTATCGTAAGGAAGAGGGCGCGATGAAAGTTACGATTGAAAATTGAGTCGCAAATATAGAAAGTTTGCGAAGCACTGTGTTAGTGTGTATGATTAAGAATAGATTGTGTAATCACTCATATAATCTGTCTACTAACTGTGTGTGGCTTAAATGTTATGTTACACATATGACAAATTAGTGTTATTTCATACAACGAAATAACGTTATTCCAAAATATGTTTTTTCCTTTTTTTGAATAGTCTTTTCCTCAAACCACAGTAGTCTTTTTGTTCTTTTGGGGTAAATAATATTATTAAAATACTTTTACGGATTTCTTTAAATAGATTTTTAAATATTTTTTAAGGATTACTGTGATAGAACTTTTTTTTCTTCATTTCATTCAATTTCTAAATTCTCCTCAGATAGGAAAAAAGGTAAATTATAATTACTGAGTGAGCAATATTTTTTTAACTATCTCAAAAAAAGTTCAATTTGCAAGGTTTGGAAACCTTTCTCCTGTGAGAGGATTAAATAGATGTTTACTTATAATCAAAATATGTTATTAAAAGGAAAAAAATTGCCAGTTTTATGTCTTGAAAATCCAACAAAAACTGCTTTATTCCTTTAGATTCCTTTTTTAAATTAAAAAAAAGTATCAAGATAATGAAGGGGATGGAGATTTTAAGAAATATTTTACTTCGTATAAACAATAAATATCGCGTAATATATTACCTCAGTGCGAAACTATCCCTCCAATTTTTTTAGCCTAACTATTTTTAATGATTGAGATTTAGCTAGAATGGGATCGATTCATCATCAGAGGGCGCTGCAATCGTTTAGCAATTGCCACGTGATTATCAAATAAACAATAGCAGTTAATCGCATTACACTTGTGGTCGTGTGCTGATCGTCGATATTGCTTTTATTCAAATTTTATATTCTTTAAATTTTTTTAGCAATCTAAATATTTTTAATATATTTTCTAGTATTTTGATTTTTGTATAATTATTAAATGTATACATAGTTTCAGTTCACAGTATTAGAGTTAAGCTTTGTATTTCTGTTCTTTGACCTCGTGTCTTGTGTTTTGTATACTTTTAGGCTTAGTAATTTGTTTGGCAGCTACATTGTGTTTGGATCGTTAAATTGAACAAAATCCTTTATACTTAAAAATTAAGTGTTAAAGTGTAGAACAGAGAAGGCCCTTGGCGATATGAATTTTTTTTTTTTTTGGCGACCGGAATCGATAGCCAAGCAACATAATTTAGCGGTAGGTGTTCCGAGAATTTACAAATTTTAATTTTGCATTAAAAATAAAGAATTATTATTGTGAAATTTAAAAAAAAATATTTATAAAGCTATCAGTAGCGCATAAAAATAAAAATTTTATTATTTTTTTAAGTTAAAGGAAAGAAAGGATTTCATTTTGTTATGTGATAGTTGAGAGAGATACAAATCCGAAAATGCCGTCAAAATACTCAGTCTATCAAACACGGGGGAATATGTTGAGTTTATTGTCATGTGATCAGCGGCACACACAGGAATTTTCATGGGGGGTTCGGGGTCGTTCAACATTCTTGTATCATGCTCCTTTTGATTTTGTCGATTTTTGGGAACAAAACACAGTAAAAAACTAATTATTGAATAAATAACTAGTATTAATTAATAAAATTAATCATTATTAACAAATACTTAATTAAATTTTACGTACTATGTACTTAGAATTATAATCAATCGGGAAAAAAATCAAGGGCTTTGGAGGGGGTTTCCTTTGCTTATACAACCATGGACTCGTCGCGTAAATGAGCCGATGCACGATAAATCTATCGAGACTGAAAGTCTTCTGAGGTGGGCCTGAAAGCTTGGAGAGGGGTGTCATCCTCGTCACTTGACTAAGGTTCAAAGTTATGAAGTTCATCGCCCAAAGACCTAATGTAGTTTCAAAATCCGAATCGTATTAGTCGAACTAGGTCAGCCTACAACGCCAAGGGCGTTGCAGGATTGAAATGGTTCACTAAAATACTATAAAAATCCGATTTCACATATTTAAATTTTTCCGTTTTCTTTCTTTTCCTTGGATCATTTTTCTTAAAAATCTGATTATTTTTTGTGTGCCAGAGTAAAATATTCATCCCGGACGGCACACTTATCCAATTTCCCAATTTTTCGCTTCACGTGTCGGACTATTCGGGTAACGAATAATACTTTTCTACAATTTTATGCGTTTTTCTCCCTATAGAATTACGAATTTCGCTGTCGTCCTTTTATTCGCCCACTAAATGAAAGCGGGGTTACTCTTACTCGAGTGCCATTTATCAAATGAATTGCTTTCATGTCGATGCAGAGATACATACGCCAAGCTTGACTGAATTCTTTTCAATATGATCTGTTCTCTTTTCATCTGTAACTCTGTCTTTTGAAAGTACGAAGCTCTTTTCATCTAACAAAATTTTATTTAAATTTAAAATAAAATAATAAATAACATTTTTACTGCTGCTTGAATAGTGTAGCATTAAAATGGTTTAAACAGCACTGGAAGGCAGAAACGAAACAGGAAACATATTTTTCAAGATTAAAATACTCAAGCTATATAACGATACGATAAATATCTACTATCAACGATGAAATATTGAAGCTGAGAAACTGTCAATGAATACAAATTTTTTTGCTTTAAATCTGCTGAGTGAGTGAGAATCAGAATTTGTTACGTTTTCGCGTCACACAGCTGAAAAATCGACTTTTTTTGTTTATATGATAACACCGTTCCTAGGCACACGTGCACCCCTAAATAATGCGAGGTCTCGTCATCTGGCATCGTCCCGACAACCTATGACCAGGGGAAAACCCAACGGCTAGACACCTACGAGCCGGAAACTCCGAGTGTAACTCGAGGTGTCAGAAAGAAATTGTCTCCATCCCAAGACCATCGAGTGGAGAGGGGATTCCGTGGAAAACACCGAAGAGAACAGTTGTGTTGCCTCCTCCCTCACAAATAACAAATTCTGAGCTCTAATGAAATACTAATAGTATGCTACGAAAGTATACTTATGATACTAAAAATATACTAATGAAATTCTTTGAATAACTTCAGTGTTAATGAATGTACTGTAAATACTAGCTGTGACGTAAATAAACCGATTATTTAATTTTCTAACTGTCACGCTACCATTCTCAAACGTCACAGTTTACAAACGTTGCATTATAACGCAACACCACGGCTTTGGCAATCAACTCGTATTTCCGAACTACGGTCAAATGGCAAGGTCGAAACCTGAACTACATCCCCCCTCTTCAAACTACCACACCACGCCAACGATAGGACTTTAAGCCTTGGTGGATTTAATGTGTATTGGTCCCTCTACAGGGTGGGAGGGCTCGGACTACCTTCCCTTTCAAAAGAATGGAATTGAATGCATTTTGGAAAGTACTGTCAGCTCACCCTAAGTATTTTGGAAAAAGACATCGCTGGTGTCACCAGCTCAATATTCCTAGGAATCAACAGACGACTCTATCACACTTTTTGAGTGTCCACATCAAATCTCTTACTTTTCAATATGGCAGGAAAGTTTTTCCAGAGTGTCATTATTGCAGGGCTGATCAGGCCTCCTCCAGTTATATTCTTAAATGCTTAATGTTCCTGTAGCATTGTAAATAAACATATTTCAATATCTCATTCTTAAGTGATTTTTTATTAAATGTTTCTAAAAATTAAGGTGCAACATGATGAACAAATATAGATAATATAATCATATAAAATAATATCAACAGTATAAGTATTCAAAATAATATCATAGTCTTGATATAAGAGGAATTTTCAAAACTTAATGCGATCGCAAAATGTACGAAATATTGAAAGAAAGAAAAAAGATTAAATTCAAATAGATTCAAATAGCTTTTATAAATCTTGTTCATTTCTATCAGTTAGTTAAGTCAGAATATATACCTATGTTTCCAAATATAAACGGAGAATGTATTTTTTTTTAATTTACCTAAAATTGAGATCCGTACGTAAGCGGAATTGGAGAAAAAAATTATGAACACATGAGCGAGAGAAGAGAAATTCGTATACTGCATGTAATCGTCGACCTATGTTTCATGCCCAAGTGGAAACTCCCCACATGAAGATTATACACATTCGGACATCTCACTGAGGAAATGTGAATTTTTCGAACTGTTCGAAAAACTCGGATTCAAACGCTGACTCTGAAAAATTTATGAGACTTTTCTTTTAGAATAAAAATTCTATACAAAACACTAAAGGTAAAAAATTAAAATCCGTTGTGCTGACTAACAGAAAATATTAAAACGCTTTTTCCGGGATAATTGAGTCTGTATATAAACCAAGGGTAACGAACCTTTATGAATCAACGTGCCCTTTTTTCTAAAGAAGTGTTTAAGGCTGTTTTCTCGGTTAATGTTAAAGAATAGGACCCGCATTTGGAATATTTTTTCAGATATAAAAGAAATGAAAAATTAATATGATATTCTGGCTTCACTATCCTTTAGAGAGCAGCATTTTTTTATCATATTTCCCATTTTTAACCGATTTGATTCATTTTTTCTGGTATAAAATGTGTTCCGCATTTTTTCTCCTATACCGTAATGTTAAATGGGATTTGCCTCCACGTATTAAAACGAAAAAAGGAAGTATTCATGAAATATTTTGAAATTTTTAAAAACACTATGTTGTTAACAGAGGTACGAGTTACAATACTGCTAATTTCCATGAAAATTGGGTCATTTTTCTGTCTGAAAATGTGCTTCGCGTTTAGTTAGAGCTCTCGTACTTTTACCGAAAACACAAAACTATTTAATACAAAAAATATCTTTTGCATTGTACAGTTATAAATGTTTTAGTTATACGTGCAATTCAAATTAAAGTAACATTAGCGTGAGTTCTGTTGTTGTAATTGTGTATGTATGTGGATGACAAATAACTTATATTATGATTGTAAGACATTGCTTTTAGTAGAATGCATGCTCAATTGAAGTCATCTGTCAATTGGTTTTTAAACAATTAATTTTTTTTTACTGTGATTCACTTTTTTGCCAAGAGGATTTGCGATTTGTTTCAAAATGCCGTTTTACAGACAATGTGTTCTGCATACCACTATTCCAGAACATGAAATACACACCGCTTTGTCACATTTACTAATAATGCGATACTTCTAGACTCACCAAGCTTAAAATTCTCTGTTACACTTACTACCCTGCCCTTTTCATTCTTTCGCTGAATTAGCCAGGTTAAATAACTCTTAAAAATCTTAAATATAACACAAATAAACATTAAAATACAGTTGTGTCAATGAAATTGACTATGCTATGCGTAGACAATTTTTGCATCATAAGCAATTGTAGTGCACGACGTAACTAAGGCAAGACAATAACAAACAAGTGTGCTCCCCGCCGCACCGCGACCGATCACTCGCGTTTGTTCGTAATACTTTATAATGAACTTTGTTATTTTGAAAAAAAAATGCAAACCCTCTCTTTTGATCGCTGGCTTGCCCAAAATATAGTGCCGCGTGCCAATGTGGTTCACTATCCCTGATATAAGATGACCTTCTTACTTTAACTGTAGAAAAAGGTTCCAAAAATTCTCGGCTTGTGTACTTGGAAATATAAGGTACTTTTTGTTATTAAATTATCTCTTACAATATTCTTCAGGATAACAATTAGAACATGTCATCCACTCTATACTTAAATTTAAAATGATCTCTTATATTTAGGATTGTAACTCAGGGGATTAAATTCACCTAAGATGGTCTCGCCCAATGATGGGAACTTACCAGTACATAAACTTTTGAGGGATAGTTAACCTTGATTCCAAGGCTATAATTCTGCTTCCCATAAGAAACCATTGGCCTCCTAACTAATTGGCAATTCACCCGCAAACGATATCTCGTTATAAAATTCTTCACAAGAAACCAGATCCTCTATAATGAAATTTGTTTTTAATGATGGAAGTGTATTTTTAACCGTAATTTCCGGTAAAACACCCTTGGATACTGGGTTAATGATGTATACATATTGTGCTTATAACGTTTTGAGTCGTCTCCATAGTGAGTTTAGAACTACATCCTATGAGAAATATTTTGGTTTAATTATACACTTTTACGAAGTTATAAAACACGTAATACTCGTTTTTATAATAATACTTTTTTGCAAGAACTGTTTGGTGTTGTACTGATTACTGGTTTTCGATTTTTCTAATGTTAATTTGTCCAAAAAAATGCTAAAACTTTTTTTAAATATTAAGGTATCCGGCTAAGTTAAAAATTTGAATTTTGGAGAAAACATCGTTTTTTTTCATTTATCAAATTAAATATTTAAAACCTTAGCATCCTAAAACTGCTTTTCTTTTAAAGCTGTGAAACTTAGAGTGAGCCGATTTTTTTTTAAAAAAAAACGGAAGTTGCTATTTTGAAACCAGTTGAAGACTTTCCATGAAAATTCATTTTTCTTCCATTTTTAAAAATATTTAGTGCCGGAATTAAAAAAAAATACTTTCTGAAACATATTAAGGAACTTTTTAAAAAATCTGTCTTATTTTTGATATATTTATTTTTATTTCGTATGCAATTTTTTCACATTCCAGTCCATTTTCAAAAAAAAAAAATTACTTTTAGATAAAATTCCATTTTTAAAATGTGATAAATCAAAAGATTATTCATATTTTTTACCGTATTTATATTCTAATCTACGCCGCCATCGATTCTAAGCTGCACCCCAAATTCTCAAAACGTTTTTGTGAAAAATTGTTCTCATCGATTCTAAGCCTCACCCCGAATTCTCTATATGTTTTTGAGAAAAAAATAAAAATTTCTACAAAAGGTTCATCCATATTTGATAATTAAGAAACTTTAAAAAATTAATGAGACATAATCTGAAGTTAAATAATTTATTTATTTTTCCAATATTAAAAACTTTCAAATACATACAGGAACACGTAATTACTCTAACAATGTATCGGAAATGAATAGTTACTCCCATTGTCACAGCTGACTTTGGAATGGATGCCGGCGTCGCCATTTTCTACATAAATTTAACATAACAATACATTCTCCTACATGATAATACATTTCCTACTAAAATCTTATTTTAATAATATTCTTAAAACAATTTTATATGCGTATTCTGACTCAGGTGACACTAAATATTATATAAAAAAAGTTTTTCCTTTATATGCTTTTTTAAAATCATGGTTCTGAACGTAATTGGATACCTAAATGAACTGATAGAATTAATGTCAAAATAGAGCAAACAAAATCTTCTATATTTAGATGAATTTTAGAGCTCTCATTGGCATTTTATCTAAATTATAATAATGTAAGGTATCATTCAATATTTTCTTTATAAAGTTTTTCCTTTTATAAGTCAATGGGAAAGTGGGATTTTATTTTTGTTGAAATAACAGTAGTAATTTTAATGATATGCGTGAAATATTCAAAAGAAAAAAGTTGATTTGTATTATCTACATTTTACGTTGCTAAGTGTGATTAACTTAAACCCCTTTTCATTCTTTTCTTCTTTTCCATGCAATTTATTTTCAAATTTGTTTTGGAAATTAAAATTGACTTCTTACACTCATCGCTTCATAATGTGGACAACATTAATATTTTTTTCTCTCTTTCTTTTATTTTCATCACCTGTGATTTTTGAATTTATTTTCACTTTTTATACTTTTTTCATTTGGTTATAAAATGTTGCAACCTGCTAATGAATAAATGTAAACATTATTTGAATAAGTTCCTAAATTCTTTAACTAAAGTTAAAAATAAAATAAGAAATCAAGTCTGCCTACTCAAGATAGATGTAAAAGATAACAGGAAGTTGTCATATGGAACTTTTTTTAACAAAATATTCAATTCAAGGTTAATTTATTTTTAAAAAGGATTGCGTCTCTCTCTGAAGAGAATGAATGCTTCAGTGACAACATTTTTGCGAGCTGTTTTTAAAAATGTATCTTTTTGAAAAAATTCTCCCAGCGTTTTTTGTATCGATTAAAATAGTTCAATAATGCAATTTAAATTTTTTTATGACTTGATTGATAAATTTATTTCTGTCAAAGGATTCATTGATCCAAGTCTATTAATCACTCTTTAACAAAAACTTAGGACTACTTTTCTTTAAAACTAAATTATAATTCCTACTTAATTTGACTTCTAAAAATCTTAGGCTTAATTTTTATGAACACTCGAAAGTTTGGTATCGTGATACTCTCGAACTCAATATTATTTTCCACTTCAAGTGGAAATTTTTAACTTTCAGCGAATATTACCATTTTGAGAAATTAAGAAAAAATTCATTTTTTTTTATTTTACTACGACTAGAGAGAAATTTATTGGCGATTATGAAATAGAAACACAGAAACTGAATTTTCTGTTAATTTTACACAAACATGTTCTTAAGCAGGCAAATTGTAATTTTAATTATACGTAAACTCTTATTTTTTAAATATACTTAATTCTTATTTTTTTAATTATAGATAATTTCTTTAAAAGTCTTTAACAATCAGTTTTAAAATAATATCTTTTTATTTATTTATTTAGAATGGGGTATAGATAAAAGTTTTGAAACTTCTTTTTCGACATCCATTATTGATATAGCATATGACAAATTCTAAAGAATTTTTTTTATCTATTGAAAAAAATCTAAATATAGAATATATTGAAAATACTTTGATTTATTTTATCAATGGAATTTTTAATTAAAATAATATTTTGAATTTCTCTGTAAATTAATGTACAGTTATAAAAAAACGGTGAATTTTTTATTGTTTAATTTTTAAGAAAAAAGCTGTTTCTAAATGGAAAAATAATGCAAAAATTTTACTAAACAACATTATAAAGTATACAAAATTCTCATCGAGGAAAATTTTTTAAATAAAGAAATGGATTATTTATTTTGATAAAATATTATGATTAAATTTATTAAACAAATGACACATCTATCAAGTATGAAAATCTAGGGATTTTTTTATCGATATCATCTTTTGAAACATATATATTTTTGCTCAATTATTTAAGTAAATTTAGCATAATAAATACGTAAAGCTTCTGCCCTGCTTTGTAACTATTTATCACTTTATTTATTTCATTACGAATATGAAGTACTTTTTCAGATTATTGTTTGATTACTTAGGTAAACGTTAATAAATTGATGGATTTTCTCAGTGCCAATAGTTCTTTATACATTTATATAAGAATTATAGAGCTTATCTAGTTTACATAAAATGAGATCTTTAAAAGAATCCCAATGGGCTAAATTCAAGTGATGTCGTAGTCACATGATAACATTAATCACGTGTTTCCAGCCAATTATTTCATGCGCTTCGCAGCTGCCAACTTTTGCATCTTACAGAAACTTTCTTTTAAAAAGTACATTTCTGTTAACAATGATAATGCACATAGGTAAACAAAATGCATTTGATTTAAAAGTACACGGACAACACATAATATTTTTTTTTAAATATTGAAAAACTTTTGAAATATCTTATACTAGAACGTCTTTACGCATTTGCTAAATTTGAAATTTTGTCTAACTTTTACGAGTACAATGTTAGTTTTGAATGGAGAACACGTGATTGCATCGTGTGACCATCACAAATTCAGTCCATTGACGAAATAAAGGTCAAATGAAATGCTATTGCTACTAAAAATATTTTCACCGATTTGCAAAATGTTGCCGTAAGTGCTTTAGGGAAGCTTCACACAACTTCCCAACCGATATTTACCAAAATAAAATTCCTTTATTATTGGATTTCCGCTCTAATACGACCCACCTTGAGAGGTTTCACTGTTACTTCTTATAGCGGAATACTTTCTTCCATATTTACACAAAATAATTCTTTGCAAGAGGGGACATTTTCGGAAAAAGGATAAGGATTAGATGCATCAGTGCAAAGGGATCTTGCAGGTGAACGACATCTTCCCTTTCTTCAGGCGAGTAATTCAGGAAGAGTAAGAAACGGCTTGTCACGGGAAATCGCCAAGGGCTTCCCGAGACGATTACGTTAAGAAAAAAAAAAAAACCCACCAGAATACATTATTTGGCGCACACGTCGCGGAGGTCAATCGTTCTCGCTACCGCCGAAAATCAACCACACGTTTCACCTTTAAGAGAAAAGCGATTTTTTATTATTTTTGTTTTTCAAGTAGAGGATATTAGCATTTTTTTAAAGAAAGAATAAAGAATTTGGTGCTCTAAAAATGAATTGCTGGATTACCGGTTTTCTGCATTAGTGTTTTCTAATTTGTTTATTAATATTGGATTTCAGCCTTCAATTTCAAGGTTCGGGATAATTGAGATACGTAAAGGTTTTTTTTTATTTAGAATAAATAGATCTCGGGTCTGGGCAGTCTAACTTGATAAAATGTGTGAGAGGATTATAAAGGGTGTTTTTTTAGAGGTATAGAACTTTAAATTGCAATAAAACAACGATGTATTATTCGATTGACATGAATTTTTTTTATTCAAAGATAATCTTGTGGCATTACATTTTAAATATGATTTCTGGCATACGACTGCCACGGCTAGCTCGGATGTAGTCCAATCTGGACGTCCAATTTTCGATGACTTTTTCCAACATTTGTGGCCGTATATCGGCAATAACACGGCGAATGTTGTTTTCCAAATGGTCAAGCGTTTGTGGCTTATCCGCATAGACCAATGACTTTACATAGCCCCACAGAAAATAGTCTAGCGGTGTTAAATCACAAGATCTTGGAGGCCAATTCACAGGTCCAAAACGTGAAATTAGGAGGTCACCCAACGTGTCTTTCAATAAATCGATTGTGGCACGAGCTGTGTGACATGTTGCGCCGTCTTGTTGGAACCACAGCTCCTGGACATCATGATTGTTCGATTCAGGAATGAAAAAGTTAGTAATCATGGCTCTATACCGATCACCATTGACTGTAACGTTGTGGCCTTCATCGTTTTGAAGAAGGATTCCACCAGCCCATAAAGCGCACCAAACAGTCAGTTTTTCTGGATGTAACGGTGTTTCGACATACACTTGTGGATTAGCTTCACTCCAAATGCGGCAGTTTTGTTTGTTGACGTAGCCATTCAACCAGAAGTGCGCTTCATCGCTAAACAAAATTCGCTTATGAAAATCGGGAACAACGGCAATCTCGTTTTGGGCCCATTCGACGAATCTACGCCTTGCTTGATGATCGTTTTGATGAATTGCCAAACCAAACTGAGAATAAATCACTTGACAGCTGTTAAATCGGTCGCCATCTTGGAAAGTAATGCCAACTTAAACTTCTATACCTGAAAAAAAAACACTCTTTAGTAGCTCTCCAATAGCTTTTAAAATTTTTGCTTTGAAAATATAATTTATATATATTTGAGTTGTGCACGAAATTGAAAATAAAACTGGAATTCAATTATCGATAACGTATCAATAAATGAATTTTCATAAATCTGATATATGATGGAGAATCTATGTGGGCTTTTATTTCTTTCATTGTTCCAACCTGCTTTCACCAGCTTAATTTTTAAAAATATATCATGACATCGTAAAATTTTTGTGGTAAGTTTTTCTGGAGTTTTTTCTGGACTGGCAGAAATTATATAATGTCATAGTATAATGCCTCGTTTAAAGGTTGGATTCTATTGCTTACGTTATAAAACCATTAATGCTTGTACCAAGAAATTAAATCACACGAGAAAATATCATAAGTAATTACGATTATTCAGCATTAATTAAACAATTTGATATATCTTACAAGAAATTAGGTAAAATAAATTTTTTAAAAAAAGAATATTTTTTATGTATGTATATAATCTGAAGCCGGAATAAAATCACCAATATTACAGTAATAAAATTTGGATCTATATGTATAAGGTGACAAATCAAATGATTTTATTATATTTTTTTATTGATTTTTATTTGTTTAAAAGTGCGAATCATTTTTATTTGCCTAAAAATTCTATAAGAAATTAGATTTTGAGAGTAACTATTGAGTATTTATTTTTGTAAGTGATAATGATCCCTGTCAATCTAATATAACTTATTATACCGCCTTTAGTCCACGCTTATTTCATATTATTATTAAAAATATTTTGAATTTTGAAAAACGTTGCTTATTTAAAGTAAAAAGAAGTTTTTCACCCTTTTGGGAATACAAAATTATATCTAAAGACGAAATTGATGCACAAATATGCTAAATATACAGATAAAACTTCATTTGTTAATACAGATGATAAATCCATTCTTCTTAATTCACTTATTTATATTTGTAAACGAAAAATTTACATCAAATTGTAAACATTTTATATATAAACCAATTGATTGTGAAAATAGTAATAGCTTACAGCTTGCTTTTAACTCAAAAACTACTAGGTAAGCTAGTTGAGATAAATCTCAAATTTCAATGAATATAAAAGAAAGATCCTAATTTTTTTTTAGGATTAAATTTAATAGTTTACGTTTGAATTCGCATGATTTGGCAACTTAACGAAAACTTGCCGCAAAATGAACAAGTCATTTTTCCCATTTGCCTCGAGCTCCCGTTCGAAAACAAAAGTATGCAGTTTTATGAGGTGAACGTTGTTTACTTATTCTCACGACATTTTACACATCATAGAGTTTACGTAAGCCTTCAGCATGGAATTCATAAGTATTCTGTTTGGGAAACGTAATAAAGCGTAATTTTGAGCTGCATCATTGGAGAATTCTAACAAACGGGATATTACAATGTCGGATTTTTTTGGATGGAATGTCAGAAAAATATATAAACGTTTTATTTCCACGACAATTAAGGAGCTATGCAAAATTATTAAAAGATTTCAGGATTAAAGAATTATGAGCTGAACTTATCCGTAACTAAAAATATTTCTTAAGGTAAAAAAATGTAACATTTTAAATTTTTTTTTTATGTGAATGATTTTTAAAGAAATTATTACTTTTTGATATGATTTTGAGCTACCGTATAAAATCCGGAGTATATAACATGCACTTTTAACACAAAACATAAGATTGAAGTTCACGAGTGCGCGTTATACGCCCGGTATAAAAATGAGAGCTTTAAAAGTAAATAAAAAGATGACCATAGAAAAATTTAGACTTCTACATAGATCAAAATACTGTTTAGGTAAAAGAAATGACATACCTTATGAACTTACAGGGTTGTAGAGAGAGTTCTAAAAGTATACTATTTTTTTCTAAGTCTTTGAATAATATCTCGAATAAATGACTTCCAAACATAAAAGCATTGCACACGTATGTTTTAGGTTTCTTCGTAAAAAAAGGAGTGCACATTATACGGATGATATATCTAAAAATTAAAAAAATCAGCTTGAAAGTATAGGTGCGCTTTATACGGCGATGCTCTGGGTAAATAATTTTACGGTAATTCTTTGCCCAGAAATATTAATGCCAACGAAAAAAGCTGAATTAGTTTCTAATATGTAAGTTTATGGTTTCAAAATAAATAATATTTAACATTTTATAAAAATTGAAGAATATGGAATAAATGATTCAGAGTGTGCAGATAAATTAAATATTTTATAGTTATTTGTTAATTTCTTAAATAATCAAATCGATAAAATTTCATTTTTTTAAAGAAAATTAAGGTAGTTTTATCTTTTACCACAGAATCTTTGTGCTATTAATTTTTTAAATATCTTTTATTTATTAGAAATTATTTTTTCCCTAAATTTGTTTTAAAAAAACTAGGTATAGATGATTATTTTATGCTAGAATTACAAAAAAATTTAAACGTTCTGATGCAACTTATTTTTTCTTTCCATAATTTTTCCCTGTATACTTTTTTCCTTTTTTTAAAATTGCATTTACATAGTATACGACTTTCGATTGAAAGCTATTACTACGTAGTTTTTTACACAATAAGAATAAAGTAACTTAGGACTTCACTTCCAAATAAATTATGTATTTCCAGAAATCGTATGGAGCTATACTTTTAGTCAAGATGGACAAGGACTTAAATAATTTTTTTAATAGTTTAAAAAAATTTAAAAATTATAATACATAGCAAAAGTAAGCTTCTATTTCAAGTACAAAAATCAAAATTAAAAAATTTGGTGAGTTGCTGCAAGAAGCAACTAAATTTATTTGTGAACTATAATTTTATCCTAAATCCAGATTCGAGGTAATCCATTTTGATTTTTCATTACCCATAGTAATAGTGGGCGACCATTTTATTGTAAAAAATATATAATTCACAACATTACCCCCCTTCCGATTTTTTCATCTAAAAGCTGTGTTATATATCAAATTCAAAGGAATGAAGTTTATTTCCAGTGGCGTAATATACATCCACGCAACCCCCGCATTGTAGGGGGTGGCAAAGCTTGACAGACGCCAAGTACGTATTTGAGCTTGAAGCCCCAAACTTGGTTTTGCAGAAGTGGCTAGTATTCTTCGTTACACCACTGCCTAATAGTCTCCGCTGCGCCACTGTTCATTTCCGTTTTTAATACATATGTATATGCATAAACAACTTCAGGAAATGCACTAGGCTTACTGGAAAAGGTAGAACTGATAGAACAGAATGAAACAGTTTTAAATAAGAATTCTTAAATTAAGAACAAATATCATACGAACTAGTAGATTATAAAACAGTAAGAAAATTTTTTTGAGTAAGGGACGGTTGCATTGAGTTTCTTTCACGAAAGTACAAAAAAATATTTTTGCTATATATTTTTATTTAAAATTCTAGTAACCAATCCGTATTTTCATTTTCGATACTTCTATTACGAAATAAAAATGAAATTATTCTGACTCTAAAAAATATGAATGATATTTAAAAAAAATTAAAGATTAAGTCGAACGTTTTAAAAAGTGCGGCTTCTCTCTCTCTCTTTGTTATACATGTATGCCTTTGTTTATCAAAGCATATGTGCCGTAAAGTCTTCGATTCACATTTCTTAAGGTTTTACCTTTTGGTTGCTTTGCATTTCATTGCTGATAAGTCATCACTCTTTTGTGCTGTTTTGAATCTTCCACTACGCGGCATAAGTTTCCACTGTTACATAACCGGAATGATTTACTCCCCCCTCATAATCCCCATTTAATTTTGAATTTTGAGTACGAGTTGGATTATATATATACGTATTCCTGAACAATATATTGTCATCATCGAATATTTTTAATTTAATCGACAGGTACTGAAGTTGTAATAAGAAAATCAAACTAAATACGTAATTTTTGAAAGCAGCCGGGAAAATATTGCTTTCCAATAAATACCAGATAGTTAAAATTAATAATTACTGAAGTGGAATCGATAGAGTTTATAATAAACTTATTACACCTTTGTTGAAGTTTCTCAGATCAGAATAAGGTATTCATTTCTAATGAAACCATGACATAAGAAATATGACAAATAAAGTTAGAAACAGTTCATTCTTCTTATTTGAAATCTTTAAAATTAGAATTATCTCAATTTTATTTATCTTTTAAAAATATTGAATCTTTATAATGTTTACTAATTTTAGCTCTCTCGGAAAGTAATTTATATAATGCTTTTTTTAAAAAAAAATATACAGCAGAATAAATCAAACTCCTTTGCTTCTATTAAAGAAATAAAAATACTAATTCTAAATTATCCTTAAGGTGAAGTTTATATTTTATGAATCCGAAATCTAAACCTGTTAACAGATGTATAAGAATGTTCTTTTATTTAAAACCAATTTTATATAATATATTTTTAATAACTCATCCTTATAGAAAAAATTTTCAGTAATATAATTCTTCATAAAAGGGAATATAATACAGCATAAAAGTCATACAAATATGATAAATATGTTTAAAGTAATGAGGCGGTTTTCGTAATCTCGAACCCTAATTCCACTAAAAATTTTAAATGGGGAGTAATAGTGATTGGCAGGGACGTCTTAAGACTTCTTGAGGCCTTGGGCCCCAACGCAAAAGTAGACCCTTGACCCCTATGCAAATGTAGGCCCCACATATGACCCTTAAAAGTAGACAGTATGTAGCATATGTTGTCAAATACTTATACAAACAATAACCCAAAGCAAATAAATGCATGAGATTTACAATCACACAATCAGGTTCGATCTACTACCACCTTTCCACTAAATGAGTAATAATGGTGTATGGTGGTAGGACTAGGCTTATACATGTCCTACGGTCATAACATGTAGCCAGTTGATATATCGTCCGAAATTCCCGATTTTTCGGAGAATACAACCGGAAAAAACATTTTACAGTTGAAGTTCGAATCATGATCTTATTAGAGCTGACTTCGGTTAATGTTAAATAATAGGACCCGAATTCGGAACATTTTTTTAGATATAAAAGAAATGAAAAAAATTAATTTGATATTATGGCTTCACTATCCTTTAGAGAGCAGCATTTTTTATCATAATTCTCATTTTTAACCGAGGTGATTCATTTTTTCTGGTATAAAATGTGTTTCGCATTTTTTATCCTATGCCGTAATGTGAAATGGGCTTTGCCTTCACGTATTAAAACAAAAAAGAAAGTAATCATGCAATATTTTGAAATTTTTAAAATCCCTATATTGTTAAGGTATCCGACTACGTTCGGAACCGTGATTTTAAAAAAGCGCATAAATGGATAGTTTTCATGATATTTAGTGTCACTTAGATTAGAATACATGCATAAAATTGTTTTAAGGACATTTTGACAAAAAAATTTATTTAAATATAATAGTTTGGCAAAAAATTAATTTAGAATAATCTTTTTTTCAAAATGTTCTCCTTTTGTGAAAAATGCTTCTATTATAAAAATATGTTGCCTACATATAGCTCAGACCTCTCTACAGAGGCTCAACTAGAATTTTTGAAAAATTCACATTTTCAGAGTTACCACCAATTGAAATAATTATTCGCGTTGTTTTCTTAAAATTGCCCCCTTCTGTTGTCGTAAAATATGGATAAACCCACTTCTAAGTTATATATTTCAAAAATTCTAGTTGAGCCTCTGTAGAGAGGTCTGAGCTATATACAGGCAAAATGTTATTATAACAGAAGCATTTTTCTCAAAAAGAGAACATTTTGAAAAAAGATTATTCTAAGTTAAATTTTTGCCAAAATATTGTATTTAAATAATTATTTTTGTTAAAATGTCCTTAAAACAATTATATACATGTATTCTAATCTAAGTGACACTAATTATCATGAAAATTATCCATCTATTATGCGCTTTTGCAAAATCACGGTTCCGAACGTATAGTCGGATACTTTAAATCCCTTTCAGGTGAACTCCGTTCCCTTGGGGATTCTGTCAATAGCCTTTGTGTTGCTTTATAGTGCAACGTTAATAAACAGTCATTCACTGAAAGCCCAAGTATGGAGTAGTGTGGAAGTAAGAAAGAAGGAAAATACCAACTCGCGTATCATCCGCGCCACATTTATGTTGATTATTCTAAATTACATAGTGATTCGCTAGTATATTATTTTATTCAAACATTCCAAACCATAATCTAATTTATTTTTCCAATTGCTAAACACTATTTTTTAAAAGGAAAATACAACAATAATGTGCACCTTTACCCATCATTAAAAAGTTCTGTATATACCTTTACCTTGAATTTGCCAAACAATACTATGTTACTCCATTCACTACAAAGCATACATTTACGCTGAATTCTTAAAAAACACTCTCTCAGAACAAGAATCAAGTCCTACGCACACTACACTTCCCAGAATTGTTGTCCATATTTCCTCGAAAAATAAAAAGGGTGGAATGCGCTTCGTCCCTATGAATGGAGAGAGAATTCCCCGCATTTCTCTGCTCCAAGGCCGGAGAGGAAACCGGGTCTCGGAGCGTGAGGAGCATCGGCCGAAGACGCTCACAAAATGGCCGTTGCAGTCCGCTGACTCTCAATGGGAGCTACCTTCTTGACCCTCTTTTGTTTGCGTTCCGAACGCTTTGTTTCGATTTAATTTCATCTCCGATGCGACTCAATTCAGGATAATAAAGAGGGTAGAAAACCGTTTTTCCTCACCACTCCTTAATGTTTTCTTACCGCCGCGGTTGTGAACATTAATTTTCAATATGCACGAAAAGTTGTTGGAGTAATTCGTCAACAGATTTCAATTGCTGGTATGAAGAGAGCTTGTAAATCTTGCGTTTTTGGTTTATTCTTAACTACGTTTTATACATAGATGTGACGATAGTTTAATATTAATCGGATGTTTACTTACAGTTTATGCTAGAAAGAACTAACACGCAAGTGAGAGTCCATTTAATTGCTCGAAGTTTCATTGTAACGTCGTAATTCTCCAATGGATAACATTTGTCGTTATTGTCTGGATGTTGAACAAACTAGCTCATAATCTATGGGTAGCAGTATTGGGCTTCATATAAATCCCAAAACTATTAGATCTTCTGCCCGTTGATAATCCCAGTGGCGTATCGTACACCCCTGTATGCTCCACTTCGCGGGGTGGGGTCCCAGGGTTCTAAGGGGTATGCCAAAACTGACGCCAAATATGTATTTTGGCTTGGGGCACAAAACCTCACTTATGCAGGGGGCCCTAATATTCTCCGTTGCGCCACTGAACTTATACTGACGTAGATGTGACCACTACATCTCGCTACCGTGATGTGGCTTCGGTAGCATAGTGGCCATGTTAAGGTATCCGACTACGTTCGGAACCGTGATTTTGAAAAGCTTATAAATGGATAATATTTATAATATTTAGTGTCACTTAGATTGGAAAACGTATATAAAATTGTTTTAAAAATAGTAATACAATAAAAATTTATTTAAGTGCACTATTTTGACAAAAAATGAACATAGAGAATGACTCATTTTCAAAATATTCTTTTTTTATAAAGAATGCTTCTATTATAATAATATTTTGCCTGTATATAGCTCAGACCTCTGTACAGAGGGTCAACTAGAATTTTTGAAACATATAATTTAGAAGTGGATTTACCCATATTTTACGACAACAGAAGGGAGCAATTTTAAGAAAAAAAACGCCGATAATTATTTCAATTTGCGGTAACTCTGAAAATAATGTGAATTTTTCAAAACTCCTAGTTCAGACTCTCTGGAGAAGTCTTTACTTTATATAAGCAAAATATTTTGTTATAGAAGCCTTTCTTATGAAAGGAGAATGTTTTGAAAAAAGGTTATTCTAAGTTAATTTTTTCCCAAAATATTGTATTTTAAATTTTTTTTTCATCAAAATGTTCTTAAAACTATTTTATACATGTATTCTAATCTAAGTGATACTAAATATCATGAAAATTATTCATTTATGCACTTTTTTAAAATCACGGTTCCGAACGTAGTCGAGTACCTTAAGTGTCGTGGACGGCGTGTCACGAGTTCAAACCTTAATGCCATTGAAGACCCATAGTGTAGAGGGGCTAATGTGCGTAAAATCTTTTAATACTCAAAGTCCTCCTAGTTTGCCTGGTTCGGAGGGGGAGTGCCAAGTCAGGTCTCGTCTTGGTGTCTTGACTGGGATTCAAAATTACACGATCCGCGCATTGTTTCATAGTTATATGTAAATTAAAATACATTAGTTAATTAAGAAGCTTGCAGGTTTTGGAAGGACTAAGTTCTTTCTAGGTATCTTCCGATGTAAATTGTTAGTAAAATGTTGCGAAGTTGTGTGTGGGAAAGAAAACGTAATATGTAAAAAAATTTTTTTTTTTAATTTTGCGAGGAATTTTTATTACTATATGGTATGGAATTTCTAAAGCAGAAGGGTTTTTTCTAAACAGCTGAGAGATATCGGCATATTTTTAAAACAATACTTTCTCTACTCTGCTGTAGGTTGTATTGAAATGTTCTGGTGTTTCTTCCATGTATCATAGAAACTGCTTCTTACTTCTATTCAGCGAATTTCTCAAGTCATTTTCTCTGCAAAAATGCGCCTTCTTTTATTTAAATTTGCCTTAGGTACATTTTATGAGACTTGTGATTCTTCAGCAGCAAAATTATCTTTAGAATTCCAACAAGGAAAATTGTCCAATAGAACACTTATATTATTATCGGAACTTACTGTTAATAATTGTTGGCTGTTGCCTCGTTATGACCTGAATTCACTTGACGTCATAGTCACATAATAAATGCAATCACGAGTTTCCAGCCAATCAGTTCATGCACTTCCCTGTTGCCAGCTTTTGCTTCTTGCTCTTGCATCTTGTATCTTTGCATCTTTCCATCTTGTATCTTTCCATCTTCGCTCTTGCATCTTTCCATCTTCGCTCTTGCAAATGCCTTCCCGCTTATTGTAAGGTGTTTGGTTATTTATTTGACATTCATGATTATTTTTTATGCTTAATATATACTCTCGGCACTTAGCCATACTTAAATGTTTTGACGTCCTTTACTTTTTTTATCTCATGTGTTGTGTTCGTCACTTGACCATGGTCAAAATTAAGAGGTCTGTCACCAAAAGCTCTCGAATAGATGAATAGTGCGACGCCAATATTCACTCACTCACTCATGTTGTGCTAGCAAACAATAAAGTTTCCTGTGATATCCCTTCTTAAAATTCCATAATTTTTCAATTTCTACTATTAGCTCACACTCTCCATATATTTATTTATCTTGGTGGAAATTTCAATCGTTAATAAAATACATTTTAAAGCGCTCAATTGAGCTGAAATTTTATACTCATGATTATTTTGGATGGCAATACAGTAATTTAATTAAAATTAATGAAAATTAATTGATTGAAACTAATTATTTAAAGAATTACAAAAACAGCCACGTTGGCATCATTTTTGTCGACTTGTGTCAAAACTTGAAAAGTTTTTTTTTCCCTCACGTTTTAAAGCATTCACAATTGAACTGAAATTTTATGTACACGATTGTTTTGGATAACAATACGATACTTGAATGATAATTAATAAAAATTAATTGCCACTTAATGTTGTGATTCTGTCCTACATATATACATATTTATATTAATTGTAACTATTCAATAAAAAGTAGCTAAAATAAAATATTCCTTTGATCGAAGTAGGAATTTTGACTTAATTTTTTTTTATATTACTTGTTATTAATTAACTTAATACAAAGCAATTGATAAATCCACGTGTTTAGTTATCACTTATGTACATCAGTGCTTCCCAACCTTTTCATCTTCGGGACCAGTCAAAGTTTTATAATTTACCACGGCCTGCTAAAGGGGCTGGACATTGATTGTTTATATTTAAATTGTTTTTATTTAATAATTTTAATTTAAATAGGCCTTCAGAATAAAATACAGTTGTATCAAAAAGTGAATATAATGTGATTTAACATGGAATGGAATGTGATTTAACATGGAACATAAAGTGATTTCGTTGGAAAATCTCACATACCCGAGAGGAAAACACACTACAGTCAATAAAATAGAAATAACTTAAAAGAGGTGTTGGAAACCTAAAATCTTCTTAATATGACAATATTGAGATTTTTACATTTTCAAATTGTATAGATTAGTGTATAGATTCAAATTGTATAGATTAGTGTATAGATTCAAATTATATAGATACTTTTCTAAACATACCTTACTTCAACCTCTCGGGTAATTAGAAGCCTTTAAAACCTATTTTTAAATAATCATTGAAACTGGGCCACACCCATTTTGATGGCGAAAAATGTAAACAAAGTATTTTGTGTTTGCTTAAAAGTTGAATGAATGATGAAAATCAAAACTTTTAATCCAGAATTACTAAAAAAGTGTTTACGTGGAGGTATACAAAATCCCAATGAAAGTATAAACGACGTAATATGGCCTCGTGTACCGAAGGAAATATTTGTACAAATAGAATTATTATCATTGGGTACATACGACGCAATTTGATTATTTAATATGGAAAATATATCAAAACCAGAAATTTTGAGATAACTTAATATTGAGCTTTGTAATTACACGATACATGCTAAATACTTATGTTTACAAAAAAACAAAGGAGGTTTGGAAAGAAAAAAGACTTGAAAGGAAGAGAGGATGATGGGATAAAAAAAATGTAGATCATTTGGAGTACGGGGAGGAATGTTTTAATAAAAAAGTAATTAAACATTGAAGTCCTTTATCTCAAAACGAAATTTCTGATGTTCGATGTACCTTTTTTGGGGAAATAATATGCACAGGTATGTAAGTTTTTTACGACATGTTGATAATGATAGCTAATATATACTAAATAGAGCGTTTTGTAAAAAAACTCAAAAATTTATTTTTTACAAATTTTTTTATGTAAAATAGGGGGTTGAATTTCACTATGTTTGATACAATATTTTATAAATTATTTCAAAAAATTCAAATTTAGCTAAAAGCTCATTTCAGTCTAATGAGAAAGGCGTACTTTAATTGTATGAAGAAATTAAAGCATGTACATGTAACAGACTTTGAGAAAAGGTAGGTTCACATCGAATACAGCCAATTTAACATTTTCGGTATAGAGGTTTCCTACTTGCCTTAAAGATCCTTACCCGGGCCGGTACAATTTGATCCACGGACCTGTACCCGTCCACGGCTCAGAGGTTGGGGACCACTGATATGCTTAATTATATCTGTGCGTGGTCTATTTAAATAGACAAATCAAAGACAGAATTATGTATATAACAACTTTAGAATGAAAAACAAGTTTTTACTTTTGTATATATAAACAATGTGTGTTTTCATATTTTCTAGACGTAGTTTTGCGGTGTTTTTTAAATTCTAGTGTGCATTTCTGCTTACTGTGTGATATAACATCATTAAATTGAATAACGGTCTAATATAATTCAAATAGATAGTCAATAGATGTGCTTATGTATTATTGAATTACATTTAATTTTACGATCGCATAACATTTAAAATTTATCAATACTCTTTTAAATGCGATGCTTAGAAAATGACATCTACAATAATTTATTAAATATTAAAGAATATGCCTTTTAATATTACTATGACAAGCACGACAAACTAATTATAACAATTATTGGAATAAACTAATTACGAATAAAATAAGCTATTTAAGCAAACAATGCATATCATTTTCTTTTTTATGTTATTTATACTATCTTTATTATTGCTAGCTCTTTTTATCTTTCTATTCTCATAAATTAGTTCAAGGAAATGATTTTTTTAAATGTAGAGCTATTGAAATTTTGTTTCTAATAGAAGAAGAACAATAGATAATATTTAGAGCGTACAGTAGATGCGCGCGTAAAGTGAATATTAATTTGAGAGAGTAAAACGGTTTCCGTGCTATTTGTTATCTTTAAAGTTTGTTTTGAAAATTGTATTGATAGGAAGGGATAAATTTTAAAAACATTTTAGAATAATTACCTGTCTTGCGTATCAGGCAGAAAAAGTGTTTTTATTTACTTAAGCGTTTACATGGAATATTGACCAACAAATATTATAATCACCATTTTTTTACTGATTACATACGATGTTAAGTTTCTTTAAATATTTTAATTGAAAACAATTCAATTTTTAAATCGCAAAACCAAGTATTGTGAATAGTTTTCCTCTTCTAAAAATAAATAAATCCGGGAACTTACAAACAAATTAATTAAAACTACTTTTCTTTTTTTTGTTTATACAAGTAAAATTAATTTAAATGGGGAAAAATAAAGGGGAAGTTTTCTTAAAATTTAACACAAACATAAGCATCTATAATGGGCAATTGATATCAATGAGGCGTGTTTTTTGCTACGAGAAAATCTGAAAATATAATTACGACAAAAACTGAGTCCATTAGAAGTTACGTTCGTGTTATTTGAATGATTATGGAGAACGAACGTACGAACTTTGTGTTCCTTAAGGCTGTTTTTGGTTAAGGGGACACTGTACGATTTACACTAAAATTTTTAATTTAAGAATTTTCAAATTTTTTGGTTGGCTCCTATGTGCGTATACTATGTAAAATAGATTTTATGCTCAACATTTCATAAAACGCTAACCATTTAATTTTTTAAGGAAAAAACTTAAAATTTGGGAAGTGATTTTAAAATGCTACTCCTCCCCTACAAAAATTTAAGTACACACATAAAATTTGATTTACAAGTACATCAAACCACGTATAACAAAAGATGGTATGGGTTTTGCGATAGCATGATTGGTATTCATACAATACTTCTTTTTATAAATGCTTATTGAAAATTCCTTAAAAAATGTATAAATTCTGAGTTCAATTATTTTTAAAAAAGTAAGTATTGCTTTGATTCAGAAATGCATACCAACTTTTGTTACATGTACTATTAGCAATAGGTAAAAAAAATTCAAAGCATTCGGTACAATAGGAAAAAAAGCATTAGCATTTTAAATGAAGACAAACTGTGAAGGTCTAAAAGGTCACAAAACTAGTTATTTTATCGTTCTGAGATAAGTCCGTTTAAAGTTTTGATTTGCCATAGAAATGTGAATAAAAACCAACATAAAAGCTATCATAATTCTGCGTTTTTTAAGTTTAGAGCTTTTAAGTTTTGTGAGATTGCAGAAATATATATAAAGAATAATTCAAGCTAAAAAAATTAGATTTGATTTTTTGACCGATTTTTGTCAATTAAATCGTACTGTGTCCTCTTAATGTTAAAGAATAGAACCCGTATTTAAAATTATTTTTCAGATATAAAAGAAATGAAAAATTAATATGATATTCTCTGGCTTCACTATCCTTTAGAGAGCAGCATTTTTTATCATACTTCCCATTTTTAACCGAGTTGATTCATTTTTTCTGGTATAAAATGTGTTCCGCATTTTTTATCCTATACCCTAATGTTAAATGGGCTTTGCCTTCACGTATTAAAGCAAAAAAAGAAAGTATTCACGGAATATTTTGAAATTTTTAAAAACACTATTGTTAACAGAGGTACGAGTTATAATATTGCAAATTTCCATGAAAGTTGGGTCATTTTTCTGTCTGAAAATATACTTTGCGTTTAGTTAGAGCTCTCGTACTTTTACCGAATATAGCCTTAAAGAGAGCCCTTTAGAGCACAATAAATGACGATTGGGGTAACCGAGTGGTTATAGTTGGCGTTGTCAAGTCTATGTGCAACTTAAATCCCGCTGTGTAGAAGGACTGATGCACGTTAAATCTGTCGAGGTTTATAATTCTCACGCGTTGGCCTGGTGGGGAAGTTTGGAGAAGGGTGAACCGAAAGGTTATGGTTGAGAACTCGTGTCCAGCGTTGTGTAGTCAATGGGCCACTAAAATCCAGCTGCGTAGAGGGGCTGATGTACGTTAAATCTGTCGAGGCTCACAGTCTTCCCGTTGGCGTGATGTGGTAGTTCAGGGAAGGATTGTGACGGGGCTTTATCGGATTTTTACACTAATCCTCTTGAGGAATCTTTGGGGCCAGAATAGCGTTATTTCATATCCAATCCTCGCAAGAAGAAACCGCGATATGCAGATTTGTCAATAGATATATAATGGAGCTTCAGTATTCGCGGAGTGGAATGGTAGAATAGGAGAAGAAAGAAAGCTGAGAAGTTGATCGCCGTGAGCTGATGATAAGATATTAAATATAGAAGTGTAATTATAGAACGGGCTTTAGCTTGTTAAGGAATCTAGGGCAGATAAAGATTATCAGGATAGCTTCTCATAAAGATAGTGGTTAGGATTCCCAGGCGCTATTTACTTAGAACTTAAAAATACGTTATATCACTCCTGACTACATCCCTATAGTAAGACTTGTGTTGTTTGGATCAATATATTGGAATAATAATAAATTAGTTGATTATATGGATAACTCGAGTGATCAATCATTTTCTCCTACAAATCTAGGTCGCGTAGAGGAAGAGATGATACCCCCGAGAAGGAGGGCATCACAGGGTTTCCATCCCAGGTGCCCTCCTCTTCTCTTCACTGTTGTTTAAAATCATGAGGTCTATCACTAGTAGCTCCACGTCACTTCACTTGATTGAATTTGTTCTATATTAACGTTGCACACAGAAGCTACCCTAAAGATATTGACGATGGCTCTTGGTCAAGTGACGAGGATGACACCTGAGCTGAAACCTCACTCTCAAATTTCTACATCACGCCAATATGAAGACTTTGAACCTCAACAAATTTAACATGTATCAGCCTGTTACATGGTGAGTCTGGAGTGGAACCAAGACTCGACAGAGACACTGTCGGTCGAGAGTTCGACCCCTCGACTATAGAGGCTTGCGCATGTTGCTTCGCAGAACTACGTTAATACAAAATCAAACAATCAAAACAGGCTTTTAGATTTTTAAAACATGTTTCCATTTTAAAATTAAACAAGTAATATTAAAATAAAATTTAAGTCAATTCCTACTTAGATCAAAAAAAGAAAAATTTTATTTTAGTTGCTTTTTACTAAATAGTTACAATTAATATAAATATGTATATACATAGGACAGAATCACAATATTAAGTGGTAATTAATTTTTATAAATTATCACTAAAGTATCGTATTGTCATAAAAACAATCGTGTAGAAAAATTTCAGTTCAACTGAATGCTTTAAAACGTGAGAAAAAAAATATTTTAAAGTTTTGACCCAAGTCGCTAAAAATTAAACCAATGTGGCTATATCTGTAATTCTTTAAATTATTAGTTTCAGTCAACTAATTTTAATTAATTATAATTAAATTATTGTATATTTACCCAAAACAATAGTATATAGAAAATTTCAGTTCAAATGAGCGCTTTAAAATGTGAGAAAAAAAAACCTTCCAAGTTTTGACACAAGTCGCCAAAAGGGTCGCTACGTCACCAAAAATGATTCCAACGTGGCTGTATTTGTATTTCTTTGAATAATTAGTTTTAATGAATTAATTTTTATTAATTATAATTAAATTACTGTATTGTCATTGAAAATAATCATATATATAAAATTTCAGTTCAATTGAATGCTTCAAAAGGTATTTTATTAACGATTGAAAATTTCCCGAAGATAAATAAATAATTAAATAAATAAATATATAGAGAGTGTGAGCTAATAGTAGAAATTGAAAAATTATGGAATTTTAAGAAGGAATATCATAGGAAACTTTATTGTATGCTAACACAACATGAATGAGTGCGTCGCACTATTCATCAACTCGAGAGCTTTTGATGACAGACCTCTTAATTTTGAACCATGGTCAAGTGACGAACATATAACACATGAGATCTATTAGTAAAGGACGTCATAACATTTAACTATGGCTAAGTGCCGAGATTATATACGATGCATAAAAAATCATGAATGTCAAATAAATAACCAAACACCTTACAATAAGCGGGAAGGTATTTGCAAGAGTGAAGATGACTCACATGAAACTTAAAAATTGAATTTTCCTTAGTAAGTTGCTGAAACAATCCTATGACGATCTAATGAGAAAAAAGACTTATGTTTATCGTAATATCCGTTTTTCATTCGTTTACACACAGCACTACTTATAAATACACACAAAGCAAAATCTTATGAACCTTCTTTAGACATTTTGTTTTACACCCGTCTCTCCATTCATCTCGTTTTTTTCTCCCCACTCAAAAGAAAAGAAAAGAAAAAAACAGTTCCTTCATGCAGCAGCGCCCTCTTTTAATCAATCAGAACATGTCCGCATGCTAATTCTTTACAGGATATTGTATTCACAATTTACGTTACTTACAGTACAAAAGATTCCGGGTATTTTTTTTTTCTGTTTTTAAACTTTTCAGTCTTTTAAATTCCAAATTGAAGTTCATGATTCATTTTGATAGTGGTCGAGTTATAAATAGTAAATTACGTCATTTTCGTCATTCAGCGTCGTTTTGTGGCATAATTTTACCGATAGCAAAATTCTTTAGTTGGTTTAGTTGGTTCTTTAGTTATCCCATTTTGTTTCAGCTAAGAAGCTTTTTAATCTATTTCAAATGCCCTGTCTATTTCAACCCGAAGACAACTATAAACATTTAACAGAAACTAAACAAACTTTGAAACATTTGTCTAGATTACATTTGGATGAATAAGAATAGAAACCATATTTCAACGTTACAATTTGATTAAATTCGATTACATCAAAACATTGAAATAAATACTTCCAAATGACGGGTTTTTTTTCCTTAGGCAAGAAGCTTTAGAGAAAAATATCCGGAACGCTTTTTAATATAGCCAGAAAGCACATAAGTAAATATTCAATACAAACTAAACAAGAAAAGAATACAAATCACTGAAGCACGAAAATGGTTGTCTCGAAAAATGAGAAAAACTTATTTATTTATTTATTTATTTTGTGAGTTAAATATAAAAATTTATTTATTTAACCTACAAATACACAAACATTTTGCCCTGGGGAAAAAAGGATTCAGTGGATTTTATTCCGCGTATATTAATGACCTTTACAGAAAATCCAACGTTTGTATGATTTTTTTTCTTATAAATTTGGAAATGAAATTTTTTTACATATTTATTTCTCACTTGGGATAGTCCCATCTAGATTTTTGGATATTTTTACCAGATCGCATTGATTTTAATGTATACATACAAATTTGCATGTATTCTTGCAAATAACGGACGTATATAAGCTTCATATTAACAGATTTTCTCATAAATAAAAAAAACTATCCTAATTTTTTTTTAAAGTCTAAAAAACTTCCGGGTGATTTTTAAAGCCAATTGAAACTTATAGATTAACTTAATTCCATCGATAATATTTAATGCTCCCTTTGCCATTTGCTTTAAATGTTGGAGATAGACTGTTTAGAGTTTTGAAATAAATATTATATAGCATATATTTTGAAATTTAAATTCATACATCTCAATTTAATTTTAATCTGTCGCTACATGTTGCTTTTTAAAAAACTAAAACTTTCAATTCTTGTTGTAGTATTATCTTTTCATATTGTGTATGTGAAATTACTGATACAAATACTAAAATTTTAAGAGCCGTTTCTTATTTTGAAAAATAATTTTATCTTATGCATTTGAAAAAACAATTTTTAAGAATCGAGAAATCGAATCTGTAGAATTTCAACTTGGTTCATTGTTTATTAAGTAATTTAAGTGTAACTTAAATAACTTACAGATTGATTTAAAATTTAAACATAAATTGAAAGTTATTTATGTGTTATTTTTCTTTATTAGTTATAATAATAAATGAGTGCACTCTTAATTTTTTTTCACTTTTATAAGAAAAAAACTTTAATTGTTCATGTAATTTCATTAATTTCAGAAAAGGTGTTTATATACTTCATCTTCATGGAAGAGTCAGAACACATATGAATTTTCCCCTTTATTGCCCAGTATTAAAAATTATTTTAAACATTTTCTCATTACACCTTTAAAAAACATCAAAACTATCCAGAGATCATTATTTATTTTTTTTAGGTTTTAATTTAAGTATTTCGCTTAATTTTTTTGGAAAAGTTCCCCTTTGATGTGTAACAAAGTTATATCAATGCATTATACAAAAAAAAACCCCTTTTTTCTCGGAAAATTACAGCATTGTATAGAATATTATTAAAAAGGGCTCCCTGTGCAACCTATTTTAGAAATTTAACTATGTTGTTGACTATTTATCTATGACAATAAAGTTTTGATTCGCGGTACTGCAACACTTGTGTGAAGTAGCCAGAATTATTATCTGCATTTAATACCAGAATTGTTTCTTTTTATGATTCTTTTTTCAAACCAATGTAACAAAACACTCATAAAACGTGACTGAAGAAGCTTTACAGCCGGAAATACAAGTTACTGGGTTGGTCCGAAATCTATTCAGGTATAGTTATTGAGGATAAGTTTGTCTCATAACCTATTGGTTTCGCCAAACATGCAAAACAATATGGCGAATGGGGAAAAGCCTTTTTCAAAACAAAAGAAAGGATTCAAGTATGAATAGATGAAATTATTCATTTAAAAAATTATAGAAAATTTTCTGAACTCTTAGAATTAAGTTCAAATCTCACTTATAAATACGTACATTTGTTTAAATAATTTAGTAAATAAGAGTAGAAGAGCTTCTAATGATTGTTTAAACAAAATAAGAAATATGAATTAAAATTCATACTTATATGATTTCAATCCTAATTTACAAATAAATCCATTCATATACATGTACTACATTGTGCATGCAAAAAATGTGTTGCTATTAAAGTAAATTATTAAAAACTGCAATATGAAATAGGAAGGAATATACACGATGTTCCTTTTGAGAAACATTGAATTTTATCGAAATTTATGATATTTTATTTTGCATTCCTTGGAAAATTTTACAACGTTTTTATTTTTTATCGGAGCGTTTCATTCTGTTATTAGTGAATTTTAATTTGAAATAATATATGCCAAAGACAAGAGGTAGAAAGAAATAATTTTAAAAGCATTAAAAACTACTTTTTTAATTGTAATGTTTTGAAGAATACCAGAATGATGTATTAAGGACGACAAAATAATCTTGAAAATTGATTGACAGCTATTTATTATATTTCCATTAATGTCTTGGTGTTGCATTAATATTTTATTGCAAAAGATTTAGTTCTGTTAATTTATATTATATGTTGAATGATAAATAAAATAATATTCAACTTGCAAATAAACTTAGCTATTTAATTAGAAGGGTAGTAAGTAGAAGAAAGACTAGCTGAGAGAAGGAAGGGGGTGAAAAACCAATATGTCTTAGTTCTAAAGCTATTAAGAGTAAAACAGAGGAAATAAAGACTGGGATGTTGGGAAACGACCCAGTATATAGAAATATTCCTGAGGGAATCCACTTGAAGATATTTGTAAAAACCGTTCACACACGTGTTTAGCTGAGAGAAAACTTTATTTATATAAAGTTCACGAAATACGTAGTATTAAAACATACATTTTGATTAAAGAAACCGTTCATTACTTGTAATTATTTTCGATACTTTTTACTCAATTAAAAAAAATTACTTAATCATCTGCCATGTCTGTGTACCTAATTCGGATCCAACGAAGTTTCAGAGTTCTCTATCATCATAGATTTCTTGATTACATATATTCAATATTGTGCTATTTCTTCACTTTTCTAAGACTTAGAAGACTGACTTAATGCTTTAATTGTTAAAGAATTAACTATCGGCACTTTTGAAGTACATTAATATCATTAGTTAAACAAAAATCGCCATGTCTATGAACGAAAAAGGCGCTTTTTTTAATATGACTGAATGTATTTATATTCATGTTTATTTGAATTCTGAGTAGCCTAATAGTTAAGAATCTCTAATCTATAAAAGCAATTTTTAATTAATATAAAAAATGCGTTAACATTTTTCATTTTATGAAAATCGTGTGCTATGAGATGACACATATGTCTACAGCTGAGATTACTATTTTGTGTTTTAATTTCTCTTATAAAGTTCATAAAAAGTTCAGATCTTCAATGCGCTACAAGTTTGAAAAAATTATATGTATCCAATATACATTTGAATTGGCCTTTTTTTATGTTGTATTAGCATTGCGATCAATTTTTAGTTATCATGTAGTAATACAAAATACATATTGTAGCGATTTTTTACGCTCGTTTCATTTAATTAATCTCTGAGAATACTTTATAACGTTGTTTAACATGAGAACCTTACCCGTGAAGAAGCTTTAATATTTACAATTATGCATTGCCAGTGATGCACACAGAATTTTTAAAGAGGGGTCGAGGGTCAAAAGTCCACCATTTTCGTACCATACTCCAATACGCCGCCAAACATATTCTTTTGGGTTTTTTTTATTGTTGGGAATACAAAAAACAGTAAAAAATAAATAATTGAATAAATATTTAGCATTATTTAATAACAAATGCTGAAAATTTGCATACTATATACACAGGATTATAATCAATCGAAAAAAAATCAAGGCCGATGGAGGGCCCGTGGACCCTCCTTCCTTATGTGTGCCACTATTTACATTGCTATTTCTACAGAGTAACGGCAATGGTTATACATTTACGTGGAACCTTAGAAAACGCTCCATTATCTACTCATCAGAATTAGTAGAAAAAAATAATAATTTGTTGAAGTTACATAAATATAGATAGCAATCCACATTGAGTGTGGAAGAGCAATACTGGTGGAGGAGTGAGTGAGAAACCACTCACCAAGTTGATTTAGCTTCTGTTTCGCTTTCGAAGGAGAGCGAAGAGAAAATGACGTCACATCTCCATGACAACCAAGCCCGTCTTTCAACCGGCTGTCGCATCTTGACGGAAAGAGGAGAGAAAGGTTGAACTTCTTTAAAGTAAAGCATTAGAAAGAATTTTATTTTTAAATCCGTTATCGGCAATGAATTGGTAGAACAGGATTTGAGGAAGATTATCTGATTGATTGACTGGTTTTAATTTGCGTTGCACTGTGAAGCAACACGAGAGCTATTAGCGACAGACCCCATAATTTTGAATCACGGTCAAGTAATGAGGGTGACATTTGAACTGACAACTCCTCTTTTAACTACCACACCACGCCAAAGGAAGGTCTCTGATCCTCTCTACTGGACGAATCTTCAAGGACACCAATATTTGAAATAGCGTCTCTACAACGTCGACCACGAATTTATGGCCATGACATTCGGTTACTGCAGCCACAAAGGATTAACTGAAAATAGTACGAAGTGTTAGTGGTTCTGAACAGCGATTGCCTGGTGGTCAGGGTCGCAGATTCGTGGGCTCGATTTCTGATGTCACTAAAGACCCGCTGTATAGAGGGGCTGACGCACACTAAATCTGACGTCGCTTAGCCTTCACGTTGGCAGGACGGAAGTTAGGAAAGTGGGATGCTGGCTCAGGTGCGTACTCATCAATTGATCTCGGTTCAAAGTTACGAGAATCATCGCCACAATATCACGTTGCCTTAGAGTAGGGGTCGGCAACATTTTAGCTGTGGTGGGCCAAACCAATCTACCGATGTGATTCAGCGTGCCAAAGAGTAGGAGATTTTTTAAACCATTCAATTCCCTCGATAATGCATCCAGAGTTGGAGAATATAGATTAATAATATAGATATTTACAGTTTTATTATACATTAATTTTGCATCACTTAAATATATTTCTAAACGTAAAAATATAAACCTCCGTAAAATAGTATGATTTTTTCCACCAAAATAAAAGAAAATATAAAATTGCACACATATTACGTATTTTTAAAAATATTTATTAAAATAAGAAATAGAAAACATAAAATATATAAGTAATTCTTTCAATATAGTTAAATAAAAAGATAAATAAAATTTTTAACGCGAACCTTAGAGCTTGCACAGCTCTACTTTTATATCTTAAAATTGGGGTTATAATTTGTAACTTTCGATTTGATACGACTCTGAGGATTCAATTGCTTAGCAATTTTTATGAGGAAAATTTTTTCACTTAGATATGTAGAATCAAAAGCGGAAAGCAGAGTGCGCGCAATTTACTCTCTTGAGACAAATTTCTCCAGCAATCATATTCAACAATTTACAAAATAGCTGTAAATTTATTTTTAGAGTTATTTTTCAGATTGTTTAGTAATTCTGAAGATGTTTGTCAAATAAGGTCCAATGCAAAAATTTATCAACTTCCATTCGCTCAAAAACTGACAAATTTGTTGAGTAGTGCAGATTGCCACTGAGAATTGTGCCGCGTGCCACATGTGTCACGCGTGCCATAGGTTGCCGATCTCTGCTTCAGAGTGTAACGTTAATAATAAACATTCACTGATCATGAATAGCAAGAAATTATTAATAGTCTAACAGCGAGATTAGTTTAGGAAAAAAAGCCTGAATAAATCTTGGGAAAGATAATTGTGCATCCTTCAATCTTTAACTCAAGGAAGCTTCGTATAAAGCTCAGAAGTATTAATTATGCGCATATACTTATTTTACACGCATACAAGTAATTTTGATATTTTGATAAAGAAGAATTAAATGTATATATAAAACTTCTACCCATTCAGTGCTTTAAATTATTTTGCATTAAAAATTGATCATTTCGATTCGTTAATTTTTTTCCCACCAAAAACGAGCTTTAAAATCTTAAAATGTTATACTCATTAGCTGTATTTTTCCTAAACAATCATTTCACGGTCGAACGCCTGCGAACAACCTGTGGATCCTCCGAGGAAGCTATTTATTCTTGCTGTTTATCTGATGCTAGGCCTCGATCCACAAACAACTCCATCTCTCCTCAGGGAGCCGGTTCATCTCACATTCCATCCCCGAGAGAGGCCCCTCATCCATCCGACCGGTTTGCTCAACCCGTTCAGCCTATCCCTTCTTCACTCTTTCGTGAAGGTCGTATGCAGAGGGGTGGCCTCGGGGGACAGACAACATTCCCGGTTTCCGCCTCTCCAAATAGTTGCGCGACACTGACGGCCCGTTCGGAAACGGATAGTGGTGAAATCGGTGTCTTGAATAAATTGCTTTATGTCTTTCGCCATAGCTGATCGAGTTGAGGCCACCAGTTGATAGGATGGTCACCTCAAAGACACAATAGCTATAGGGCTGACGTAAAATGGACTCAATAATCGATTATGTTCGAGTTCTCATCCATCACAAGTGGAAGTGATTGGAAAGATGATTAAAGTCTGTCATTGGCTCAAAAATAACTCTAGAAAGATTTCACATGTCACGCGATATTTAGGAAAAGAATGAGGTCATGATGAGCTTGCAGTTTGGGAAAAAATTATTCACTGTTGTAGTAATAATATTATGCTTCTCATTTGTCTAAGCCTTCAATATGATCAAATGTGCTTATAAAAAGTGCTGCTTACGTGTTATACCGTCAATCAATTTCGTCAAATCAAGAGATGTTGCCAAATGACGCGATGTACAGCCAATAAAGAAAACCTTTTCAGTGTGCATGTGAACACAGTAATAATAAAGATGATAGCATTTGGCGACAATTTTTTGAATTGGCAATGTATTTTCGTTTGGTGAAATGGGTCTTCTGTATAATACGTAAGTACCAAAAAGTATTACAGTTTTACTGAAATTATTGAAATATTGCAAACACATTTTAAGGTAAACATTGTAAGTTGTATTGTTGGGCGTTTAAAGCTATAAACTCAATCATAGAAACTGAATTACTGAACCAAGCAACCTTTAACCCCCAAAACTGCGAAATTCTCTAAAATTATATATTTATACCAGTGAATTTTTTTTTTTTTTTTTTTGAAACGCTATTTAAAAATCGGACATATTTTAAAACGTTTGACGGTAGTAACCTTGATAAAGACAAAAATACTAATTCAATTACCCCTCTAAAAATGTTATCTAAATAATGGGTGGGAGTCATAATTCGCGCGTTTATGTCGTGATGTCGTCGTTTGTGGAATAACGGAAGTTGTTGTATGTTAATGGCCCTTTCACACGAGTCATCTTGTGTCGCACCTAACAGAAACAAACAATCGGGAGCTAGTTTTGAATAGAAATCACCTGTGTCCCTTCACACGTGGTCAACTCGTTCTTCTTTTGTGCCACTTCCTCAAGCACTTGAAAACCACCTTCTCCTTTCCACTAGTTGACTCAACTAAAATGATATTGTGGAAGCTACTCTCTTCACTCTCGGCTACTTCTGTATCGAAATTGGAGAAAGCTTTTTATTGCTTCTTCAGACTCAGTCATTGTACCGACGAGTCTGGCCCTTCTTTTTCAGTCAATTTTGTGTCTGCATGTGAAAGAAATTCTCTCCCTTCTTCATACTAGAGGTGGGGTAACAGGAATCGAGTTGACTGACTCAAAGTTGTCTCGCATGAGACCGGACTCAAAAACTTCCCAAGATGTGGAGTGAAAATGTGTGGAGAAAGAGATTAGCTTTAGTGTCGTCCTTGTCACGTGATTTCAGTGAAAAATTGAGATCCATCCACAGTAGTCCTCCTATCGCTCTAGTGGGATGATATATTTAAATCTACAAAACCACTTATAAAGAAAATATCTTCTCTAGTTTTAAGAGGGTAAATGTTTTACTATTATTAATATCGTGCCTTTAACGTAATGCCATGAAAGCATAATGTAGTGTTTTCAAATTTAATTACATTCTTGTTTATAAAATCGTCAATCAATCAAATATATATTAAAATTTCGATAGATAAAAGTCGATGTGTGTTTATTATTGTAAAATACATGATTTATGTGCTATATGTTAGTTAGACGCAGGGGCCTAGCTACTGCCGTATCAGCCGTATCAATGATACGGGGCCCTCAAGCTACAGGGGCCCCAACATGTGTAGCTACAGTCCCACTAACAGGGTTCCCATATCTAAAAAAGGGCCCCAAAGAAAATTTGATTCAGGACCCCCTTAGACGTCAGTTGAAAAGTTTATTTGAAAACATTTAGTTTCAAATTTGATAACTATGAATATATTTTAATACTTCTTGAAGCATTCTCTATTCATTGCAATTAGATTTCGCAAGGGATTTTTGATACTTTTGTAAACATTTTTAAAAATTTTTTAAAATCGCTTTTAAAAAAAATGTAGGATAATTTGTTCAAAAAAGAATTACTAGTTGACACAGTTGATTTAGTAAGACGTTGAACGTTTTCGTTGTATCATTTCAATTGCATTCAATTTCCATGTTCCTCTCTCTCTAATGTTTTTCAAAGTTACTTTGGAAACAATTATTTAGGAATATATGTCAAAAATATTTATTCATAATATTCTTATGTTACAACATTAGTAAAAGGCATTTTTATATTCTTTTTATACAAATTGTCTTAAATGTCTTGGAATATAAAAGGAAATTTTTGAAAATCTTTTTTAAAGTTATTTAATAGTCTAATATTCTTTTCAATTACGAATTACATTTTTTTTACCACAGCTCATTAGAATTAACTACTAAAAATTAAATTTTTGGAGAATATGTAATGTAATGTAATATTCTTTCCAATAATTATATTTTTTTCAAAAAAAAATTCGAGTTGATAATTAGGAATCATATTAGATTTGACTAAATTAATATCCTAAGGAAAACAATCCTTTATTTTTCGAAATTAAGTAGAATCACTACTTACAGAGATTATGCAACTCAACTCTTTTCTTCGAAAGTCGAAATACAGCAATTCTTTCCTTGTATTTCTCATTGAAACAATTCGGCAGCTACTATGTCATATTGAACAGGCCATAACCAAAGGAATTTTATTTAAAAAATAGAGAATTATAAAATTCTTGTTGTAAAATTTTAGAACACACACACAGATTCCTTATTATCTTTGTGAAAAATAGTAAATGTTAAGATCTTCAAAGACAAAAATATTCCTATAAATTAAAAATTAAGTGTGTTAAATAAAATTGGAACTGTACATACTCTAAAATCTCGCAAAATATTCGTATTTCTTATGATTTTTCCTGAAAAGTTTTTCTCATTTATAAATCAAATTAAATCTTTTTAACTTTGGAATCTGCATCAACTCTTTTTTTCGATAAAATAAAAATGTTATAAATTTTTTCAATCAAAAAGCTTTTAAATAAGGGCATTTCAGTTAATACTTCCGTTGTTTAAATTTAAAAATTTTTAAAAAGTAAATAAATGAACTCGAATATCTTCGATATAATATAATAAATAAATTAAAATTCTGAAAACTTACAATTATTTTTAATCACCAAAAATTGTGTGTTATTGTTAGAAATATATGATCTATCTCGCAAAAAAGAAATATTATAATTTTAACTTGAGAAACTTTCAATTAATTTTTATGTTAAGTAAAAAAAGGCAGTGAATATTTAAAAATGAATAATTTTATAGAAAAGTTTTTAATGTATTTTTATAATACATAATTTATTTATAAAATAAAAATATAAATTCTTTAAGTGCTTTTTAAAAATATCTTTACAATATTTTATTTAAATAACTCCATATTCTAGTTTTAAAAAACCGGAAGCTTATTACATATTTCCCAAAAAAATAATAAGTTCTATCAATCAAAAGCAATCAACTTTTTGCCTCAGGAACTCCATTTTCAAACGTAAATTTTAATTTTTCTCCCATTCACAATTATAAATCTCAGGAAAAAAACTTCGATCACAACGTAAACATCAAATTAAATTACAAATTTGCCATTTTTTTTTCTTTTCATTTTCATAATTCTAATAAAAAAAATTTAACCGGAAATGGAAAATAAGTTCAAAAATCCCATTCTTTTTTCTTTAATATTTTTGTTCTCCTTTGAAACTCTTTGGAAATAAATTGATTTATAATAGTCCCATTCCCCGAGTAATCATAGAGGAAATATCTCACGAAGCGATAGGAAAAATATAGTGCGGTTCTTTTTTCGACATTAGGGTTACTGAGGGTTCGCTGCACTTCTTTTCTCTTCCTCAATGAGACTTACTCAAACATGTTCGCGAACAATGCTTCTGTCCTCGCGGAGGCTCATCTCGCTTAATTCTTCCTTTTAACTATTCTTTTAAAAAACAGCCATTTGTTGATTGGAGAGCAACGAATTAGAATTGAGTTGACTTGGAACTGTGTGATTTTATCTCGTGCTGAACAAGCATTTTAAATTAAACAAGTAATGTAAAAAAAGAAGATTTAAGTCAATTCCTACTTAGGTCAACAAAGAAAATTTTTATTTTAGTTACTTTTTTATTAAATAATTACAATTCATATAAGTATGTATATACATATGATAGAATCTCATTATTAAGTGGCAAAATAGTAAGCGATTTTCCTTGCAATTTTCCATTTTCCTTTCTATATAGGGTGTTGGACTATTATTTTTTGTTTGTTACTATTTATTCATGAATTAAATTTAATTATTCAAATAAAATAGCATAGTAAAAAGCATTCCTATTCTCGGAAATTAGGCCATTCCAGGTGGGATTCAAACCCGCGACCTTTGGATTAAAAGTCCAACGTGCTATCCATTGCGCTAAAGGAACACAACGAGCACTTTTCCTTTTTATATAGGGTGTTGGACTGCCATTTTTGTTACTATTTATTCAATAATTAAAAAGTTAATGAATTATTATTCGAAAAAACTGTATTCACATCAAGTGTCATCCACTACAAGTTTTAAAAAATGTATTTGAACTTGAGTGGATGAATAAAAAAGTATTTATTTACTATTGAAAATTTGAGCAAGATATATATATATATATAGAGTGTGAACTAATAGTAGGAATTAAATAAATAATAGTCATGACGGTCACATGATAAAGACAAACACGTGTTCTCCATTCAATTCAAAACAGACATTGAACTAATTGTACTTGTTGTTCGATTTGCAACACTTAAATAAAATTTCAAATCTCATGATTGGGTAAGGATGCTTAAATGTAATGAAAGAAAAATTCTTGAAAAAAAATTTTTTTAATAAAAAGATGATCTTATTTCATGCATATATTTTTAAATAAAATGCATTTTGTATATATATATATATATATATATATATATATATATATATATATATATATATATGTATATATATATGTATGTTTTATAAATATAAATGCATATTTGTATGTATATATATGTATATATGTATGTATATATATATGTATGTATATATATATGTATGTATATATATATGTACGTATGTATATATGTATGTATGTATATATGTATGTATGTATGTATATATGTATATATGTATGTATATATATATGTATATATATATGTATATATATATGTATATATATATGTATATATATATGTATATATATATGTATATATATATAATATATATATATATATATATATATATATATATATATATATATATATATATATATATATATATATATATATATAGGGTGTTTTTTGAGAGGTATAGAACTTTAAATTGCAATAAAACAACGATGTATTATTCGATTGACATGAATTTTTTTATTCGAAAGATAATCTTGTGGCATTACATTTTAAATATGATTTCTGGCATAGGGCTGCCACGGCTGGCTCGGATGTAGTCCAATCTGGACGTCCAATTTTCGATGACTTTTTCCAACATTTGTGGCCGTATATCGGCAATAACACGGCGAATGTTGTCTTCCAAATGGTCAAGCGTTTATGGCTTATACGCACAGACCAATGACTTTACATAGCCCCACAGAAAATAGTCTAGCGGTGTTAAATCACAAGATCTTGGAGGCCAATTCACAGGTCCAAAACGTGAAATTAGGCGGTCACCCAACGTGTCTTTCAATAAATCGATTGTGGCACGAGCTGTGTGACATGTTGCGCCGTCTTGTTGGAACCACAGCTCCTGGACATCAAGATTGTTCAATTCAGGAATGAAAAAGTTAGTAATCATGGCTCTATACCGATCACCATTGACTGTAACGTTGTGGCCTTCATCGTTTTTGAAGAAGGATTCCACCAGCCCATAAAGCGCACCAAACAGTCAGTTTTTCAGGATGTAACGGTGTTTCGACATACACTTGTGGATTAGCTTCACTCCAAATGCGGCAGTTTTGTTTGTTGACGTAGCCATTCAACCAGAAGTGCGCTTCATCGCTAAACAAAATTCGCTTATGAAAATCGGGAACAACGGCAATCTCGTTTTGGGCCCATTCGACGAATCTACGCCTTGCTTGATGATCGTTTTGATGAATTGCCAAACCAAACTGAGAATAAATCACTTGACAGCTGTTAAATCGGTTGCCATCTTGGAAAGTAATGCCAACTTAAACTTCTATACCTGGAAAAAAACACTCTTTACACACTGTGTAAAAAAACACTTTACAGTGTACACACTTTAAACACTGTGTGTGTGTGTAGATTTTAAGAGAAAGTTTCTACAAAGAGCAAATGTTGGCAACAACGATGCGCGTGAACTGATTAGCTGGAAACAAAAGTTAGTTTTTATCGTGTGACGCGAGTTTTTAATTGATTGACTAGAATCACGTGCTTATCATTATAATGTGACTATGACGTCACATGAATTTAGCCTCTTAAAATTTTGCCTGAAATAGAGCCCTCACAAACCGGACTTATTTTTATTAAACACTAGCCGTTACCCACCCGCTTCGCAGTGTATTTTATGGTAATGTATGACTATATACATATTTTTAAGTTATTGATATCCAAGTCTTAGCATTAAGCTTTTGATTGTATAGGAAAAACCTTTGTATATCCCTCACCTTTATTTAAAAAGAGTAGGAATTGAATTTCTAAAATGGAATATTTTTGCCTTTTACACCCCCGTAACTCCCCTTAGAAGTCGATTTCCGCAAAATCCGTTCTTAGCGGATCTTCACTTAACTTTTCAGAAACATACTTACCAATTTTCAAATCTGTAGATTTAATAGTTTATAAACTGGAAGCCACTGCAACCCCCCTTGGGAATCGATTTTCTAAAAATCCGTTTTTGGTGGATTTCTACTGATCAAAAAGGAAAATGCCTGCCAAAATTCAAGACTGCAGGTCTAATAGTTTCTTAGAACTCCTGATGAGTGAATGAGTGAGACGCGTTTTTCTCCGATATACAAGGTGAGTACAAATGCTGGACCCGTTTTTAAAAAATCATATTATGGGAACTGCTGCACACATTATAAAAAGTGATACATGAATGTAAAGAGGAATATACCAAGTTTTTTTCAGTTACAAATGTTCGATGTGTGACCCTCTTGTTACACTGCATGTGTCTAATCTGTAATCCAGTTCGTTCCATACATTTTGTAGCATCACTAACAATGGTTCGTAGTGCTACACAAATTCTTACTTGTCGTGCAGTATTTTTTGTTGTGACAATCACAAATGTTACTGTTGGAAATTTTATTTATTTCATAAAACTCCCCTTACCATTTTCTGGGGCATTCCATTTCCACAGGTGGCAACTCTCGTAGACTTCCGCGGACCTCGAACAAAACTCTGCCTCACTCTCTCCACTGCTGCTTCCGAGACGTTTGGCCGGCCGCTGCTTTTCCTTTTATGCAAGCAACAGTTTTTCGTAAATTGATGATACCATAACGGAATGCTTTTGTTGGACGGCACTTCTTTTCCGTAGAGATTTCTAAATGCAGGTTGCACTGAAATGAATGAAAAAACTCGGGCATGCTCTAATACACAAAAATTCTACTCTGTTATAGTCGCCATATTTGGGATTCAATCCCAGTGATCTTGAATGTGCTGTTGATCATTGGCTGGGAAGAAAAACTTGGTACATTTCTCTTTACATTCATGTATCGAAAAAAACTCATAATCAGTGGTGCAACAGCCCATGAGGACCAGGGTACTGTGCACATCACAGTATACGTGACCATTGGGCGCTGAGGTGCATGAGCAGATCTCCCGATCAGTAGTCAGTTTGAAGCGAGACCCCCAGTGTTTAAGTCCCCAAGCAAGATTGGTACTCATTTATCGATCTACTACAGTAGTGATGAAAGGCTGAGTCGACTTCACCCAGCCCGGGAATAGAATCCGGATCTGTGGTGTGGAAGCGTGATTGATACTTAAGCACTCGACCACTGAGCCTTACATTCATGTATCACTCATTGTAATATATGCAATAGTTTCAAAAATTGGATTTTTTTTAAAATCGAGTCCACGCAACTTGTCCTGTGTACAGTATAAAATTATTGTGGTATAAAATTCATTAAAATCCTTATTATATGAGAAAAAATATAAATATTCTCATATATTTGTTCCAACTTTCGATAAGCAACCTGTAGGACATAGAGATAATTCACATGACACTATATTTCGGAATTTTTGAAGCTGCCATTTGTGAAAATGAAAAAGAAATAAATAATTCGCTGCCCCAAAACACACAACTCAAATAATCGATACGCAATCGAAAGTCTTTGTTATGCGAAGGATTAGCACTTCTTTTCGCGTTTTGTTTTGTTGCGGGCGCAAAAAAAAACTTCAAAATACTGCCTCTGCGTTTTGAAATCATGTGAATTCGAACGTTTGTCGCCGATGAATAATTCCACCATTGTTGTTGGAATCCTTTCACTTAAATATACGACCCATAAAGCGAATTTTATCTTTTGTTCGAAAATCTTGGTTCAGTGCATCGGGAGGTCTTTAGTGGGGAAGCGAAAGTCTTTGGACTATAACTCCTCTCCATAAGAACGAAAGGTCGTTTCGCAAATCGTAAAGCCTCACTTTGTGCTGTCACGCACAAGGTGCTCATAAAAGCGGTACAAGGACTTAGCTAAAAATCCTTGCCACTGGATTTCCGTATTTTCTAGATCAAGTGATGTAAATTCAATGTAAAAAATGCTCTCTATTTTTTTGATATACAAAATTAAACCTCTTTAAGGTATCCGACTACGTTCGGAACCGTGATTTTGCAAAAGCGTATAAATGGATAATATTTATGATATTTAGTGTCACTTAGGTTAGGAAATCTATATAAAATTGTTTTAAAAATATTATTGCAATAAAAATTTATTTAAGTACAATATTTTGACAAAAAATGAACATAGAACGGCCCATTTTCAAAATATTCTCTTTTTGTGAAAAATGCTTCTATTATAATAATAATTTGCCTGTTTATGGCTCAGACCTCTCGACCAAGGCTCAACTAGAATTTTTCAAATATATAACTTAGAAGTGGATTTATCCATATTTTACTTCAACAGAGGGGAGAAATCTTAAGAAAAAAACGCCGATAATTATTTCATTTGGTGATATTCTGAAAATAATGTGAATTTCTCAAAAATTCTAGTTGAGCCTCTGTAGAGAGGTCTGAGCTATATACAGGAAAAATATTATTATAATAGAAGCATTTTTCACAAAAGGAGAACATTTGGAAAAAAGATTATTCTCAAAATGTTAATTTTTTGCCAAAATATTATAGCTTTTTAAATAATTTTTTTTTCAAAAGCTTTAAGGTCCTTAAAACAATTTTATTTTTGCATGACCATTTTATTCTAATCTAAGTGACACTAAATATCACGAAAATTATCTATTTTGTTTTTGTGCAAAAAAGTTTTGAAAATTTTGAAAAAATCATGGTTCAGAACGTAGTCGGATGTTTTTTTACCGTAAAGTGTAGTTTTTGTAATATTATAGTCACCAAGAACAGAAGTGATACAGGCATTAAAATTTTTAGTATAGCTTTAAAATATTACGTATAAAAAATGGAGAAGATAAAAAAAAATAATATATTTTACTAAATTTTTTTAAGTATAATTGACAATGATTTGAAATGTTTCAACTAAATTGCTACATTAAGTGCTGATAATTTGAAAATACTTAATTATTATCTATATTTAATTACTACTCATTCTTCGCACGGGTGGGTTTGAAAGTATTATAGTAGAGATAAAAGGATACAAAAAAATTAAATAAAATACAGAAGAGCTACTCTGGAGACCCCGCTGTGTAGAAGGGCCGATGCATGTTAAATTTATCGAACCTCAATGTCCTCCGTGGATAAGATGTAGTATTTAGGTAAGGATGGCGCCAGCTCATGTGTCGTCTTCCTTCCTTGATCGAGGTTCAAAATAGCGATATCCATCGCCAATAGCTTTCGAGTTGCTTTAAAGTGCGTGGTTAATTATAGACTCTCACTTAAGTGAAACAAAATTAAGCAGATAATATTGATTCCTATATGCTGGCTGGGTGGCACAGTTGGTTTGTCGCTGGCCTTGTACGCCTAAGGTTTCGGGTTTGACCCCGGCCCAAGTCGTTTGATTTTCCTGATGCAGAAAATCGGCAGCGGCCATGTCGCATGATTATGCGGCGTGTAAGGGATCCTTTGAGTGCCTGTTTGGCTTGAGTGCACTCTGCAAAATTAAAATCCGAAGAACAGTTTCACATCGCCAAAGCACTGGTGCTTCCGTCTGGGGAGGAAAATGGGCGTCAAAATTACGTGCGGCGATTCGTGTCCGCTTATATGGTGCTGCACTAAGAAGAGATACCACCTCCCGAGGAATGTTATAGGTCTGCAATGGTAAAACACCAATCCGTAGCCCCATTAGAAATATAAATATATATATATATTGATTTCTCTTGAAGAATTCTTAAATAAAACTTTTCAAACGTTCATGTTTTGTCTCTCAAACAATTTACATTAACATGTTTCAGTTCCAATTATGTTAATCAAAATTCCTTTCAGGGGTTTGTTATTTGAATTACAAACATCAGCGCAATATTTTGCTCTTACAGAACTTAACAATTTCTGTATCATTATTGTTTCGTTTTCGCAAAAGAAATGCTAAGCATATTCCTTTGCTTTCGTACACTTAACACACACACTCACACTGGGCACAACAAAAATTCCAAAACTCTGTTTTGGATTTCCCCGTGATACTCTCTTACTCTCTCTGTTAAGTTCTACAGGCACTGAACACATTAAAGCAAAGCATTCCACGTCCATCTTTTCACTCACTCCCTCTAAAAACCCACGCACATTCCTCTCTAAAGAAAAAGCCATGAAAATGGGCGACGTGGTATAACGGTAAACACGGCACGAGCTCGCTTCAGCCCAGCCCGTCTTCAACAAAGGCACGAAGATCACCTGGAACAAGTTTTGTATTTCAGAATTATGTAAAATTCTGCACACGCGGAATAATTAAGGCTGTTGAAAAGTTCCTTGCAGACGCTGATGGCCCGGGGGAAACACATGCATTCGTGATGAAATCCTTGTGAACTGATACTAATGATGATCGCATAGACGTCCACTTAGGTACAACAATCGTTTTCTTCATTCAACACTCTAAAGGTCAAGATGGAATCTTGGGTAGATGACTTAGATAAGGATCGTTCGTTTGTGTATATGCGGAAAAAAAGGAAGCATGCTCAAGAATATTTTAAAATGTGATTTTTTTTATTTATTTATATCTTAAAATCAGGAAAAAAAACTTCATATATATTTGAGTCAACGAAATATTTGACCTAACACGTTTATATAAATAGGTGTTTAAGCATCTAAAGAAATATTTTAAAACTTGGATAAAATGTGTGAAAATAAATACTTGTAAGATGGAAATGCTTTCCATTTTTTGAATAATAAAAATAAAATTTAATATTCTTTTGTCATCCATTTCTCGCGCAAAATATATACTAACATGCATACTTTGGGGGAAAATACGAATTCCTTGTTTATTGCAATGTAGCCAATTGCAAATTCAAGACGAAAATAATACATGCATGCCACTGCTTTTATATAATAACACGTAATATTAATGAACAGACTTCCAGATAGAAGTAGCATCGTGCAAGAGATGAGTAAACGGGAAACAAATTGTAAGAACTTTTATTTGCGCTGAGATGATTCACATGTACAAAGCTGTTTGACGTGATCATAACGGCAACTAAAAGATTTTATAAGCGAAATGCTACTTGGAGATGAGCACAAGGGCTTCCATTTTGGAAATTGTATGTGAATTCAACATCTATAATGCCAAGTGTGTGCTGAGAATACATAATTTCAAGCATTATCTCCATCATGGACAAGGCGATGGCCGACCATGCTACTAAATTACCGAAACTAGTAGCATCTGTATAGACAAAAGAGACACAATGTCAAATAACAGCAATAACAATAATAGATCACGTACAACATATGTGACAATGAAGTCAGAGCAGCAAAATTAGGGGTTGATGGAATGTAGTAGCTGAAAACCTACACAAGCATAATTTATCAAAAACGCGCTATCGAATGCAGGATCTCTCAAAGGCTGATGAAAATATCATTTGGAGCCTAGATTATTTGAAAAACGTTGTGTGTTTGATCAAATGAATCTTGATTTCAGTAGGTAGTGTTCGAATGCGGCGTAGATCCCATGAGTTAATAGATCCAAGTTACCAGCAAAGCCTTGTGTCTCCATAATGGTTGGTCCATAATTGAATTGGCTTCCCTAGTCAAAGTGAGCCAATCATTAATTAAAAATGATTATGTTCACAGCTACTTGAAACCTTTTTGCAGTCATTAGAGGACTTTGAATTCCCTATAACGGCAGAACTCTACAGGGGGATCATGCACCATGTCACCAAGCCAAAATCATTCGGATTGATTTAAGGAACATGTTAAACAATTCCCGGAAATGATTGAGCTACCTAGTTCATCAGACATAAATCGCGTCGAACATATGTGGGAAGTGACCGAAAGTTCAGTTCATGCACAAAATTCTTCACTGACAGCACTTTTACGATTAGACAGTTGAAAGGCAACATGGATGAAAATTTCTTCAGCAAACCTTTGACGATTTGAGTCATTGCTACACCGAATTACTACATTTGTGAAGGTCTCCTAGGACCTCACTTTGAGAACGAGAATAAATAGGAGTCATGTAAAAACCAGTAGCCATTTTTATAAACAACTTTCTTTATTTGTTATCTTATCCAAATAGAATCAAAGACTTATTGACAAATTTATCTCAGTAGTATTATGAGGTTTTAAAGGTAATAGCCTTTAAATTAACTTAATTAATGATCCAATTAATTAATTTATTAAATAACGATCACGCAGAGATTACCACGATAAGAGATCCCAGAATTATATTTAATAATGTTCTCATTGAACATTTAACTTAAATCTCACTCCTAAAACTTTAATGAGACTTTAATTATAAATCTATAATTACCAACGGAATCTCAACTCTTCTTGAGATTAAATTTATCTCCAACAAGAAATCTTCAATTCAAATTCACTATAATTTTATGATTCAATATCTATCTCCTACTGCTCTAACTTTACTATTCCGTGTGACTTAAATACTTTATCTAATCTGCATATAACAAGGAATCCTGTCCGCTTTTTGGAGTTGATTGGAAATAGGTAGGGAATTAAATTTCCCTAAAAAGGACGACTCAGAAGGTTAGTGATAAAGTTCCGTATAGATTTGTCACACATTCACTTGAACAAACGGATATCCCACACGATATCGGAAGGTATCCCATTACTTTTGGTACTTCAGTGTACATATTTTGGAAAAAGCCTTAAAATTAGTTATTTTTAATTTTTATTTTCATATTTTAACATTGAAATTTTTTTAAGCACAAAATATACATTGACTATCAAAAATTGAATTTCAGTCGAAGTATCGTTAATACAATTAAGTTCAAATTCCAAAAATCAGAACTATTCTAGAAATAACTGCCTTTACATCCTCTTAAGCTTTTACCGTAAAAAAAAAAAAAATCGTTCCTAATTTCCTAATAAAAAAAGCCCATTTTTAATAAAAGGAGGTCCAATTGATAACAAAAAAACCCACAATTCATTGTTAAAAAAGGGCGATTCGAATTAATACAATGTTGCCAACCGTAAACTCGTAATAAAAGACATAATCGGAACATTATTTTCCGATCAAATATACATACAACTAAAGAATACACATTCGAGAGAACACGGCTTCTCCAAAATAACTCATTGAGTAACTTGTCAAAATTTTTTATTTGTCTTTCTGCGGCATTTCGTCTTGTTTTTTTCTCGCCTGATCCGGCGACCACCCGAGGGAAAGGGGAGGGGTCACTCGTGAGAAAAGCGAGTTGAGTGATCGCACTTTTCCAAGATGCACACTTTACTTTCCCACCAATCGACTGTTTTAAATATCCACTGATTGTCATGCACACCTCGTAGTGGACTTCCCCTCCTTTTTTCCCCTTACTAATCCCCATTTGTTTTGAGGTATTAGCCTGTTCTGTTTCATTTTTCTTCGTGACAGGGACTTCTTAGACTAACAAGAACGTCTTGAGAAGCACCACACTTGTTCTCGATTAATATAAGTTGCCGTAGACGATGAAGAAAAACCACAAAATTTCCAGAGCCATAGTTATTTATATAATTTGATTAAAATCTAAATAATGTGAAAAGGAAAGTTTTACATGTCTTTAAATTATTTATTGCTATTAGAAGTTTAACTGTGCCTTCTCTTTTTGCAACAGCCAGAAAAAATCTTTTAAATTTTATGAAAGGGATTCACGATTGAAATCAAAGAAATTTTTTTTTATAAAAGGCTACCGTTTATTTGTTGTGATTACGCCTGTCTTTTAACTCGAAATCTAAAGTAATTAGTATAAAGGATAATTGGAAATTAATACTTTAATTAATTTTTGAAAACTCGTTTCTGTTGAGGTTATCTTACCGTAATGTTATTCGCCGACTTGTGGGGCTGATGCAAATTAAATATGGCGAGTTCCTTGGCCAATAGAGATCTCGTGCTGCTTCAGGGACCGACGTTAATAAGAAATACTTACTACTCCTAATGTGAATCGATTATTGTTCAACATTGCAGTTTATTACTTTTGTTCGATGAAATACTTTACAACCATGATTATATAATGAGGACACCTGTATTTTGATATTCCACTTCTGAAACTTCCATACCACGTCAATATTAGAACTTAGAGCCTTAACTCGTGAGAAGGCGCACACTTGATACTAACGCTGGTTGGTTAGTTAAAGGATTGGGTGACGGAGTTACATCCCTAATCCTTTTATTCTATAATTATTTTTATTCTACGCGATAGAAATCATAATTCCATAAAATAATTTGATTAAGAGAAAATATACTTACCTACTTTTAATTTTTATAATAACCTAATTCAATTTTTCTCCGATAATTTGAGAAAAACTCCAAATGAACTGAACCAAAATGTTTCAAATGTGCGTTACTTTAATAAAGGGCACAAATCACAGATACTTTTCACTAACAGTACAGTGATATTTGCAGGCAAAACTCTTCTATTTTTTTCAAGTTATTGTAGTTTATTGTCCTTTGATGATTGGCAAACAGCACGTTGAACTTTTTCCTGCTTGTGTCTTTTGACAGGGGGCAGTGTATCTTATGGTAGGTATACTTGTGGCTTCATGTCGTTCTTGATGGAGTTTCTTAGGTAGCATTTGAAAACTTTCCTTTCAACTCAAAAAGTTTCATGTTCTCATCACTTTCTTCAAATTTACTTTCTTTATCATGATTAATATCCATTTTTTCATCAGGTTCATCCCTTGATTGATCATTTTCAACTTCATCCAATAAAGATCGCGCGCGCGCAAATGCCCATTTCTTTTTTTTTATATTCTGTTCATTTACATTTGTAAGCCATAATGAATCGTACAACACAGAAAACAAAACCACTAACTTGTTTACAGGGGTATAAAGTGTAGCTTCTTCATAGAAAATATTTTTAAACAAAAGTTGTCGCGTGCGGTACTCAGTCACTCCAAGTACCTTAAGATTGTAAAAAATGTTTGCCATTCCAAAAAAGATGGAGATGTGTGATGAAAACATTTTAATTCCCATGAAGACTGCCCTATAGGAGGATACTGACAAGGTTATTGGTAACAAATAAACAGCTTTCCCAGAATTAAAGATTTCGTGCACCTGGGGTGACTCTGTGCCCCGCGCGACCCCTCCCGAGTTAACTGGTTTAACTTGCGTTAGTTCCACGATGATACTTGGAAGACTATTTCGGAAGTTGGATATTAATCAGTAATGTGGGGAATGACTGTACACATACGAATGTATGGGTACGAACATGATTCAAGCACATGACATTTGTAAGGGCGCCCTTCTCCTTGATTATCAGCGTGAGCTAGAGGTGTAGGAATAAGTGAAGAACTAGAAGCTGCCATGATCTTAATATGACTTTATTAAGACCTTAAACTTAAACCTTTAACAAATAAGATAATAATAGGATATGTGAAAGAATCTACGGTGGCTAAACGTACAATATATATAATACCGAAATAACGTAACCTGGACCACTATCAATAACTAACTCGCCTAAGCTCAATTCCAATGCTATCACAGATCCGAATATTAAATAGTCATTCTTACCTTAATGTCGAATGAAGTAGCGATCAATCTGATCCTAGTTGAAGTTGCGGTTTACTGGCGGGCAATGGTATGCACTTTGACCTCGGATAACTTCTGTTGGCTGTCACTTAACCTTTCAAAACCTCTTCACACTTGAATCACGGACTATCATAACATTCCCCAAATTGCCACCCACTTACTCTAAACTTCTGTTATTTAAAAGCTTCCTAATTTGCATCTTTCATTCACGCTTCACTTCTTGGTTTGGTTGGAAAAGAGTTGCCGTTAATTCTGGCCCCAAAGAACCCAAAGGACATGTTAATGAAAAGACGCGTGAGCCCGTCACACATTTTTTCAGACAGAAAATATCCACACAAAAAATTAATATAAAATCACATAGTAAAAAAATATTGAATTAATTTTTTTTTCGTAGCATAAAAGTTATTGACGAGGCAATTCGTATTATTTAATTTTGATGAAGTGACGAGAAAAACATTAGATCCGTACATCCCTCTTCTAACTTCCATACCACGCTTTGAGAGAAGTCGATAACCAATTTCAGTAAAGCTACATTTACACCAAGGCTGTCAGCGTCGAGCGTTTAGCGTCGAGCCAATCAGAGACTTCATCTCGGGGAAATGAAGTCTCTGATTGGCTAGACGCTCAAGGCTCAACGCCGATAGCCTTGGTGTGAATGCAGCTTAAGAGCAGCAGCCTTTTATAAACTACAGTATGATGAAAACTCGAGCTTGTGGCAAAAGCATGGCAGGTTGACTCGATAAGGCAAGTTGACGATGAATCACGGTGAAGAATGACTTACTATATTAGATCATATTATTAAGTAGCATTGCATGTGAGTGTGTCCTCTAATAGTACTATATTTCACTGAACACTAAAGTATGCTCAGTGAAGCAGGTACCAGTATTTCGTTATTTGTTAGAAGTTGTTTGTGTATATCGAGTTATAATTTCCGGGACTTTCAACGTATGATCTATTAGACAATCAGGTGTAAAAATTGGTTATTCTTTGCTACATATGTCTACTTTGGTCAATATGCTTATCCCAATCATTGTTAATTTTTATCTCATAAAGGGTGTTTTTTTAGAGGTATAGAACTTTAAATTGCAATAAAACAACGACGTATTATTCGATTGACATGAATTTTTTTTATTCGAAAGATAATCTTGTGGCATTACATTTTAAATAGGATTTCTGGCATAGGACTGCCACGGCTGGCTCGGATGTAGTCCAATCTGGACGTCCAATTTTCGATGACTTTTTCCAACATTTGTGGCCGTATATCGGCAATAACACGACGAATGTTGTCTTCCAAATGGTCAAGCGTTTGTGGCTTATCCGCATAGACCAATGACTTCACATAGCCCCACAGAAAATAGTCTAGCGGTGTTAAATCACAAGATCTTGGAGGCCAATTCACAGGTCCAAAACGTGAAATTAGGAGGTCACCAAACGTGTCTTTCAATAAATCGATTGTGGCACGAGCTGTGTGACATGTTGCGCCGTCTTGTTGGAACCACAGCTCCTGAACATCATGATTGTTCAATTCAGGAATGAAAAAGTTAGTAATCATGGCTCTATACCGATCACCATTGACTGTAACGTTATGGCCTTCATCGTTTTTGAAGAGTACGCACCAATGATTCCACCAGCCCATAAAGCGCACCAAATAGTCAGTTTTTCTGGATGTAACGGTGTTTCGACATACACTTGTGGATTAGCTTCACTCCAAATGCGGCAGTTTTGTTTGTTGACGTAGCCATTCAACCAGAAGTGCGCTTCATCGCTAAACAAAATTCGCTTATGAAAATCGGGAACAACGGCAATCTCGTTTTGGGCCCATTCGACGAATTTACGCCTTGCTTGATCATATTTAAAATGTAATGCCACAAGATTATCTTTCGAATAAAAAAAATTCATGTTAATCGAATAATACATCGTTGTTTTATTGCAATTTAAAGTTCTATACCTCTAAAAAAACACCCTTTACTTGTCAATGCGACCGTAAAAATATAAGACTTTTAACATTGCTGGACAAGACGAATTGCGTGAAGTAAGCTGGCAACGTCCAAGTACTTTCTACTTGGACTATGAATTTATTTATGTTGTGTATTGTATATGTTCCATTCTTTGAACCTTTTAAGACTTCTTACATCCAAGCTTATGACAACTTCATGGTCAATCATCTGAGGCAAGCCATTACAGCTAAAAAATCGATGATCTATTGAGCATCACTCATTTGAAAGCAGCTACAGGCAGTAAAGGTGTTCAAAGAATGGGGATCCAAGCTTTATACGTGCGTGTAACATCTCTTTGTTTTTAATAAGCATGAGTTTGCTTCATAAAAATACCATATAACATGTTCTTGTTACCATAAATGTAACAATAAATCCATGCACATTTTAAGGTATCCGACTACATTCGGAACCGTGATTTTGCAAAAGCGCATAAATGGATAATTTTCTTGATGTTTAGTGTCACTTAGATTAGAATACATGTATAAAATTGTTTTAAGGACATTTTGATAAAAAAATTATAAGTACAATACTTTGGCAAAAAATTAACTTAGAATAATCTTTTTTCAAAATGTTTTCCTTTTGTGAAAAATGCTTCTATTAGAATAATATTTTGTCTGTATATACCTCAGACCTCTCTACAGAGGCTCAACTAGAATTTTTGAAATATATAACTTAGAAGTGGGTTTATCCATATTTTATGGCAGCAGAGGGGAGCAATTTTAAGAAAAAAAATGCCAATAATTATTTCAATTGGTGGTAACTCTGAAAATAATATGAATTTTTCAAAAATTCTAGTTGATTAATTTTTTGCCAAAATATTGTATTTAAATAAATTTTTTTGTCAAAATGTCCTTAAAACAATTTTATGCATTGTATTTTATTCTGAGTGACACTAAATATCATGAAAATTATCCATTTATGCGCTTTTTTAAAATCACGGTTTCGAACGTAGGCGGATACCTTAATACGAACAATTGTTTACTTTAATATAGTACGTTTTAAAGTCTTAATTATTATTTATCAAACTTTCTGCTGATGTATGTATAAGTATTCAAAATGCTCCTGATAGTATTTTACGAAATAGCTAAGGCCTATGAATGTGCTCTTTTGATCCCTAAAGTATTCTAAAATGAAAAAAGATATGCATATCTGAATAAGAGTTTTGCATGGTGTTATTCATCTGTGATCTTGAATGTAACTTTTAAATGTTTTCTCTCTTTCTTTTATTTTAAAAAAGTGATAAGTATATAGGTAACTAACTCAAGGATTTCAGGGTTGTGTGCGATTCCTCATTAGATAACTTCGAGTCGTTCTGAAATCTACAATTTCTTGTGCTATTGTAAGGAATTTTTAAAGTTTGATTTCAAGCTTATTTTTGATCTACAGAAAATATTGTTCTTTTTCACTGCAGCAAACATGCATCTCGAATATTATTATAATAACTCAACTTTTTAATTATTTTTTGTTAATCTTAGCCAAAATTATGTATTGAACTATGTAAGCTTATAAAAAATAATATTTTTCTGGGATTGTCTGTATTTGTCTGTCTCTCAATGTAGAATAAATATTCAGTTTAAACGAACTTATCATTTTAACATGAACAATATTCCAGTAATGAAGTTTATTTTTGCTTATTATTTATATACTTTTTAGTTCTAAATATTAACTATTATCAAATGGATCATTAAAAATATGTGCGTTACTTTGCGAAACTTATCAATTACAGTAAATATGTGAAAAAAGGGTGACTTTTTCTTAGGAATAATATTGCATTTTGAATACAATGTTTATGGTATAAGAATATTTTATTTAAATACCTTATAAGTAAGAAATAAAACAGCATAACTCTCCTAAATATACTATCTACTAAATATAAGATGACTACTAAATTAGTAAGAAATACAGTGAACAGCGTTTCTGCCAACTGGATGAAATTATATAAATAAGAAACGAAAATACTTTGAAATTTAGATATAAGCATGACTATGTTTTTCCTAGTAATTTTAACGAATGGTAGGAAAATCAGTTTAAATGTAATAGTGTTAAAATTATTAGGAGTATTTCCAATTTATGTATATTAAGACATATATATTTACGAAATTTAATATACATTCCGACTATTAATATCAATGAAAATATAGCATAATTAATGTCAACAAAAATAAAACATATAAATCCTAAATTAACTTTAAAACTTTAAACTGTAAAAAAAAATTTTTTTTGCGTGATTTTTTTTTCTTTTCTTTTTTTTTTTAAAAAAAATACGACTTTAATGTTTCTTGTCCAAGTTGTATCACATAAAAATAAATATTCGTTCATGGTCTTCAGTCTTGTTAAATATGTAAGAAAATTTTTTTAAGTATTCAAAATGTATGGACCTGATGGAGGGTGGGGGTGTATGACAGCAAATAATAAACAGGTCTTGAGAAGTTGACATCTATCTTTATTTTAACATTGAAAAGCGTCAGGCCGTGAACGAAGAGCGCTCCACAGGATCATGACACAGTGTCAACAACATAACCCCTTGGCATTATTTGAATGCGTAAATCCAAAGATCACAAGATTCAAGGGCGTAGCTACCACCGTATCAGCCGTATCAATGATACGGGGTCCCAAGATACAAGGGCTCCTACATGTGTAACTACAGTACCACGAACAGGGCTTTCTTTTCTAACAATGGGCCCCGAAGGAGTTTTGATACGGGGCCCACTCAGAACCAGTGACAAGATTCCTTCCTTCATTCACTCGCACACACTAAGACGCCAGAAGCACAAGTATATATAGTTCAATTTTTACTGTTGTCACGCAAATTAAATGTTAATAATACAAAAATATGCAAATATTCCAACACAAAACATTCACTCGAAAACCACAGGGTGTTACTATTTTTTGAGAACTGAGACATAGGCTAGGAAGTGTAGTCAGTAAAACCTGTATGGGGATAAATACTGTTTATAACCAAAATTTGCTTAAAAAATATTTAAGGGAAACATTTAAAGAACTGATTTACATAAAAATATTGGAACGATATATTTATAATCACGAATATCTTGAAAAATAAGAGGGAAAAAAAGAAAACCACAAGTTGGGTTGTTCCAAAAAGCAGATTGATGAGAGCAGGGACAAAGACGTGATCATCTGTTCGATGATATACACACACCATCCACACACCCCCATAAGCGAAATTAACTCCTAATAAAAGTGTGGAGGGTGAAAAAAGAATGAAATTGCAAATTTTGTTTACGAAAACAGAAGAGAATGAGGTTACCTCTAAATCGCCGGTGACCCTAAAAGAAGCAAGGTCAAAGGCAAGCGGTCATCCATTTCCATTTTCTTGATGAAGAGATCCGCATTGCTTCTAAGGATGGAGGCACATCCACTTGGCGAGTGTCAGACGGGTTGCAAATCACTTGGTCTCGATTTGACAAATCTCCCAACAGATTCCATCCACTGATTGAGTTCTCGTGCGAAAAGCACTTCATCCATCAACTCGTTGGCGATCTTAATCCCTTATTACCTCCCCATTAATGTGAAATAATAGGTTCCGAGCAGTTGAAATCAAAATGGAAGTAATAAATATTTTGTGGGTCAGGGTGGTGGTAAAAATGCAGCCCTCGGAGATGAGTGATGGCTTAAGTCAGAAAGAGCTGATGTTTTTTTAAACCTGGGGGCAAATAAAGTAATTGCGATGATTGTAAAGGATTGTTAAGCAGTTTTTACCCCTAAAATAAACAATTGTAAGATAATTATCAATCAACAATGTTAGTTTCTTAAAAAAATTTCTGATGTTTTTTGGACTTAAGGTATCTGACTACGTTCGGAACCATGATTTTGCAAACGCGTATAAATGGTTAATATTTATGATATTTAGTTTTACTTAGGTTAGAAAACGTATATAAAACTGTTTTAAGAATATTATTACAATAAAAAAATTATTTAAGTACAATATTTTGACAAAAAATGAACATAGAATGACTCATTTTCAAAACATTCTCCTTTTATGAAAAATGCTTCTATCATAATATTTTGCCTGTCTATAGCTCAGACCTCTGTACAGAGGCTGCACTAGAAGTTTTGAAATATACAACTTAGAAGGGGATTTATCCATATTTTACTACAACAGAGGGTAGAAATTTTAAGAAAAAAACGCCGATGATTATTTCAATTGGTAGTAACTTTGAAAATAATGTGAATTTTTCAAAAATCCTAGTTTAGACTCTCTGGAGAATTCTTTATTTTGTATAAGCAAAATATTATTGTAGAAGCAATTTTTATAAAAGGAGAACGTTTTGAAAAAAAATTATTCTAAGTTAATTTTCTGCCGAAATATTGTATTTAAATAAGTTTTATTTTTGTTATAATGTTCTTAAAACCATTTTATACATGTATTCTAATCTAAGTGACACTAAATATCATGAAAATTATTCATTTATGCGCTTTTTTAAAATCACGGTACGACGAGATTTGAGTTGTGCATTTATCAAACACCTTAGGTTTCCAAAGTGGTTCCTACGACCCCTAGGGTTCCATGTGACTGCTCAGGGGTTTGAGGTAAATTAAAACTAATTTGGGGGGAGGGTGGGGGCAACGTTACTGGTTCCGCGAAAGGTTAAATATAAAGTAAAATATTTCTGGCCTATTTCCATGATTAAGGAAAGTTAAAATACATTAGTTATGATTTTTACGAGCCAAACCAATTTAGAGTATAACATTATAAATAGGTACATAAAGTACATGCAACAGTAGCGTGACGGAGAATATTGCCCCCCACCCTTGCAAAGTCAGGTTTTACTTTTAATATTTTATAAATTGGTGTTATACGTACTTGGTGTTGTGGAGACCCCGCCCCCCTGGGTCTCACCTTGGACACCAAGATTAATTTGAGGCAAAGAACCACTAAGAGACATTTTGAATAATAATAATATTTATTATTTTCAATTTCTCAAAAAAACTGTAATAACATATAATACTTTTTATGTTACGTCAACTAAAGGGATTTACCTTTATATTAAATTAAATTACGAATAATGCAATTAATTAATAATTAAGCTAAAGATCAAGTAAGGTCTACCGAAATAGGAGGTCCGAGAAATACACGTACTCGAATTCTTAACTCTCATTAACTTTAACTAATTCGACTAAACTAACGCTTCTTTTAAGCGTAAGTAAACTATATTTACCGTTGGCTATATCAGCTTTCTGGTACTTCCTTAGAATCACAGCAATTCTTCTACACTATTCCAATATCTTGGAATCCTCTAATATTGCGGTTAAAGTTGCTGGCTCAATAGCCTTCCATCATCTACATTGCTAGCTTACAACGCTCGACTTAAATACCTTATCTATTTTGCATATCCCGTTCATCTTTTTGGAGTTGATTGGAAATAAACGCGAATTTATATTCCCCAAAAAGACGCCTAAGAAGATTAGTGGAAAGGTTCCGTACAGATTCATCACAGTGTCAGTCACGCTTTGTGCTCCCTGAAATCCTGGTCTCCCTCCCCTCAATGAGGGGATATACATTACGCCCCTGACAAGCAATGACAATCGTCATAGGTGAAGGTTGGATCGATCTCGGGTGTGGCCGTCTACACAGGTTTAAATGGACTAAATTCATTGTCACGTGACAGATACAATCACGTGTTTCTTGTCAATCAGTTCATAAATTCATGAGACGTCATAGTCACAAAAAATACAATTGCGTTTATCAAGCCAATCAGTTTATGCGCTTCACTGTTGCCAACTTTGCTTTTAGCAGAAGCTTTCTTTAAAAAAAGTACATATTTGAAAACAATAATATCAAAATGAACTTGATTAAAAAGTACATGCATAACATAAAAATGTTTGTTTTCATTTTGAAAAACTTTGTGAAGAATCGTAATATTTTAACATCGTAAACGCAATTGTCATATTTTAATTTTTATATAAACTGTACAAATAGAACAACAAGCGCAAGTCTAATATCAGTTTTGAATTCAATAGAAAACACGTGATTTTATTGAATTTGACCCATAGGAACGGGATCTCGCCACTACTTGAAATAAATTGTCCAAAATATGGCAGTATAAAAGTGTCGTAATCAACAGTTTAGTTTGTTTTGTGGAGGATCTCGGGGTTTAAAGCAAACGGAACAAACTGTAACTTCACTTTAGAATAAAAGGGGGTCAATGAACACAGTAAATTTGGGAACCACTAATCTAAACCAACATTAGAATTGAATCGAACGGCTTTAAAAATGAAGGTGATTTTTTTTTCAGTATTACATGACTTGAATTAGTCGCATAGAGTTGGGAAGTTTCATTCGCATTTCTATTAGAATTATCTTGCTGATTTATGAAGTGGCTGCGGTAGCCTAGTAGTCACGGTATCGAATCGTGGCTGGCTTGTCACGAGTTCGAGCCCAGTATCACTAAAGACCCGTCGTTTAGAGGAGCGATGTACGTTAAATCTGTCGAGAGCTCAAACGTCCTTCTATTGGTGTGGTAATTAGGAGAGGGTGGTGCAAGCTGAGGTGTCCTCGTTACTTGACTATGGTTCAGAATTACGAGGTCCGTCGCCAGAAGCCCTCGTGTAGCTGAACAGTGAGACGTTAATATTCACTCACTCACTTGGTGATTTATGTGGCCAAATTTTTCACTCTCACTAGTATTATTTTGCATTCATTTACCCCCCAAAGCTGATTATTTTTAATTGAATCAACACATATCGTATAGAATGCGATGTTCCTTTTATATTACAGTAAAATCCGACGTTTATAACGCACACCTATACTTTTATATAAGCTGTAATTTTTTAGTTTTTAGATATACTCGCCGTATAACGCGCAGTCTTCTTTTTTATGGAGAAATTTAAATCGTAAATACGAAATCCTCTTATGTTTTGAAGTCATTTATTCGAGATTTTATTCCAAGCTTTAGAAGAAAAAAAGTAAACTTGTGAGAAATATAACCTTTTAAGTTCTTTAAATAAGTAATTTCTTTTTTAAATAAATAGTATTTCGATATATACAGTTGTCTAAATTTTAAGATCTTTTAATTTTTATTTTTAAAGCTACTGTTTGTATACCCGGCGTATAACGCGCACCCTTGAATTTCGATCCTATTTTTTGTGTTAAAAGTGAGCGTTATACGCCGAATTGTACGGTATATAGAGGTCTTCTTATTTTAATCTCTTTTTTTTAATTTTTAGAGCTATCATTTTATACCTGCGGCGTATAACGTGCACCCGTAAATTTCGATTATATTTTTTTGTGCTAGAAGTGCGCGCGTTATACGCCGAATTTTACGGTAAGTGAATGTGTGAGTGAATTGCTTTTCTCTTATTTATAACTATACATTAGTTTTACCATTTCTAATCGTTATTAAAATTCAAACAAGTTATAATGCAGTTCTGGGTGTTTTTCCTAAAAAAAAAAAAGAAACGAGTTTAATTACATGAGACTAATGAAATTTCTGCTTTTTTGATAGATATTATTTAATGTTTTTTTATTTATATAATTTATTCATCAGTTAATATTTTTTTTAAAAGTTTAAATACTTTGAATTATTTGTGTTCTAATAAATTATTCTTTTCTCTTTTAGGTAAGGGGATTATAATGTTTTTTCGAAATTATATCCTGTGTATACTGAAATATTCATAGAATCGTAAGTAATTTCAAACTAATCTCTAAGAATATTGAGAGGATTTTTACAAAATTCCTACATAGCAGATTTTTACTCAGCAAATAGAATTATGATTGCCAAATTTCTAATCTGTAGTTCTGTGAAGATCCCCTTGGATCTCTCTCACTTTGAGAACGAGAATAATTTGGAGTCAGATAATAGCCAGTAGCCATTTTTATAAATAACTTTCTTTATTTGGTTATCTTTTCCAAATAGAATCAAAGACTTATTAACAAATATATCTAAATAGTTTTATGAGGTTTAAAAAGGGACTTTCCTTTAAATAAACTTAAATATTTAATGATCCAATTAATTAACAATTAGAATATCGATCACGCAGAGATTACCGCGATAAGAGATCCCAGGATTATATTCAATAATGTTCCTATTGAACATTTAACTTTAATCTCACTCCTAATATAAAACTTTAACGAGACTTTATAAGTCAATATTTATCACACAGAATCTCAACTCTTCCTGAGATTAAATTATCCACCAAGAAATCTTCAATAATAAATCTTCTAACTTTACCGTTATACCTTCCTGCTTCAATCTCTCTCTCCTACTGCTTTTTACTTTACTATTCCGTTTGACTTAAATACTTTATCTAATCTGCATATAACAAGGAATCCTGTCCTCTTTTTGGAGTTGATTGGAAATAGGTAGGGGAATTAAATTTCCCTAAAAAAGACGACTCAGAAGGTTAGTGATAAAATTCCGTATAGGTTTGTCACAGCTCTAATAGTTCAAAACGGAATTTTTATTTCATCTGTAAGGCCCCTACAACTTCCTAGAGTGTCGATTTTCTCAAAACCCGTTCTAAGCGGATCTCTACTCAACAAAGGAAACATGTTTACCAAATTTAAAGTCTAATTGTCTAATAGTTTCGTAAATCTCGTGATGAGTACCGTGAAATCCGGCACATATAACGCTCAGCCATACTTTCAAATAGTATTTTTTTTAAATTTTGAGGTATATTCGCCTTATAAACGCGCAACTCCTTTTTTCAAAGAAACCTGAAATGTACGTATCCATTGCTCTTATGTTTTGAAGTTATTTATTCGATTTTTTATCCTAGAATTTTGAAAAAAAATAGTATATTTCTAGAACTATAACCCGTTCGAGTTCATTAGGTTTGTCATTTCTTTTAAATAAATTGTATTCCGATCTATGTAGAAGTCTAATTTTTTTTAAAGCTCATCTCTTTTTTTTTTATTTTTGAAGCTATCATTTTTATACCCTGCGTATAACGCGCACCTGTAAATATTGAGTGTATTTTTTGTGTTAAAAGTGCCCGTTATACGCTGGATTCTACGATACTTGAGGAAGCATTGTGATTCCTTTAAAAATTGGATTTCTCTCAAACAAAACTCATTTTTATTCAGATTACTTATTGAATTTAGAAGAAAGAAAGTGGTTAGTTATTTTAAAAAAATGTGAGCGTATGCGTTCATGGTAACATCGTGGTTACTTTAAAGTCAATAAAACTCATCAAAAATGAATGCTGATTAAAATAATGAATTCTCAGATATAGATTTTTTTTCGCGCTTACTTCTAACGTAGAGTATGGCTGCGGTAGCAGAGTAGTCGCAGTCACGAAGTGTTGGGAGTTATCGAGTCGTGAGTTTAAGGTATCCAACTACTTGCGACAACTTTTTTTTAAAAAAAATAGAGATATGGGGATTTTTTGGGGATTTTTAGATTTATTTAGTATATTTTAAGGAAAAAATCCTAAAATTTTGAAAACAGAAAAAAATTATTATTATTAAAATGGGGGAAAAAACTGGTGAAAATGTACAAAAAGTTACATAAACGGGGCCCGCTATGTACAAAAGTGTTATGAACAAATTCTCAATTTTTCAATTTTGATGTGTTACTTTGTTCTTCATGTTTGAAATAATCTTCAGGATACGCGATATTTTAATTTTTACAAAAACTACAGCGCGCGCGCTTTATCTTAAATATATAAAATTGCTTGAAAAAACAGTGATTATATTTACATAAAGAACTGTAAATTTTGAAATAAAACAGTGATTTATAATTCTGAAGGTCGAAACACTTCTACTGTTATACAAAACATACACAAAAAATTTCAGCAAATTATTTTGAAAACTTTTTGAGCAATCGCTGTTCCCGTTTAAGGTTATTGAAAAAAACACATTTCGTATAAAACGCATTTTAAAGTTTGACATCTCTTTCAAAGATATGTGTGACAACTATACTTTTACTAAAACACTTGTAGTTTTTGATCTAGTGAATAGAAAATAAAAAAACTTGGTATTTTTATTAGCGAATAAGATGACCTATAAAGTAAAATTATAAAAAAAAATTGTCAATTTTTGAAAAAAATCAGGATTTTAGGGTAGTCGAATGCCTTAAATCCTAGTTGCAATCCCTGAAGATTTAGAGTGTGGAGCAGTAGTTCTTAAGGTATCCGACTACGTTCGGAACCGTGATTTTAAAAAAGCGCATAAATGGATAATTTTCGTGATATTTAGTGCCACTCAGATTAGAATACATGCATAAAATTGTTTTAAGGACATTTTGACAAAAAAAAAATTTTAATACAATATTTTGGTAAAAAATTAGAATAATCTTTTCTCCAAATGTTCTCCTTTTGTGAAAAATGGTTCTATTATAATAATATTTTGCCTGTATATAGCTCAGACCAGTAGCGCACACAGGAATTTTTCGGGGTAGAAAGTTCACCATTCTTGTATCATGCTCCTTTTGATTTTGTCGATTTTGGGGAACAAAACACAGTAAAAAACTAATTATTGAATAAATAATTAGCATTAATTAATAAAATTAATCATTAATAACAAATACTTAATTAAATTTTACGTACTATATACTTAGAATTATAATCAATCGGAAAAAAATCAAGGGCTTGGGGGGTCCGGACCCCCATGACCCCCCTTGTGTGCGCCACTGGCTCAGACCTCTCTACAGAGGCTCAACTGGAATTTTTGAAAATTTCGCATTATTTTCAGAGTTACCACCCATTGAAATAATTATTCGCGTTTTTTTCTTAAAATTGCTCCCCTCTGTTGTCGTAAAATATGAATATAAACCCACTTCTAAGTTATATAATTCAGAAATTCTAGTTGAGCCTCTGAACAGAGGTCTGAGCTATATACAGGCAAAATATTATTCTAATAGAAGCATTTTTCACAAAAAAGAACACTTGGAAAAAAGATTATTCTAAGTTAATTTTTTGCCAAAATATTGTATTTAAATAAAAAAATTTGTCAAAATGACCTTAAAACAATTTTATGCATATATTCTATTCTAAGTGACACTAAATATCAAGAAAAATATCCATTTATGCGCTTTTGATAATCACGGTTCCGAACGTAGTCGGATACCTTAAACTTTCGATCGCCTCGGCTCCCCTTTATGTATAAGGGTGACATCGCGGACTCCAAGATTTTGAACATCCTTTCCCTACTTAATATTCTTGATCAAAATACAAGTTATAGCACAGTTTCTTCATTCTGGGATAATTTATGTATCTATTCTAGAACGGCACATCTTTCAATTTTTCCACGAGACCTTTCAGAGTCTGTAAATGAGAGAAATCTCGACGTCACACGAGAGACGCCGCGGACGAAGTTTAAGAACCACTCGTGAAGAGGATGTGATTCAAATTAAATCTATCGAGGCTCAAAGTTCTCGCATCAAAGTGGTAAGGAAGTACGGAGAGAGGGTACCAACTCAAAAAAGAACCATCATTGTCTCTTGAGCAGGGTTCAAAATTACGACATCCATCACCAATAGCTGTCATGTAGCTTTGGTGAAGGTAAGATGGGTAGGAGAAAGATAAATATCAAACAGATGCGTGTTCAGAATGTTGTCGCTTTTGGTTAAAACGATGTTCCACAAATCAAAAAGAGTAAATGGATTTTAATGTTGCTTGTTACTAGATAAAACATATGAGATACATTGTAACACGATGTTCTACAGAAAAGGTAAACAATATGGAAATATAATAAGTGTTGCCAAACGACAACAAAGCAATTAAGAGTTAAATTAGTTCTCTTCAGTTGATGCAGCCACGTAGCTTTAAGAGAGGCAGTGTTTTTATATACATTACCGATAACTATAAAGTCGCATTCCCACCAAGGCAGTCAGCGTTGAGCGTCTAGCGAATTAGAGACTTCATTTCGGGTGAGATGAAGTCTCTGATTGGCTAAATGCTCAACGCTTGACGTTGACAGCCTTGGTATGAATGCAGCTTAAAGCAACACGAGAGCTATTGAAGAGTCGAGTGATGAGCTGTCAAACCCTTCCCCGAACTTCAACACCACACCAGAGGGTGAACTTTGAACGTATATCGGCTCCCTCTATGCGGCGGTTTTAGTGGCACTGGACTCGAACTCATGATATGCCGCCCACGAGTCCATGACCTTGACCCCTAGATTACCTCAACCGCGTCATGTAGCTTTAAAATGCAAGTTAACAAAAAATCCAAAACAAATCAAAAAGTAAAACAAAAATACTTTTTCTTCCAAAGCAAATTCAAATTCGTAACACTTCCATGTGCTTCGAATGTGTACAGCAAGATGTTTTCAAAACTTATTTCTTATGGAAGATTCCACAGCACGGAGTTCAAAACCTGACTGTTTTATTGCTGAAAAAAACTCTCACTAAATATTCAACAGGCCATAAGAAATCGCAAGGAACCGCCAAAAAAATTCTTCACTTAATCAAGGCGTTTGAAGTAAAAGTGGGTGCGCCCTCTGAATGCTTGTAGGCAGCGTCACTTATTGGCTGCCACATCCTTTACGCAGCATATTAAGTGCCTGAAGATGCACTCATTAAAGCAGAAAATAGACAACAATATACGAAAGAATGCACTGGCTCTTTTTTGCCTTTCAAAATGGAACCCTTTTGCACTGTTTGGGAGACCCTCCCTGACTAATGAATTCTGAAAGTAAAGTTCTATGCGGAGAAAAAAATGTGTGTAAATGTTTCTGAAAGTTAAAAACAGTCGAAAAAATCATTTTTTTTTCATAGCGATTTGAAAAATAATCATTATAACATCAATTTTTAGTGCAATGCTATATCATTATAATTTTGCTAACGTGTTATATTTATTTTTGTATTGTGTTAGAAAAACATGAATTAGGAAAATTATTCTACGTTTTTCTTGAAAATTAAACGCTAAAATTTGTTGTAAAATATCTATTTTTACAGAGGAAAAAATTTTTTAATAGTGCCTTTTTCTTGCATTTGAAGCCCAGTGGCTGAGTGTCAGCGTATCGCGCTTCCACGCGACAGGTCCGGGGTTTAAATCACGGACTGGGCAAGGTAGACTCAGTCTTGCTTCCCTTCAGTGGGTCGATAAATGAATATCAAGCTTGCTTGGGAACTAAACCTAGCGGTTTCGCGTCAGACTGACCACTTGACCCGAACATCTGCTCATGCACCTCAGCACCGAAGGTCACGAAAACTGAGATGGGCACAATAGGCCTTGGCCCTCATGGGTTGTTGTGCCACTGAGTTTAGCTTGATTTTCATACATTTTAGTTGAATAACTTCAATTTTTAAGCTGTACTTTATTTTAATTGAAAGAAATTATCGGTTGTGTGTGCTTATACTTAAACGGTTTTTGTTAGATTTGAGTAACATGGGTTATTTTTAAGCAGTAATATTTCTTCATATATTTTAGAGAAAAGTTATTCCTTCGTTTTGGGGGTAAAAAATATTCTTTAATTTTTGGGGAATATTCCCTCATTTTCCTACATTTCCGGAAAAAAAAATTTGAAAAAAATTAAACAGATATGATATTTTAAAATAATACATAAGTATGTGATTTCATATATAAAAACAGCATTTGAGATTTTGCTGGAGGGATAAAAAATGTTTCTTAAAACATTACACACACACACATTTGATAAATCGTTTCACTTTAATAGAACAAAATAATTAAACCAGTTTTCAAAAACTTATCTGTCAAGACATAATTATTTTACATCTCATAATTCATTTTCCCTTTAAATATTCTCCTCAAAATTTACTACATATATTTATTTGAAGAAAATTATTTTTTAATTTAAACGCTGCAAAATTTTCATTTTTTTTAACACATAAAAAGAATTTTCTACATACAATTCATAAAAATATATGAACCACTTATATTGCATGAATGTAACGAATCAAAATTCTGATTCGTATTACAGGAATACAATTCGCTTAAGAATCAGAATTAAAAAAAAATAAACACTCATCATCATCTGGAACAAAATATTTCTGTTCTAAGACAGAACTGTTTTTAAAAAAACAAACAAACAAAGATACATTATTATTTTTCTCTCGTTTGAGATGAATACCTTTAGGAAACATCATCAATTTCAAATGTGTGCCTATTATATTTAATAAGTGGTTCGACAATTCATCTCAGCAAACCAAAAGAATTTGATCCCATTAACCGTTCTCTGAGAAAAATGGCGTCACACATATTCCATCGTGGATGGAATTATATATTCGCTACGTTTCATTATACAAATGACCGTGAAAAAATCACAAGGTGAATCGCTGAAGTAGTTTAAAACTATTCTTCTGCAAACATGAACTTCGACCCAAATGCTTTATCGTTTGGTTTTCCTTTATACCATATAAGTTGTTCTATATTTTTTTCTTTTATTAATATTTTTCGTTTATTTTTTGAATAATCTATTTTATAATAAAGAAATATCTTTCGAAACAAAGCCAATTCATTCATTTGTGATTCAGGTTAATTGTATTCAAATTTTATTGTTAATTTAATAACAAATTGGTGTAAGCCTTTTGACATACGTAGATAATGAAAATGGAAGATATTCTAAAACTGTTATTTTAGAGAGTAATTACTTTAATTGTATGATTTCGAAAGATAATAATTAAAAAATATAAATTATTTTTAAAGCAAGTTTGTTAATTGTTATATTACAAGAATATTATTAATTATATCTGGAAAAAGGATATATATGTTTGAATATTTTTATAATTCCTGTTTCGAATTATTTTTTGACTTGATGTTTAAATAAGAATTTCTAGTTTTTAATGAAATATAGATAATTACACTGATTTTATATTAGTTCACAGTATAATAAATTAAAAAGTAATTCATAATAATCAATTGTCATAATCCACTTAAAATATAGGGAAAAAAACATTTCGGAGTTCTATAGAATACATTTGATTATTATCGCTTAATTTTTCATGGATTTTCCACCATTTGTAACTATTCCATCATTAAACTATGATCAGATCATCAGGTCGGGAACTGAACTGGCATCCCACTTCAAACTTTCAAGGTCTTAGTTTGCATTGCTTTGTTAAATTTTTTTATATTTACTTCATTAATTTCATTACTTTCCCCTATGTTTCACATATTTTGATTTTTTAACAAAAATCCTTAACAACATCGAGAAATGTTTGATTTTTTATACTAGCCAACAATAAACTTGTCACCTGATCAATTTAGGAGAGTGATGCCAGCTCAGATATCGTCCTCGTCACTTGTCCGTGATTCAAAATTATTAAGTCCGTCGACAATTTCTCTTTTACTACAAAGTGCGAAATAAATTAAAATCAAATCATATCTAAATCCTCCATATTTACAACCAATTCACACTGTGATGCATAAATTTCTTATTTTTGATGCTGAATATCAAAGAAAAATTTTTTCTTATTTTTAAGTATATTTGTTCCCTAAATATCATATTATGAAAAAAAAAAAATTTTCGTGAAAATGTGGTGGTAAAAGGTCAATTCGGTACTTTTAGCCGTTTCGCCAAAAGGAAACGTACCAAATCTCATATTTTTTTTTAAATCTAGATATATATTATAAATGCAAGTTGGCATTATGAATGGATTTTAATGACAGTAATATACATAATATAGGCTATAATTTACATAAAAAATCAAAAAAAAGTTGGTTTTCTATCCATTTTTGACGTATTATGAAAAAGACGTTGCTAATAAGAAGGAACACGACTTATTTTGTTTTTAAAAATGCAATTTGTAGTGGTAAAAATTGCTTCTGGGTTATTTCATATGGCATTTTTAAGTATAAAAAGCTATAATTATAACTACTGTACTGTGTTTTTTGGAGTGAGTGAATATTAACGTCGCACTGTTCAGCTACACGAGGGCTTTTGGCAACGGACCACGTAATTTTGAACCATGGTTAAGTGACGTGGATGACACCTGAGCTGTCATCCCTTTCTCCTAACTACCACACCATGCCAACTTAGAAGGAATATTCTACCAATACTTAGCAGGAATATTCTTTGAAATCCACTCTTCCAAGGCAGCACGGGTCTTATGATGAGTATTTTAGCGGGGAAGGCGAACAGTTTTGCAGCAGATATGCGTTTTCAGCGGATTGCAAAGATTATTATTTTTGTCCCGAAAAAACAGTTTATGTCAAAATTTAAGTGTCTTATGTTTTTGTATGTTAATGAAGACTTTAGAAAACGGTTTGAGTATTTATTTTAAGTGAACGGTGTATATAATTTTACAGTGGAATATCTTTAATTAATTTATTATCTCTAACGGATTAAATTTCCTAAAGTGGAGTATTTTGTTTATGTATATCCTTTAATTTTCAATGTAGTGATGCAAAAAAAATATTGCATGAAAATAACTGCAGTAAATCATAATGCGTTAGTTAAAGCATTAACGTGCATCACGCCCCTACACGGCGGGTCTTACAAAGCTCTAATAAAGCTTCAGCTATGAAAATAGCTAGATATTTGTGCCAATTTGACTATCGTTATCGTTTCGCTGTGTTTTTCATTGAATCGCCATTATAGCCATTATAATTTAAAAAACGGCGTTACTTAGGAATATTACAACTTTAACATAAAATAAATACAACAGAAAGTAATATTAATGTATAACACTTTCAGATATAAATTATTTACTCTATTTTTTTAAGCGTTCATTACGCAACACTTTTAACAATGTGTTACTTTTGCTGAGCAGAAATCAGGGAGTTATTTTCAAAAATCGACCCTCAAGAGTGTTACGGGGAATTATAAACAAAAAAATTTTTTTATTAGATATATATATATATATATATATATATATATATATATATATTAGATCAACATACTTAAAATTTAAACAAATGTGTTTTTTTTTCTTTTTTTTTTTGTTTAATTTGCAATTCACGTAAAATTAACTCATTAAAAACTTCTTTATCCTTCAATCTGTGTTTAATTTTTCAGTTCACCCGTGCGAAGAACGGGTATACTAGCTAGTAAGCTAGTATATATATATATATATATATATATATATATATATATATATATATATATATATATATATATATATATATATATATAAGAAATAAATATCTTCAAATAGTTTTTTAAAATTCAAATTCAGAGAAAATAGATATAATAAACAACTACAAATAGAGGTACAGATATTGTGACAACAAAAAGCAGACGAAGAAAAAGGAATAAAAATTCTAAATTCAACAAAATTTTATCACCAAAAAGCAATCATTAGCATACAAGCTGGAAGATCTTGCGTAACACTTATTCGACCAATATTTTCTTTTTGAAACTTCACCTCCGGATTTCTGCTCTGAATTAGAAGTTTTTTTTTTTTTTTTACTTGTTTGAAATTCTTAAATAGAATTCTGTGTTTAGACAAGTAAAAAAAACAATCATCATTGGCCTAGAACAAAAAATACCTCCCGGCGTGATTGGCTCCGATTAATTCAAACCTAGAAATAGTGATGACACTGATTGTTACAAAGAGGCTTCATATGCAATCAAATATCGGAACTGGAAGGATTCATACAGCTTTTAGCGTCTTGGAATTGCTCTGCAATTTTGTACTTCAATGGTTATATTTTATTGTAAAATGTTCGATTTTTTTTAATTATTTCTGTTTTGAGTAAAAAAAAATTTTTTTTTGTATTTATTATTACCTTTTCTTCAATTCCTGCTATTAGTTCACACTCTCCCTATACACATTTATTTATATATCTTGTTCAAATTTTCAATCGTTTATAAAATATTTTTTATTCATCCACTCAAGTTCAAATATATATTTTTAAACTTGTAGTGGATGATATTTGATGTTAATACAGTTTTTTCAAATATTATTTATTATACAGTTCTCAAATATTTCAAATATTATTTTTATTCATTAATTAAATGAATTCATTAATTAAATGAATTCATTAATTACATTTAATTAATGAGTGAATAGAAACTAACAAAAATAACAGTCCAACACTCTATGTAAAAAGAAAAATCGCTCGTTGCGCTCCTGTAGTACAATGGATAGTGCGTTGGACTTTTAATCCAAAGGTCGTGGGTATGGATCCCACCTGGGGATGGCCTAATTTCTGAGACTGTGATTTTTTTACTATACCATTTTATTGGAATAATTAAATTTAATGAATGAATAAATGGTAACAAAAACAAACTAAAATAGTCCGACACCCTATATAGAAAGGAAAATGGAAAATTGCAAGGAAAATCGCTTTCTATATTTCGCCACTTAATATTGTGATTCAGTCACAATATTAAGTATTCATATGATGTATGGATGCACTAGCTGGTATACCCGTTCTTCGCACGGGTGAATTGAAAAAATTAAACAATACAGATTGAAGGATGAAGAAGTTTTTAATGAGTTAACCTTAAGTGAATTGCAAATTAAAAAAAAAAGCTTTTGGCGTATCTCAGCTGAACCAAAAAAAACATGTTTGTTAAATTTTAAGTTTGTAGATTTTATAGCTGATAAAAAGAATTTTTTTTATTTATAACTCCCCTTAACTCTCTTGAGGATCGATTTTTGAAAACACCTTCCTGAACTGATCTCTGCTCAGAAAAAGTAACACATTGTTACACATTTTGTGTAACGAAAGCTTAAAATAGTGTAAATAATTTATAACTGGAAGTTAAAATACGTTAATCTAACTTTTTGTTGTATTTATTTAATGTTAAAATTGTAAAATTCGCAAGCAACGCCGTTCCTTACATTAAAATGACGATTCAATGGAAACATAGCGAAACGTTGGCGATAGAATAAAGTTGGCAACTGTCTGGCACTTTCATAGCTCGAACTTTATTAGAGTTTAGGGAAAGATTAGACTTATGCTTTCGCGGCATAATTCATAGTAGGTACTTTTTCTACTCTTCCAAAAAATACAGTACAGTAGTTATTATTATTTTTATACTTAAATGCAATACCTGTCTATTCAATTAAAATTATAGCTTTGTAATTAACTACTAACCACAAACAAATTATGCAAATTTGTCCAAATGATGTAGTGCGAAAGATAAAGTTTATATACTTTAAATACCAGAAGCGATTAAAGTTTTTATTTTGATATAAGTATCAATTTGTTGCTACCAAATGTGCATACTAAAATCATAAATAAACATGCATAGAAATTATCAATTTTATCGTATTTATGGTTCATTATTTTGGTGATAATGGCTTACACATGAAAAAAAATTAATAGTAGATATTCAAATCAAAAGAGACTTATCACAACCTCTCCCTTCGAAATCTATTTTTATTCTGAAATAAAAAAATAGTGATTACACTAATCAAAGCAATAAATTAGAAGCCAGCGCCTGGCATAGACAAAACAAAAAGGGAAAGTTTTGCTTCACACATAAAAAATAGATATATGCCGTCGCGGGCTTTTTTGCAGGTGGCAGAATTTTTTCCTACTTACATGACAATTATCGTTATATTTTTTGGACACTTCACACAATATCTTTATAAATTATAGTTTATGTGTTTTTCTGATGTAAAAGCTATATTATTGTAAAGTTTCATTAAAATCCATTCAGTTGTTTTTGCGTGAAAGAGTAACAAAGATATATATAAACACACAAGCAAACTTTCACGTTTATATTAGTAAGGATATACATATTTATATTAATTGTAATTATTTAATAAAAAGTAACTAAAATAAAAATTTTCTTTGTTTTGTCCTAGGTAGGAATTGACTTAATTTTGTTTTTCTTGTGTAGTCTTTATAGAATAATTTAGTTAGAGAGCCATCTTGCGAACATTTATCTAAAAAATGTAATTCAGAAGGAGTGTTTCAGATTCAGATTATTTTATGTCTGCTCAATGTTAAGTAACAAAATCACAATGTAGGGTGGCTGATGCGTCTTAAATCTTTTAAAGCTCAATATATTTATTTTGGCGTGGTGTGGAGGTTTGGAAAAGGAGGATGCCGCCTCAGATGTCGTCCTCGTCCATATTGAGAAGCGACACTTAACCTGCGGCCCACTGAGCCTTTTTAAATGGCCCGGTCATAACCCATTGCTCTGTTTTTTTTTTTTTTTTTTTTTTTTTTTGTAAAAATTTGGTGGGAAATTCTTTGTTAAGAAATCAAATGCATCAGTGTTGATTTTTGCTGTCGATGTCGTATGAGTGCCAATTGATATTATTTTCGGATTAGTGATAATAGACAACAGTGGATCATTTTATGAGTGTGGAACTAATTTTTAACTATCTTTCATCACTTGCAAGCGAAAAATATTCGCAGAAAATAGGTTGTTTCAAGACGATTGAGAGAAGTTGACTATTCTATAGTGAAAAACAAGCATGGATCAGTAATTGTTTGATTTGTCACGAAAGTGTTGTATTTAAAAAATACCATTAAACAGGAATCGTCCAATGACACTTATCCTCGAAGATCTGTTTCGAGAGGTGATAAATAAGCTTACTTGAATAATCTTTGCAACAGCAGCAAAGTGTTTTGTCAGTGGTTATGTCACAGTGAGATATCAAAGGTATCCTATGAAATTTGTTACATTATTGGAATCATATTAAATCGCTTACTGATGCAGAAATTGTGAAAGAGTGATTCTTAAATGCCTCCAGTTTAGAAAAATTCGGTGACAAAAAATAAAAAACATAAAAAATAATTAAAAAAAGAAAAATAGGAGTTTAAACTTTTTGATCAACTTTCCCACATTTTAAATTTTCTGCTATTTTTGGTCTTAAAGCATTTTCTCCACCCCACCCCTTCTCCATTAATCCTCATGCTGGGGTCCGCGTGAAAAAGCTAACGTATGTACTATGTGGCCAGCATGAAAAAAAGTTTGAGTACTTCTTGTAACGACTTTGCACATAGCGCTCTAGGAGGTTTGACGCCTAGCGCCCGATAGACTAGAAAGAGGGCGCTGCTGTGAACTGTTTTGGCTATTGAGCGGGAAGGAGAGAAGAAGATGTGGTCTCGAATGTGAAAATGGAGGAATATGTCTGTAGCTCCCTATGTGATTTATAATTGTAGAGTTGTAAATATAGTGATGTCTTTGAAGAAAATAATAAAAACGGTAAATCCGGTTGATTTGAGTGATGATTAATTCAACAACAAGACGATCTTGAACCCTAATACAGAGGGTCAATACTACGAGGTCTATCACCAATAATTCTCTTGTTACTTCGAGTGAGTGTTTATTAATGTCCCACTATAAAGAAACAAGAGGGTTTTTGGCGATGAATCTCATAACTATGAACCTCGGTCAAGTGACGAGAGTAACTACTGAGTTGTCACCTCACTTTACAGACTACCACACCACGCCACGGGAGGACTTCGATATATTTAACGTGCATCAGCCCATCTGTGTGGCGAGTCTTCAGTTGTACTGGTGCTCGAACTAAAGACCCGTCGGTCATGAGTTCGTGACCATAACCTCTAGGATATCATAACCACTGTTTAATGTAGGATACACAATGTAAAAATATTTTATTTGTGACAATGTTAATTGACTCAAACATAAACTACCTCTTTTTATGCAATAGGGATGTTAAAATAGAATGTTATTCTTGGAATATCTTTTTCCTGGAAAAGCGGCTCCAGTTTAAGCCCAGCTTTAATAATACAAAAATTCAATTCGAGTTGGAATCTTTTTTTTAACACGATTTTATTAGCTTCACCTGTATGTAATGGAATCTTTGAACTGATTTTTACCCACTTTAAAAGGTCAGATTCGAAATTTTGCTCATTTGTCAAGGACCGATGGCAATACAATAATTTAATAATTTCGTTCCATTGTCCTGATCAGGATCATCAGGATTAACAATTTCCCATTTCCAGATTTGGTGACTAATTCTAGATCCTATTTCCAGATTGGGAGACTGAAAAACCCCGTTACATCCCAAAAGCGAAAACGCTCATGGTTAATACAAATACGAGAAACAAAAAACGATTTGTAATGAAAGCGTGTTTTTTTAGTTTTTTAAGCTATCTTTGATTTAGTCAAATATATTATTGTCGATGTTTAACACGTACTAAAATTAATATATATTTTACTCTATTACATTTAATAATTGTACTACGTTGAGTAATTGTACTTCTCAGTATAATTAACAGTATTATTTTACAATTATATTTTGTACGTATATATATAAATAATACATATGTAAAAAAGTGTGTTCGTGTGAGAAGAATACATTAGAAAGGGGATATGTGATTAAATTTACATTCCAAAAGATCCGTGGAACCAAAATCTTTACATCAGAAGTTAGTTTTCATGCAAGTTTGCTGAATGACTCAATTTAAATATATCGTTTTCAATTCCGCCCTTATTTTATGACCGAGACCGTAACTCTTTAAATCGGGGTGGACCGTAAACCTGAGCGAGAGTGAGTACACATTAAATCACAGTGATGGATGGAAAGAAAGAAAATGCGTACAAGCGGGTTTCTTGGCGAAAAGATCTCAAAGAGAAAGAAAGAAGAAAAAAAAACGGAGGTTGTTTTCTGTCAAGTCGAGCCCTGGAGGGGCTTCCTCATTCCATTCCGCACTCGTCCGACCGGTCTTGCTCATGAATGAAAGGTGAAGGGGCTGCTCTGACAGGAACGCCCCGTTACAACCCTCGCAGCGCATCGCACCATATTTTGTCATAAAATAATAATAATAAAGTGTCAAAATATTTAATGGGAATGAATTTATTCGCCGTGGTATTGAACCATGATTTACGCTTCGGCAATTTAAGTTATTGGTTTTTATTATTTATTAAATTTGATTTCATTGGTTTTGGAAGGGGTTAGGAATTGAAAGCTGTACTCATTCTTCCGTAAATGATTGGAATGAATTTTGTTGTTCTATTTGTGTTGAATAGTTAGCACGTATATAGTTAAGTTTTTTAAAAAATTAATTTTCGCTTCCGATTTTGTTCAAATATATTTTTATGAATGCGCTGTCTCTCTGTAGGTGAATAACCTGTATGATTGAATTTATTTTTCTAAAAATACAATTTTTTCATTTTTATTTCAAGGTTTATAAACGTAATACTTTTTTTTGGCACAGACACAAATGTTTCAAAGGGTTTATTACCATTCATTATTACGGGTAAACAGTGCTCAGTAATTAAGAAATAAGACCTTAATTCAAAAAATGATGATGATTATGGGTCAGAGATTCATTAAAAAGACTAGGAATTAAAAAAGTCTTACACACACATAAAAAGTTTTATTAACATGCTTTTATTAGCTTCACCTGTATGTAATGGAATCTTAGAACTCGATTTTTACCCACTGTAAAAGGTCAGATTAATTCGAAATTTCGCACACTTGTCAAGGATTGATGACAATACAAAAATTTAATAATTTTGTTCCCTTGTCCTGATCAGAATCATCAAGATTAACGATTTCCCTTTTCAGATTTGGCGACTAATTCCAAATCCCATTTTCAGATTTGGTGACTAAAAGATTAAGTTAAAGACCTAAAGCAAAAACGCTCATGGTTAATACAAATACAACAAACGAAGGTGTTCTTTATATGAAAAAGGGAAAGAAGCGTCAGCAATTTCTTACCATCACGTTAGAAAGACTAGGATGTTGCAGAGGCCAATGGCTTTTTTCCTAACATCCAAATCTCACCACCAGTGATTTCTTAAAACTTCTTGAGGTCCCTATGGAAAAGTGTGGCTCACCTGGGACCCTTTTAGGCAGTGTCGTAATGGAAAATATTAGGGTCCCCCTGTAGAGTAAGATTTTGTGCCCCTAGCCGTACTTGGCCTCAGTCAGGCCCCCTAGAACCATGCCCCCCCCCGTGATGCGGGGGTGTATGTTACGTCACTGCTTTAAGGTAGGCAGTGTAAGACAGAGGTACTCAACCTTTCTTTCTGCAGGACCGCATACATATGTCAGTTGTTTCAAGCGGGTCGCAACATGAGGATAAACGGGGTAAGTGGAGTGATAAATGCTTTAAAAGCAAGATAACATTGGAAATTTAAAGTGTGGAAAATTGATCCAAATATTATAACTCCCGCTTTGCTTTTTTTATTAATTTTTTTATATTTTTTATTTTTGTCACCAACACTAAATTAGAAGCATTTAAGAAACACTCCTTTACAGTTTTTGCATCAGTAAACGGTTTCATATGATTACGAATAATATAACAAGCTTCACAAGATGTCTTTGTTACCACAGTGATATTACCACTGACAAAACACTTTGTTGCTGTTGCAAAGATTATTCAAGAAAGCCTATCTATCACCTTTTGAAAGAGATCTTCGAGGAAAAGTGTCATTGAACATTGAATTATTCCTGTTTATTGTTGTATTTTAAATACAGCACTTTCCTGACAAATCAAACAATTACCGATCCATGCTTGTTTTTCTCTAAAAAACAGTCAACCTCCCAATCGTCTTGAAACGATATATTTTCTTCGAATGTTTTTCGCTTGCAAGATATGAAAGATAGTTAAAAATTAGTAGTTCCACCCACGTAAAGTTATCGCTACTAGACTGTTGTCTGTTATCACTAACTGTAACCATTCCAAATAGAAAATGAATATCAATTCGTACCCGTACGACACCAAAAGCAAAATTGATATGTTTGATTTTTTTGCAAAGAATTTCCCTCCAAATTTTTAATACAATGTTCTTAAATAAGTGAATTTCTCAGAGCAATGGGCCATGACCGGGCCATATAAAAAGGCCGGTGGGCCGCAGGTTTGGTATCGCTGGTGCAAAAGCATACGTTGTCAAATACTCGAGTAACCTGTACCTAATAAATGTGCGTTACTCTGAACCTCACAGGCACCGGCTGTTGACAAAATGTATAGTGATAAGCCTCGGCTTAGACATGGACGATGGACATAGCTTACTCATGCAATTTTTTCACTGTTGCCAGCCGGTATATTGTTCGGAATTCCCAGTATGTCCGGGAATAAATTTGACGATTAAAATTACATATTTGGATCATAATCTTATGGTGGCAAAGTTCAGAACGAGACCATGACTCCCAAGCCGAGGCTTTGGCCACACGGCGCATGCCCTGAAACACCCCTGCTCACCCTAAGAAGATTGTATATATAATTCAATTCCATTCGAAGTGCTGTAGCCCTCACCTCACTTTTCACCCTAGACAAACTGTTAATGAAATCGGGACTCGAAATGCATTTATGCTAAGAATTATTTTAATTTTGAAGAAATAAAGATTATGTTATATTTCGTAAAGATATTATTACGACAGAGATCAATAGATCTGTAATAGTTTCACTTAAACGCCATTCTAATATTAAAGAAACTTTTCCCAAACTGTCCAGGTCCCAGTCACAGGTAAAATCCTTCCGAAAATATAATAAAAAAATAATTTATATTTAATTATAATTATATATTTATCATAATTAAGTGAATAAAGTTACAAATTTCCTCGTTGATGATGCATAGAGTTCGGTCTCTAATTCCATTAAAATTAATCCCGAGAAGTTTAGTAGCACATTAAATTCTACTCGGCCTCAAAAGTCAGCAAATGATTTGGTACGTAGGTTAGGAGAGAAAGATATCATTTCAAGTATTGTCCTCGTTGTCTTTTGACCATGGTTCAAAATGCTCACGTTCGTCCATGACGGTTTTTCTACTAACGCTAATGTGTTGGTGTCAATGAGCAATTTTCTTTATTATAAAACTACACGTTACCCACCCTCTTCAATAGATGTTTCAAGATATTGTATGACTTTATACTGTTTTTCTTAAGTTACTGATATCTAAGTCTTTCGGTAAAAGTCTTTCTTAGCGAATCTTTATTTAACAATAACAAAATACATGCTTACGAAATTGCAAGTCTTTAGGTAGTCCAACTGTTCAAAAACGGAATTTTTTTTTCTATAACACCGCTGTAACCTCTCGCAATCCCTTTTGAGAATTAATTCCCACAAAACCCGTTCTTAGCGGATCTTTACTGAGCAAACGAAACATGCTTGCCCAATTTGAAGTCTGTAGGTCTAATATATCAAAAATGGGAATTTTTATTGAAATTTTCTCCTAACCTCCCCTTTCCCGTTTGGGGTTGATTTCCGCAACATCCATTTTAGTGGATCTCTGCTCAACTAAAGTAACATGCTTACTAAATTTCAAGTCTGTAGGGGTCTAATATTTCTGGAAATCTTCTGATAATTGACTAAGTTGCTTTTCTCCTGTATATAATTTTTTTATTGTTTGCAAACTAACTTTTAACTACACATTTAGTACGATGAAAAATAGCATAATTTTTATTCTTTATAAATTTTTGACTCTATTACACGTACGCCACCTGTACCGATTTTTTCAAAAACATTTTGAATTATCTTCTGTCAATTTAACTGTAGCATACGGAAATCGATCGCAAGTAGAGTATAACTATTATTTAGATGCATATATATACATACATGAAGATTTGTTATGAGAAAGGAAATTGCTCTCAAAAAATTAAACACCTGGCTTCAGTGAACGGATTATAATGGTACCCAGAAATAGTGTCAAAAGTTCAATCGGTTTATTTTTCTTGCATTTCCACTTTATTATTATTATTCCTAGACACAGCGTTTGTAATGGTGAAATAACAAAAGCAGAAGAGTATTTTTTTTCTCACCGCTCCATTCTTATGCATTTCTAGGCTTCGTCCAACTGCAGAACTGGAAGAACATGATCTTCAAGATGATTGTTTGCGGAAGAGAAGGTAGATTATGCTAAGGGAAAAAGAGATGTCATTAACGTAGTGGCCTCTGTCCTTTTTGGTTCAATATTCATAACAGAACACTGAGGAGGCGGGAAAGAATCGAGGAATGGAATCTATTTTGTTCCTTTTTTTTACTGGTTTACTCCAAACGGTTATTGTTACTATTCAGGTTTCTATTTTTTGCCTCGTGTTCGACATATCAAGATATATTACGATAATCTATTACAAAATGGTTTGTATTATTGTTTTTTTTGTCTTAAATCGTTCCACAGTTTGCTTTTGTAACAGCGTGGTTCTTACTGTGCCAATGTTTGACGGTGCGGATTGTTTTGTGTCATTCTCAGTAATTGACGGCTGTATTTTTCATTTTTGTTCTCTGTTATCACCCTTGAAAGATTTCAAGTCTTTTTCCCTCTGTTCTCTTGGTTTTATTCGAATTTCTTTTTACAAGTTCATTTTTCTATTTTTGACGCAATGATTCAAATGATTTGTCTCGTTCTGAGCTGAATTTTTCTTAGCAGTTGAAATTGTATTTTTGTTTCTCTAAGACTCCTTAGTCGTCTAAATAACTTCAAAAACCACATCGAACTATCGGCAATGTAGAAATGTGGGTAAGAAGTTTAAAATTTTTGATATCCTATTGCTCTAAAAATTGTGAATTTTGACAAAAATTGACGATTTTTTTATATGATTTTATTTTATAAAACATCTTATTAGCTTTATAAAAATACCAAGTTTATTACTTCCCATTCTCTAGAACAAAAACTACAAATGTTTTAGTGAAAGCAGATACCACTACTTTAAGCAAGATGCCATACTTTAAAACGCGTTTTACTCGAAATGTGTTTTTAACAAAAGGCTCAAACGGGGACAGCGGTTGCTCAAAAAGTTTTTGAAACATTTAACTGAAATTTTTTGTGTATGTTTTTAATAGTAGTAGAAGTGTTTTAACCTTTAGATGTATCATTCACTGTTTTATTACAACATTTACAGTCCCGTATGGGAATATAATGACTGTTTTTTAAGCAATTTTTGTATAATAAATAAGATAAGTAAGAGTAAATGCTCCAGTTTTTGTAAAAATTAAAACATTCCTTATCTTGAAGGTCATTACAAAAATGAATAGCAAAGCAACGCAGCAAAATTGAAAAATTTAAAATTTGTTCATAAACTTTTTGTACAGAATGGGCCCCGTTTATGTAATTTTTTGTAAATTTTTGCCAATTTTTTCCTATTTTAGTTATAATAATTTCTTTTCTCTTCTTATAATTTTAACATATTTTTTAAAATATACTAAATAAATCTAAAAACCACAAAAGAATCCCCACATCTGCATTTTTTCAAAAAAAGAAGTTGTTGCAAGTATTCGGATACCTTAAGCAAACATATGGAATGTTGTGACGACTTACGCGTCTGTTCTTTAACAAGTCCTTTGGGTTCTTTGGGCCAGAATTAATGGCAACTCTTTTCCAACCAAATCCAAGAAACGAGAAGTGAAGAGATGTAAATAATACAGGATAAATATAGGATCTTAGAGTAAACGTAATGGCAATAAGGGCAATGATAGCAATGTAATGGTAGTGTAAAGGAATGTTCGACAATTAAAGTGCGTCGGGGTATTGGTTGATAATTGAAGTTCGCTGTTCAAAGATTCAAGTTCTACGTGTCGTGGATAAACATATCGGTGATCTATTACAAGTTAAAAGTACAGCTGCATACCGCTGTAGATAAAGACAAGTTTATTACAGAATAATATAAGGTAGGATTGATTACTTACTATAATTATATTTAAAGATTAGGCGGTTCAATTATTGATATAGGTCTGTATTATATTGTGTGTTGCGCATTGTGTTATCGTAGATTCTCTCATTTATATATTTGTTCAAAATTTAAGTTGAATATCTTAATAAAGTCATATTAAGATGTTTGATTCTAGTTCTTACGTTAATCCTACACCTCTAGCTCACGCTCATACTTCAAGGGATGTACTTCCAAGGGGAGGTACATTACAATGTGTAAGAAGTCACATTCTTATTACCTCTGTTTATTTATGAATAATCATAATTTCTTAAATCTGACCACATTATAAAGCCAGTATTGGGCTATGATAATAACCAATAAATTTGGTACAACTTCTGCAAATTATATTCGTTATCTGCTTTCTTTGTTTTTATATCACTTGAAAAAATCTTGTATGGAGCATCTGTACTGTAGAGATTGTTGAGACTTCACATAGCTATACTCGGAACTCTTAATAACTAGAGCATTCCTTAAAATCCCAGGGACAACAACCTGTAGGAAGATTCCTATATTAAATTGCATAAACCTTCCCACAGATTCAAATATGATTATCTGTGAATACTGGCTTCCTTCAGATATTTTATCTACGATTTTGATAGATGCTTTGATTTTATGCATAAAGCTTTTATTTATTGCATTTCCAATCCATTGCTAATGTTGAGTTATGTGATGGTGAAAGTACAAGGTATAGGGTTGACTATATATGAAGAATGTATTGGGTTGAATCTTTAAAAGTAATACACAAGGGCAGTACAGAATTTAAATCTATTTAAGTATGATAATTACTATTCATGATCAGTAAGAAATGTGTTAGGTATTTGCCAACAGCTTTACAGTTTAATGGTAACTGTAAATTAAAACTATTTAACATATATTAAAGTAGAAAAACTATTCCCATGTGTATTCCAGTCATCAAAATGCTGGTTTTGGAGAATGTGTTTCAGGAAGAAATGAGGCGCATTGGATTTCCTAGTCCTTTCTACAGAAAATGGTCATTTCGGCAAAAAGTTCCCCATTGGGTTAAATTCATATGACGTAATAGTCCCAAGATAACTATAGTCACACATATCTAGCCAATCATCTCAAAAATTCATGTGACATCATAGTCATACATATAATTATGTGTTTCCAGCCAATCAGTTCAAACGCTTCGCAATTGCCAAATTTTGCTTCTTTCAGAAACTTTTTTTAAAAAATTACATACTTTTCAATAGTAATAATGTACATAAATAAGCAAAATACATATGATTTTAAAGAACACGCATAATATAAGAATTTTTTCTTAATCTTAAGAGCATTATAGCTGAATTTTTTTTTCTTAATTCTTGAACACCTTTACCCAAATATAAAATTGGAAATTGTATCTAAATTTTACAAATTGAACAGCAAGTACAAGTTTAAAACCAGTATTGATTTTGATAGAGAACACGTGATCTCTTTTATCATAGGATCATCATCAATTTAGAACCTTTGGTACTTTGTGATGTATTCGACGCAGCAAATATTAAATATATTATGTTAGAACATATTTTCTTTTATGAAATTCTATGAGAGATATATTACAAGCATAAAGATTATTTCCTTTATTCAATTCCTACTATTAACTCACACACACTCTCTCTCTCTCTATTTATTTATTTATTTGTTTATTTATTTATTTATCTTGGTGAAATTTTCAATCGTTAATAAAATACATTTTAATGCGCTAAATTGAGCTGAAACTTAATGTACATTATTATTTTGGATGACAATACAATAATTTAATTATAATTAATAAAAGTTAATTGATTAAAACTAATCATTTAAAGAATTACAAATATAGCCACGTTGGCGACTTAGCGACCCTTTTGGCGACTTGTGTCAAAACTTGAAAAGGTTTTTTTTTCTCACGTTTTAAAGCATTCATTTGAACTGAAATTTTATATACACGATTGTTTTGGATGAGAATACGATGCTTTAATGATAATTAATAAAAATTAATTACCACTTAATGTTGCGACTCTGTCATATGTATATACATATTTATATTAATTGTAACTATTTAATAAAAAGTAGCTAAAATAAAATTTTCCTTTGTTGATCTAAGTAGGAATTGACTTAAAATTTCTAAATTTTTTTTATATTACTTGTTTTTATTTTAGCTTGTTGATAGAACATTCCGTTGCTGACATGTAACGGCCACGTTACCAATGTTACCATTACGTTAAGTTCAGGCTTCTGTAATTGGATGTACATGTAATTTTGAGAAAAAAAATACGCTCAATTATCTCATTAACCCAGTCTATTCTTAGATTTGCGCAACCATGTACTTTTCCAGAAAAAGATTGATCATCCAATTAGTAGGCAGTTACGATTCATTGCAGCGTAGAAGGTCAAGCTGTACCTTATTGACTAGCAAATCCTATCAAAAAGGTTCTTCCGTGATATCGATTACTCATATCTCTCTTAAATGCTATTGTCTGTCCAATTGCACGTCTTAATCTCATCGTTACATACTGCCCTACTGAGCGGACGTGGACATAGGCTCGTGAAATATTCACCGATGCATTGGCGTTTGGAGAGGAAGTCATATTAAAAGCGCTAGCTTCTATCGTTGAACAGATTAAGATCTGGATAACTTATAAGGCTATATCTAATTGTTCCAAAGGTGCCTGCATGGGGACCGTGGGAGGCAATTGACCGAATGTTCAGTGATGTGCATGAAGACAGGAATTCTACTGGCACCAGAAGAAGCGTTTGTTCGTAGAGTTTATTATCAATCATCATGACGGGGATTCAGTTGAACGAATTGAAAAGCAGACCGTAAGTCTGTAGTCCGTCAATTGTGAAATGGAATGGAAGGGAAAAAGTCTCTTAATTTTGTTTTTGATTTTTTGGGGGAGTGAGAAAATGACTGGTAATCTCTTGTGAGATTCTATAAATTATCTGCCTTTAGCTGTCAACAAGAGAGAGTAACATAAAAAGGGAATTATTGTACATTATAGCAATTATCTCTTTTTTTTAACGTTTCTGGGCCAAACAGGGTTTGAAAAAATAATGTTCAGATGTTAGTATTTTAAAGTAAATCAATTTTGAAAATGTTCTAAGAATGAAAAACATATGGCTTTGGGTGCATAGATTGCAATTAATCATTCTTTTTAAAAAGTTATTTTAAGAGAAACCTAAGTGCGCAGGAGCAATAACGTATTAAAACATCTTGAGACTCTTGGTCTATACGCAAAAATAGCCTCCACTTGCAACACTTTTATCGAATTTGATATATATACATGTAAAGTTCAACAAAAGTAATCCATAATTAAAATAAAACTTTATTATAAAACTCGTTCTCTGCTTTTTAAATTCGCAAAATTTACGTTATATTTTAATACACTGTTGGCATATAGTTCGAAGTACTCAGTTTTTCGGAGAATATGTCCGGGAATAGCATTTGATGATTTCAATTTTTTTCTCTCTCTCTCGGATCAGGATCTTATTCAAGATCCCCTCCAGGCCGAGACTCCCCAGTTGGATAATACCTTACAACACCCCTATGCTAAAATGAGTGAGAGTGTATATTAACGTCGCACACTGTTCAGCTACACTTGGGCTTTTGCCGACGGACCTCGTCATTTTGAGCCATGGTCAAGTGACGAGGACGACACCTAAGCTGGCACCCTCCTCTCCTAACAACCACACCACACCAACGGAAGGACATTTGAGCTCTCGACAGATTTAACGTGCATCGCTACCCTACACGGCGGGTCTTTAGTGATATTGGGCTCGAACTCGTGACAAGGCAAGCCACGATCCGATACCTATACCACTCGGCTACCGCGGCCACCTAAACTATCGCTTACCTACCTCTATGCAGAAGGAAGTTGTAAAAGGTTACTATTAACTTTCAGGTTTTCTATAACTGAAATAATTTTTTTTATAATTTTAAAAATGAACTAAAATATTAGTAATATTTGTGATATACTTTCGTAAATCTTACTGTTAGCAAATGAGCAAAAAAACCCTCAATTTTCATGTTTAGAATACTTATATATTTTTTCCTCTCCTCAGATATAAATACATTTATTGTTGAAAACTTGGGAAAAATGAATAGTTAATGTATATAATACAAATAATTTAGTACTTTCTTTATAGAAGCTAGATTTCTATCCTACTTTATGCAATTTTGTTTTTTTAACTGTGGAAATTATAAAAAAAAAATTATTATAAAAAAAAGAACGAAAAAAATTTCTTAAAATGCATTGAATACATAAAATAAAAATTTACTTTAATTATTATTAAAACACTTATAAATAACAGTTTTATGTGGGAATTTTATTTTAAAAAAATTAATGGAAAAGAAAGGTGATATATATATATTTGTAGAATATATTACCGAAATCTACTGCAAATTATTTGTTGCTATATTCCTAAACAGGAATTTTTGACGAATCTTATAAAAACAATTCTATCCTGAAATGCTTATTTTAAAAGCAAAATAGGCATTAGAAGAAAAAACGAATGTTAAAAACCAAAGAAGGTATTCAAAAAGAGTATACTTCGAATCAAATTTTGAGCTGGATTAATTTTAAGACTTGAATAATCTGATTCTAAAAATGTTGAAAACAATTTAAAAGCAGAGAAGGGGCACTAGTGATTTACATATTCTGTCTTATTTTGTACGTCAATATAATTTTTGCTTAATGGTGACTATTTTACTGTTTTTGTATAGCCTATTATCTATTTATTTAGCATTGTTATGTGCTGCAGAAAAAAAACATTTAATGTTTTCTTTTATGCCAATTCTGAAGAAATTCTAATTCAATTATTTTAAAAGTTAAAAAAAAGTTTTTGAAAAATATATATAATTTTTTATTGCCTTTTTAATTTTCATGAACTTTGAAAATATATTTACTAAATTTAAACCATCAGAATCAATTGCGCAATTCGGTTTTTGTGTTTCTGTTATACTATAAGCATTAAAAAGCCTTTAGGAAGAAAATTTTTGTCTGTATTAAAATCAATGAAAATGGTAATTTAATATTGAACTAAAATAGGAATAATGTGTAGTTTTATTTACATATAGTTTTATTTTTAAGGAATTTTTCCTTTTTTTAGTTTTAAAACATTATTTTTAGCACTTTTTAAAGCCCAATGGGTAAATTCATGAGATCACGTGGTAAATACAATCACGTGTTCTCCAGTGAATTTAAAGCTGGCTTTAGACTGGTACTCGTTGTTCTATTTTTAAAGTTTAGATAAAATTTTAAATTTGGTAACTGATAAAGTTGTTCAAGTTTTAAGATTAATCCAAAAGTTTTTCAGACTAAAAAAAAGCTCCTATATTATACGATTACTTTTAAATGAAGTGCATTTTTTACCTATGTGCATTATTATTGTTGACAAATACACACTTTTTAAAAAGAAGTTTCTATAAAAAGCAAAAGGCATAACAGAGAAACGTATGAACTGTGATTGGCTGAAAACTTGGGATTGTAGTTATTACATGACCATGATGTCACATGAATTTATGCCATTGCTTGAGCTTTGCTGATCACATCTTTATAGTTTCTTATATATTTGGTAAATATTATAAGCATGTCCTTCCCGTTTTCTTCACCTATATATGCATGATGGATGAGAAAAACAGATGTGAATTTCATTTGTTTTTTTTAATTTCCTCCTAGACATAGAATCTATGTCAATGGATATTTCAGAGAAAAATAAATATTTTGCGTCGTAGACTGAATTGAGACAAATGTAAACAACTCATTACATTACTAGATATGACATTAACTTAAAAGAAACCAAACACAGACCGATCAGCTTCCTTGTGTTTTTCCGAACGGAACAAGCAGACATAATACAAATATATTATCATCTCTTTTATACTTTCTACTCCATCCTCTTCGCTTCATCGATCACTGAATTCATTCTTATTCCGCCGTTGTTTGAGACTTTTTTCTATCGTCGACTGACCTTCGATCATCTTCCATGAAGAAGAGAGAGAAAATAACTAAAAGTAAATCGGCGAGTCCAACGACGCCTATTTATGGAAAACGGGGATCAAATCGAGCGTGCAAATGATACACACGATTGTTCTGTGAGCAAAACCGTAATGGATTGCTATGTGCTGGTCATTTTTTTTGTTTCTCTTACCGGTCATTCTTTAAATCCTATTTTTCTGTGGAGCTCGACGATTAATCTGAATTTAAACATCGGCTGCTTGCTATCTTTAAGGTATTATTTCATGTCAATAAATATTGATGAATAATTAGAATGTGTTAAAGCCGCCCAGAGAGAGATGATACAGTGGTGTGAATCTTTCGCGACACACAGAAAAATGGGCTTCTTTGTTGTGGATAGGATAATACCGTTCCTATACACACGTGCACCCCTAAATATTGCGGGGTCTGTCATCTGACATCGCCCCGGAAACTTATGACCGTGAACCGGAAACTCCACGTGTAATTCGAGGTGTCAGATGGAAACCTCCTCCACATCCCAACACCATGATGTGGAGGGGAGTCCGTTGAAAAACATCAAAGAAAACGGTCGTGATGCCTCCTCCCTCACAAATAACATATTCTGAACTCTAATGAATAACTTCAATGTAAATGTACCTACTGTAATTAAGAGCTGTGACGTAAATAAACCAATTATTTAATTTTCCTAACTCTCACGTGGTTCATAATTACAATGTTTGTCACTAACAGTTCTCTTTATAATTCGACGTTAATAATCACTAACCCTACTCTTTTTGGTTATGAAAGTCAGACAATCCCTAAGGTAGTATATTTATTTATTATATCTATATATTTGTTCTTCAAGTATTGCTGCTTATTCTTTCCATGGGTTCTTATGCATCCCTTGAAAAAACCTCCAGGGGTATGTATATAAAAATTGGAGAATTAATGGTTTTAGTACTTTTATGAGCTACGGCAATCAATAAATCTGGCAGGACCAAGCCCGATTTAAGCTCATTTCGGGCCCTGGGCGCAGATCTATTAGCCCTCTTGGCATTGACGGATCGAGATTTATAACCAGAAAGGCTGGTCAAGTCCATCTTATCTGGGCCCCTGGATGCATGCGCCAAGCACCCAATGGATAAACTGGCCCTGAGCAGGAATCATAGTTTTCACATTAGTGCGGTGGAAGTGAGGAGAATGAAGTGTCAAATCGAATATGCTGTGGTTTTTTTCTTGTCGTGAACTCGGGGCAAGTAATGTACTTTTCCACACACAGTTAGGGATTCAAGTAATAAATATGTTGAGGTTCAAAATTCTCACGTTGGCGTAGAAAGAAAATTTGGAGGGTCAGCTCGAGTGTCGTTCTTATCATAAGAGCGAGATTCAAAACATCCTTCATAATTTTTTTTATGAACTTTCTTATGATCTTTGAAAATTGCGCCTATTCTCGTGTTTTCATTTGGGCAGTTAATTTTTATTGCCTTTATTATCACGGCACTTTCCTGAATCTCCAATACTTTATGCTAAATATTTCGCGTAAAAAAACTTCAAAATAAATTACATTACGCAGCAAATTACACAACTCTCTCATTTTATTTACCTAAGATTTTTAATATACTCGCATACTAGAAAAACAATCCTTCAAATATATTGACCACGCATGTCAAGAAAGTAACCCGTGGCCTTTACATCAGAACTATTAAGAATAAATCGTTTCTCATGGTCAGCAATTTCTTTTCCCTCTTATACTATTTATTCATTAGAAAAATAATATTACTTGATTATAGACTGTTTTCGAAAACTAATAAGAAAGTATCCTGGCATCAGCTGCATACGTAAGGACATGTTGTCTCTAAAGCAACCAAGGCTGAAGCCTAAGGACCCGGAAGAGAGAAAGGACCCGTCAAGAATTTTTACTCATTATTTATGTATATAATTTGATTATGGAGCTCTGGAAAGAGTTCGAAATATATGATAGCCTACAGATCCGGTCCTGTTCTTACGCGCAAGATCTATTTATATGCCTTCTTTTCTCGTAGTATTCCTCTAATGATGTTGGGATGCATATTAGTTCTTCATATTAATCATAAAAATAAATTTGAATAAATGTGGCTTTATTAATATTGCCGATAAATTAGCAAAACTATGATATTACGAATAATTTAATACGGTATTTCTCTTCTATGACCTTTCTTTCTTTAAAAAATGAATCCATCTCAGATACCTGTAATAATTATTCATCTTTAAGGTGACTGACTGACTGCGTTCGGAACTGTGATTTTGCAAAAGCGTATAAATGAATAATTTTTCGATATTTCGTGTCAGTTGAATTAGACTATACATATACTATTGTTTTAAGAATTTTATTTCAAGAAAAATTATTTACTGTAAAACCCGGCGTAAAACACGCACTTTTAACGCAAAAAATAAAATCGAAGTTTGAAGGTGCATGTTGTACGCCGGGTATAAAAACGATAACCTTAAAAATAACAAAAGAATTGAGCAGGAAAGAAATTTACTGCTGTACATATCGAAATACTGTTTATTTAAAAACAGTTGTAGTTCTAGATGTATACTGTTTTTTTTTCAAAAGTCTGGAATAATACCTCGAATAAATGGCTTCAAAACGCAAGAGCATTGTACATTAACATTTTAGATTTTTTCTTAAAAAAGGAAGTGCGCGTTATACGGCGAATATACGTAAAAATTAAAAAAATGCAGCTTGAAATTATAGGCGCGCGTTATACGCCGGATTTAACGGTAAATACAATTTTTTAAATAAATTGAGATAGAAAGAATGACATATATATATTTTCAAAACATTTTCCTTTAATAAAAATGGGGTTCCCAAAAACTAATATTTTGTCTATATATGGCTAGGGCTGCTATACCGGGTTTGAACTAAAAAAGTTTTTAAAAAATTCCCATTTATTTTCAGAGTTACGATCAACTAAAATCATAATGGTGTTTTTTGTTAAAATTTCTCTACTCTGGTATACAATAAAATATGAATTAATCCACTTCTATGAATTATACATTTCAAAAATTATAATTTAGGCTCTCTAGAAAAGCTTAGAAAAGCTTTCTTAGGCAAACTATTACGTAGACTGTTCAATAAGTAAAATAAGACTAATTTTACTGCAGCAAAACCACTCATCGGAATGTTAATTTCTGTGACATAAGAAAAGTTTGCTGTCTGTATTAACAAAAGCTACCGATAGATGGCGTGTACAAACTCGTATTTCTGAGTATCACGTGATCGAACTGAAGCGTGTTTGTGGGCACCTACGAGACGTGACCAGTTGTCGAAATGGATTAAAAAATCTGCAAAAACCGGCATCGGAGACCTTTGATATGATATGATATGATATGATATGATATGATATGATATGATATGATATGATATGATTAAAAACTGGAACAAGAAGGCAACAACATCTTAAAACGCTTTATCACAGCAGACGAAGCTTGGTTGTATTACTATGATCCAACTATAAAACAACAAAGCAGTGAATGGAAACATCCATCTTCGCCTACTCCCAAGAAAGCAAAAACTGTAAAATCGGCTGGTAGAATTATGATCATAATTTCTTTTATTATGAAGAAGTTGTGTATCAACACGCTGTCGAACCCGGGACTACCGTAAACGACTCGTACTTCGTGAATGTCCTGTAAACAATGGTACAGAACGTTAAAAGGAAACGTCCATTGCTTCGAAATGGCTTCCTATTACACCATGACAATGCCCGAACACATATTGCTCGTTGCGTACTGGGTATTTCACAGCAAAACAACGTAGAGATTTTACCACACCCTTCATACAGTCCTGATCTCACTCCATGAGATTTCTGACTGTTTCCTCAACTTAAGAAACCATTACGAGGCAAACGTTTTGCAAGAAACAAAACGTGAGTAAAGGCTGCGCAGGCGGTTTTGAAACAGCTCTCATAAAACGGACTTTTACATGTTTTTAAGAAGTGGACAGAACTTAGGGATAAATGCATTACGTCTCATGGAAGTTATTTTGAAAAAAAACCATGTGTGTGTGTGTGTAAATGATGACTATTAGAGGTACATTCTGTTTTCTTTTTAATTTTACTCTTATTTCTTATTGAACAGCCCTCGTGTTATTATATATAAGCATTTTTTCATAAAAAAAAGAGGATGTTTCGAAATTCTGTCATTTTTCCACATTTTTTGTCGAAAAATTGCAATTAAATAATTTTTCTTATAATAACAGTCTTAAAACAATTTTATATGTATATTCTAATTCAACTTACACTAAATATATTCATTTATACGCTTTTCCAAAATTACGGTGCTAAACGTAGTCAGTCTTCGTAAATCACTAAAACAAAAGGAATATGAGTATAAAATATCTCAATAATTGCTCTTTTTTGTATGAAAATTAAATAAATTCTGCATGAATACAATAGAGAATATGGGTGATATTTCATTCTATTTCGAGTTATGATTTTGTTTTACGAAAGTAAAACTGTTATTTTATGTTATCCGTTGTTTAGTAGAGATTTCAAATTATGAAATTTTTCTCCAATAGCTGTTGTGTTATACTGATGTTGTTAAATTTTAAGAAAATTTAATGCCTGGAGTAAAATAACTATCTATATAATTATTAATTTCGAATTTCAAAAATTATTCTTTTAGAAAATTAGTTGCATAATGCTAAATTGAGTAGAAGTCGTTATATTTCGAAGTTTTATTTCATTTTTACGTTTCTTGTTTATGTTAGCTGCTAAACTTTGAATTCCAAACATAATGTTTAGTAATTATTTGCAAAAATAGGAAATCAAAATTTAAAGGTTGCAACTTTTCTATAAAAAAAACCATTCCGTTACGCTTAGTATAGATATTGACACATAAAATGAATAGCTTTACAATAGCCAGTAAATATGATCAATATGGCTTTATATGTATTTTGAAGCCATGAATATTTTTGGTTTTTAACAACTATTGTTTAAAAGGCATAGGAATAATCAATAACTAAATTATTTATTTGAATTAAAGGGATTTACTCCCAAATTCATTTCTTGGATATTTAAATTAGCTTGGAAATTAACCATCAACTACTGCGTTATCCAATAGAATCCAAAAATAAGTAGCAATGTTATTATCAAGATAGAAATATTTTCTTCTATCCAAAAGAGCCTTTACACATGTTCGCAATGACCCAATTTCTCCCAGAACGACATTTTTAGTAGGAAAAAGGGAGAGAGCGAAAGAGAATTAATATCATAAATCCAGTTCTGGTTTCTTGATGTTCTTCGGCCTCGCCTAATCTTGTTCTCGGCCACTGCGTCCACTCTGAAGGTCCAATCGAAAAGTGGATGTCGCATTCGAATGTGATTGATTTTGGGACTGTCATTGACTTCGTGTCGTTCAAGAACAACATAATTCGAAATTGAACATTCCTTCTCTGTTTTTGATCGAGATGATTCTAACCTTGTTTTCTCTCATGTAGTTTTTACTCTCTATTTTAAACTTTGATCCAGATTAGTTGTTTGTGGTTATGCAGGGTAATTCGCTGCCAGACCGACTAACTTGCAAGATATGTAAGAGGTACACAGATGACTCGGAATCACATAGGAATGTTGGGTCGCAAATGCCGAAGTTGCGAGCAGTGGTGCAAAAAAGCAGAGTAAAAGAACAGAAACAGCAACTTATTAATGGGGCAGCAAACATTTTATTGAAAGGTTGTACTACAACAGGACTAGGAGTTGTCTGGCAAGCCTGTCAGCGGCGCTGCATGGAATTTCTTACATTCTGAAAGATTCCTGGCACATGTCACGTTTCTTCTCGGCAACTACAGATATTCGAGTGATGAGATCTTCAACTGAAGGTACGGGAGCATCTCGTACACCAAACTCTTTATGTGACTCCAGAAGAAGTCTATTTTGATCCTATTAAAGTGGTGCTGTTTCTGTCCTTTTTCTCTGCTTCTTTGCACCATAGCTCGGCCACGGTAGCCTAGGGCTCAAGGTATCGGACCATGACTGCCGTGTCATGAGTTCAAGCCCAGAACCACACACTAAAGACTTGCCGTGTAGGGAAGCGATGCACTTTAAATCTGTCGAGTGCTCAAACGTCCTCCCGTTGGTATAGTGTGGTAGTTAGGAGAGGGGATGCCAGCTCAGGTATCGTCCTCGTCACTTGACCATGGTTCAAAATTACGAGGTCCGTCGCCCAAAGACCTCGTGTATCTGAACAGTGCGGCGTTAATATGAACTCACTCACTCACTTGCACCATAGCTTGCAACTACGACATTCCCTGTGCATTCCTATGTGATTCCGAGTCGTTTTTGTACCCTTTGAACACCCTGCAAGTTTATCGATCTGGTAGTGAACCACCCTGAATGTTTTAGCGTTGGAGTATGATTAGTAGTTAAGATAAGATTTATGAGTAAAATACTTTAACATCTCGAAATAATTTTGCCTGGGAGGCAGGGGTGTAGCTACCGCAGTGTGTATCAGCCGTATCAATGATACGGGGGCCCCAAGCTACAGGGGCCCCAGCAAGTATAATTAGTTCCACTTTCAGGGCTCTTATATCTAAAAAAGATCTCCGAAGGATTTTTGATACAGAGCCCCCTCAGAGCTAGCTATGCCAGTGATGGGAAGCCACCTCAGGTGTTGTCCGTCCTCATCGTTTGACCGTGATAGAAAATTGCAAAGTCGGACGCCAATCTTATGTTGCTTCCGAGAGTGATGTCAGTACACAATCAGTCGAAACTTTCTCAAGGTGGGATGAGAAAAATTACTTTTTCTACTACAAGAAGATCTTATAAACTGTCAGAAATTTATTTTACGCCTAAATGAGCTTGAATAAACTGTTGCATTCAGTGGCGTAACGGGCAATATTAGGATCCTTCTGCAAAGTCAGGTTTTGGACCCCAAGTCGGATATGTACTTGGCGTCAGTGAAGGTTTGGGTCCTCTAGAATACTGCCCCCGTGACGCCGGGGTTGCTGGGGTGTATGTTACGCCACTGGTGGTATGCTAATATTTACTCTCAGAAACCTTATGGTGCTGAATGGGTCAATGTCAACGAAAAAAAATGTAACATAAATCATATATTAATTTTGATACCTTAAACTGGGCAAAATATTTCTTCCTTATTTTTTTAAATAAAAGATGCAACCTTAAAGTCAATTTTAAGGGAAATTATACGACAAAAAAGATCATTTAAAAATCAAGTTATATCACATATAAACATATTTGTTAATGAAACAACGAAATTAAAACGATATTGTGAAAGCCTTCCAATCCTGTCAAAAATGTAAAAATAAATGAAGGAACTATAAAACAAAAAGTTATACATACTCTAATATATACTCTTGGAAACCTTACGGTCCTGCAACGGTTACAGATAGGAAGAGTGCATAGCTCAGTGGCGTAACAGAGAACATTTCAGCACCCCTGCAAGGTCAAATTTTGGGCCTCCAAGTTAGATTTGACAAAGGGTAGGTACTTGGGAGCTGTCAGGCTTTGGGCCACCCAGCACTCTCTCCCACACACACACTATGTGGGGGTTGCGGGGGTATACGTTACTCCGGCTTTTTAATCGCCGCGGACCAGTCAACGTCTAATAATTTCTCTCGGGGAAGCGTTGATTGTTCATATTTTAGATTGTTTTGATTTAATGCTTTTAATTTATTTATGTCTTCAGAATAAGATACAGTTACAGCAGAATATATAGCGATTTTTCCAAGGAAAGTCGCTCACATCCACCACAGTAAATAAAATGGATATAATTTAATGTTCCTTGGGTGGCCAGATACCGGTTCACGGCCCGGGGGCTGGGGATCACTGGTATAGTAGTTAGTAACGCTGACTACTGTGCAGCAGGGCCTGAGTTCGAATCCCTATGAAGACATGGATAGTTGTAAATGTATAGTGCCTGTGCGGCATGGGAGCACTCTAAATATTCATTGAGCCCAATGTCCTCTCGAGAAGTTGGCGGTAGGCTCCCTGCCGACACCCTAGGGTATTCTCCCTCAAAACTGGATGAAACGGGGCCAAAAACAGTGCTGTCACCTGCATGGTGCTCAAAGCTTCTCCTAACGACAGGTATACAAACTAGCCCCTTGCCACCATGAATTTCTTGGGCCTTGATCTGACACCTTCAATCTAGTGGCATTCTTTTGTTTTAAAAAAAATTAAAGACACTGTTTAATATGAAGTTATCGTTGTGCACTTATTCTTACACACGTGTATGTGCATTCGATGTCCTCATTCTAAAAAAAATTTTAAATATTTTCTGGCTCGACAGGTATGTGATAAAACTACATCATTCGGTTCGTTGATACGAGACTGAGCTACGCGATTTTTCTCTTATGATTGATGACAAAATAGAAATATTTTTTTCCTCTCGGATATCCCTTTTCGTTTACATAATACCAAGCAACACACATTACCATTCCCCGTTTATCAGTTCTCGCTTCCAAAAGTGAGTGATTGTATTTATTGCCAGTATATTATAATTTTAGCCAAACCAGCTTCCTCCAAAATCGAAAATCTGTTGCTTATCTCCGTTTTTAATCCTCAACGGCCGAAAACACGGCGGAATCATCCTCTGTCAGCAACATTACGTTCATCTGAAGTTGGCGAAACAAAACAGGATTTCGTCATCCATTTCACAGCTACTTTAATCGCCGGCAGAAAGAGAAACTCCGAAAAGACACCTCGGGGCCAGTTCAACGAACTCATTCTCTTGATGAAACTGACGTGCTTTTGCATTCATCGTGGAAAAGAAAAGAAAGAAAAAGGTGTTCAATAGTTTTCGTCAAGCTTCACGCGAACGGGCTTCCATTTTTGGTTTTGTCTTTTTCTTTCCGTAATTGATTTCATTGTAACTCTTCAACGTAGGATGTATCAATTTAGAACGTAAATTGTTTTGTCGATAATAATCGATAATCATTTCGTCCTTTCTTTTTTTTTAAATTTGGCAACGCTTAGTTATTTGGAAACATGATCATTACTCATTAATCATTGATCATTATCACTACGATGGTTTTTCTATGATGCCCTTTAAATCTCCTAATAGTATCTTTTTTTTTTAAAGTATGGATTTGTTTTATTTACTTAACTTATGTCTCAATTTGCTATTAAATAACAAGTTTAAAAAATCTTTCCCCTATGTTTGCTCTTAAAATTTGAAATTACCCGCAGCAACCACCGTATTCATATTTATACTAGCCATATCCTGATCGCTTTGTTGAGATTTCTTGATCTTATATCACTATATACTGTTTATAAATTATTGATACCTGAGTCTTAGCATTAGGCTTTTAATTTTATTACTATAACCCTCCCCTCTTGATTAAAAAATTAATTATGGTCTAAAAAACTAAAAAAAATACGCTTTTATAGAAAATCGAACTAAGAAATTGCTGACGCATCATTCCCCCTTTTCACATAAGGAACACTTCTTTGTTTGTTTGTTATATATCTATTAATCATGAGCGTTTCACTTTTGGGTTGTAACTTATTTAGTCGCCAAATCTGGAAATGGGAAATCTTTAATCCTGATGATCCTGATTAGGACAATAGAACCAAATTATGGAATTATTGTATTGCCATCGGTCCTTGACAAGTGTGCTAAATTTCGAATTAATCTGACCTTTTAAAGTGGGTAAAAATCCGGTTTAAAGATTCTGTTACATATACAAGTGAAGCTAGTAAAAGCGAGTTAAGGACAGGAATTTCTAAGGCGGAAGTAAAATTATCTTTTGCATCCCCATAACCCCTCAGTGAGAATTTCAGCAGAACCCATTTTAACGTATCTTTTTTTTTTCACTAAAAGAAACATACCTCCCAAATTTCAAGTTTCAAGTCCGTACATCTAATAGCACAAAAATGGGAATTTTCATATATAATACCCTCGTAACCTCCCTTGGGAGTTTATTCCCACAAATCCCGTTCTAAGAGATCTGTACTCAACAAAAGAAGTATGCTTATCAAATTTCAAGTCTGTAAGGACTAATAGTTCCTCGTATATCCCATGAGGTTATGAGTCGCTTTTCTCCTATATAGAGAGAGATAAATCAGTATTGACACTTTTATATATATATATACTTCTTTACACTAATTGGTTCTTTTTTAAGAAAAAGCTTTCGATTTTTCCTTTTAAACAATTTGTGATAAAAAAATACTGTTCTAAAATCTAAACACTTGTTTAGTGGTGATTGAATTAATTATTAGATTATTTTTTTATTCATTGTGTAATATGCATGTCTAACTAAAGTATCTTTTTCGTTTACGTGTAAAGGTGAATAATTTACTCTGAAATAAAAGATTGTCGAAAAGATCTAAGATTGTCGGACTAACAAAATATTTCAGGTGTGTGAATTTTGAGAAAAATCTAATTCTCTCAATCTTCGAGACAGAGAGAAATTCAAAATCAGGACTTCTATTTGGTATCATGCATTTAGTTTTCTCAAAATTGTGCGAAAATTTCAAAACTAAATCATTGATTTTTTTAATAAACAAAAATTAGTCATTTTTCATCTGAAAATGGATATTAGGATCATATTCTAACTTTCCTCCTTATTATACCTTTACCACAGTTTTGCTTGCAATAGTCTATGGACGATTATTCCAGGCGCGCTGTTTTGAAACAGATTCAGACAACGAGAGACATTTGACACCACCAGATATTTTATCTTCCACATTGTTTCCTTTCATGAATTGTAAAACCCAAAGGGATTAAGTAGTTCATTCCATTCCATTGCATGTCTAATATTTCATTATATGTCCAAATACCGCGACATTCTAAAGGTCCTTTCACACGATTCAACTCGTGAATCATAATAGAAGCAGACAATCGGGTGCTAGATTTGAAAAGAAATTGGCTGAGTCCATTCACACGTGGTAAACTGCCATGCTACTCCCTCAAACGCTTGAAAACCACGTTCCCCACTAGTTGACTCAACTAAAAGGATATTGTGGAAGCTACGCTCTTCACACGAGGTTACTTGTACAGAAAGTGGAGAAAGCTTTTTATATAGCTTCTTCACTCAATCATTGTACCCATGAGTCCGACACTCCCTTTTCAGTCAACTTTGTGTTCGTGAGTGAAAAAGGAGTTCTCTCCCCTCTTCAGACCAGAGGAGTGGTGAGAGAAAACAAGTTGACTCGTACAAAGTTGCCTCGTATGGAACGAGCCTAGCCTGGTGCCCCAACAATGACCTTCCCTTTTCATGTTTTTAGAGAGAAAAAAAGCACTTTTTAAATGTGCCAGTTGAGTTATTTTAACCGGAAATTAAACAGTTGTTTTCATGTAATCAATAATTTTTAGTAGAATCTAATATCAAACTTTATTTTGTGACTCTGCCTACGATCCTTTTTCTGCCAGCCAAAGAAACTTATCTATTAAATTTTTCAGAAACAGTTTCTTCAAACGAAAGCGAGTTATTAAGTATAATGAAGTTCAGGCAAGGAAAGAGATAGAAGCAAAACAAATTTGACTTATTTGTAAAGTCTATTTATTAAACAAAAGGTAAAGAGCAAAAAAGATGCTATATGGTTGACATAATTAATAAAAATTGAGATTTTTACTCCCTGGAGCACATTTCAAAAAAGAACCTATTTACAAAAAACAGTATAGCACGGTTAGTATGATGGTTAATACGGAGTATGTCTCCCGGACGATGCCTTACAACGCCTAGGCATGCTGAGTATCAAATTATCAATCTGATCTTGGGGAATATTACACCACTCATCAAGCAATGCCCTCCGAAGTTCCGGTAGACAGGTGGGAGGGGGTTGACGAGCTGCAATTCGTCTGCCAAGCATATCCCACACATGCTCTATTGGATTCAAGTCCGGTGAGTATGTTGGCCAATCTATACGGATGATATCCTCCGATTGAAGGCATTCGTCTACAATGTTTGCACGGTGAGGACGGGGGTTGTCATCCATAAACAGAAATTCAGCACCCATGGCACACCGAAACAAACGTACATGTTATTCCAGAATGACATCCCGATAGATGTGGCCTGTCATCGTTACACTCTGAACATGCAGGTCAGTTCTGGAACCAAGAATAATTCCTCCCCAAACGAGCCATCCTACACCACCGTAACGGTGTCGTTCAATAGTGTTCTCTTGGTGGTAACGAATACCTGGCGCTCTCCATATTAAAGTCCGGCGATAATCAGACTGCAAACTAAACCTGGACTCGTCGTAAAACATCACACAAGACCACTGTTGTGGTGTCCACAATGCATGCTCTCTACTCCAGGTTAACCGCAGGCGACAATGAGTTGCGGTAAGTGGAACACATCTGACAGGCCTACGAGCATATAGACCAATGTGACCTAAGCGTCTGTACACGGTCTGCCTTGAAACTGTCGTACCGGTAGCTGAAGAGAGCTGACGAGACAGGTCTGATGCTGTGCTTCGTATGTTTCTTTTGGCAGTAACTGCCAAATATACCGGTCCTCATTCGGCATTGTAACTCGGGGGCGACCTGTGCTGTAATATCTACTCACATTACCATCATCTTGGAATCGTTGCCAAAGCCTGGAGATGACACCCTGGGCGATTCCAAGTTCCTCGGATACTTCCAGCTGGGTACGTCCACATTCCAGTCGTCCAATAATTCTACCACGTAAAAAATCATCCAAATGCTTCCTTTGTGCCATAACTATGCGGTTATTGCACTGAAAGGCTTTTAAAGCGCTTGCGAACAATTTTACTTCTTTGCCACCATTCCTTATATACCCCTCTCTTATACTGTCGTCATTGTGACGTACTTTCCGCTTCATCTGGTGGTTTCCTGTAATTTGCATATTCTTCTTCAAGATGTGTGTGATAATTCTACAGGTGAAATTTTTATTTTAAAGTTCAATTTCTGTGTGATTCTGAGTTATCGTTAATTTATGGACATGAGCGTATTAACATTCAAGCGTCTCCGTGCACTAAATCATTTTTTAAAAAAACTCTTGGTCTGGCAGCAATGAACGTGCCTGAGATGTCATATCAGATATAAATATCTGGTTAATTAAGACAAATGATGAGTACTAACTATACACTGAGAAACATCATTTTTACCAGGATGTCGCTTCATATCCTAACTGCAAATGCAACCAGTGATGCAGACTTTCGTCAAGGACTTCTATCTAGCCAAAAAATCGCACCTTGTGGGGGGTAAAATGGGATGTCATGGTACGTTCCTCTGGAGGCGTCATACTAGAAATGACCCTTGGTCCAAGCTCCACTGAACACAAGAGAACACTGGTGATCTCGTTTCTGATAATCTGAGAAACAATGCAGTGTCTCCCCTCTTCCTCGATGCACCATCGATTGTTCTGAGGCATTGGTGCGAATCTTTGGAGGAGTTAGACGGACAAAACATTCGCGACCCCCACCGTTAGGTTCCGAGAAATGTCGTTCAGCGTACCGATAGAATAACCTTGATAACAACAAACATTGGCACCTGGTGACCGCTGAAGGTGGATCCGTTGTGTATAGAGCCTCCATTGAACACTTCAATGGTACAAGAGGGGTCAGGGAGAAATCCTTATGAGGAAATTGTGTGGCTTTTGTTTTTCTTATGACAATATGTAAAAGCTAAAGGAAGGAATTTCATAGAGATAAAACTCTGCAATTGTGTGTGTGTAAAATTCTAAGGAATGAAGAGCTAGTGAAGACCGTAAGCTTAGTGATATAGTGTAAAATAATGTAATGGGGATATTATCAGTCAAACTTCAATGTTCAAATAGCTTTCTCGTGTTAAAAAATCATACATAAGTCTGAAAGAGCTAAATCTTTTTATTTCTTAATCGATTGCAAGGCGTAGACAAAGGTGGGGTTTCGGGTTTCAATCCCCCTCTAAATGAACTATTTTAAATTTATAACGAAAAGCTTATGTATCGGGGCTTTCGTCAGTGGCGTAACGTGCACCCCCACATAGCGGGGGGGCAGGGACTCTGAGGGGCTCAAAGCTTGACTAACGCTGTGCGTATTTGGGCTTGGGGCCCTAATGTTCTCCTTTACGCCACTAGCTTTCGTCTACACTTTTTAATATAACTCCTCCCATAAATGTAGCCTACATACGTCACTGATCACAATCCAATCTATTTTATGAGTAATTAGTTCTCGAAAAAGAATTGCTCGCACAAATGATATGTTATTATACCTACGATTTATTCAGGGGCGCAGTGACCGCCGTATCAATGATACGGGGCCTCCAAGCAACAGGGGCCCCAACATACGCTAACAAAAACTTGGGAATATTAAAAGGGCCATATAAGGGCTCACTCAGGACTAGTTACACTAGTGAATTTATTTAAATGTTTTCTGACAGCATTTGTTCAAAAGGTTGTATGACTATTTAATATTGCGATTTTGTAAAACATATTCAAAAATAACCGATATAATCTAACCAGAATATAAGATTTTAGGTTGTCTTCGCATTTTTTAATGTTTAAGAACAGCACCCGAGTCTCTTTCAGATACAAAGGTATAACAACATTAATATTATATTCTAGCTTCGTTATCCTAATTATCAAATTTTATCCTATTACTCATTTTTATCTGTATTTATCCATTGTTTTTTTGTGTAAATTGTGCTTCGTAGTTTTTCTCCTGTACCATAATGCTAAATCAACAATTCATTTACATGTTAAAATAAAAAAATAATTATTTATGGAACATTTTGAAATTTTAAAAACGCCATATTATATAAATAGTTGTATGAATTACTGTACTGCAAATTTTCATGAACATTGAAGCATTTTTTTTTGTTTGAAAATGTGCTCCAAGTTTAGTTTAGGCTCTCGTACGTTTGGCAATTGTAACACCCGTTCTTCGCACGGGTAAATTGAAAAATTAAACAATACAGATTAAAGGGTCTATTTTTTAAAACTCGCTGACAAAAACATGTGGAGACAAAAACATTTCGCCAAGCTTATATAAAAATATGTTAGTAATTTCTATTTATGAGTTACCAGTGGGTAGTTCTTCACAACTGAACTTGGCTTAGCGCCAAATGATGATCGTAAACCTTGATACTTTCCCGTCGGCATTTCAATGCGTTCGGCCCTCGTAATATTTTACTGATTATATTCACGATTACGTGGAATGGGTCTCTTCGATTTTCGAACACAAGGGAGAGGTGGGCAGATCAAAAAGGCCAGAAAAGCGAGCTATTCCAAACCGGACGTCGAAATCGGGGTTTGTGGCACACAACACCGCATTCCACATTGTTGCGCTTTCAAAACAAACCTCTGGCCGGCCGTTCTTTCCTTTGATGCCGGCCGGCCCCAATCCATTTCCACAGTTCGGGAGTACCTTTTCACGGTCTCATTGGAATCCTTTCTTCGCCGCCTTGTTAGGCGTTTTCCTTTTATTTATTTCTACGTTTCGATGCGAACTTTCACTCTTGCTCCAGTGAAAAGATGCCTTATCTCGACTAATCCTGCTGTTGAACTTCTTAGAAAATTCGATTTGTCTCGGTAGAGGGCGCTCTGAATTAAGCGTCACGTCATAAAGAGTTGTAGGTATTAGAATGAATGTGATTTAGTCATGTAATGTGGTGTAAATGTTGGTGAATTTCACAGAATTACTTTTTAATAATCGGATAGATTATAAACGATACAAGTTATCTGAGAAAAAGGGATTTTGTGTTTAATGTTTTGCATATCACGCATACCCGCAATTTCAAGGAAGATTTTCGAGAGAAAAATAATAAATAATTCTTAGAATGTTGGTGTATATCAAGGATGTCAGACTGAAAGGTTAACTATATATATGGCCAAACAAATTTTAACTCTAGGTGGACCGCAAAAAAATCAATATTTATAGAAATGTAGGATTATTTCGAATAATACATTACAATAAACATATATAAAAGAGCAAAAAAAATTAGTGTTTACGTTCTCTGGAACAGACATCTCTTCTTCGCTACTATTTTTCCTATATTTCGGGAGATTTTTTAAAATTATATTATACATTATTGTGTGCCGTTATGTTGGCCGCGTCGCAAAAATGTTTATTGTGGGCCGTGAGATTGACACCCCAGGTGTATATGATATGTAATAAAATTAAGAGAACAAATTTTAAAACCGTATAAAAGAAAGGCAGTGAAAAAAAATCAAAAATGTAGACAAAAGAAATTTTGAAAAAAAAAAAAAACTTTGAAGTGATTGAGTGTTTATTAACGTCGCACTAAAATCAACATGTGACCTCGTAATTTTGAACCTTAGTCAAGGGGCGAGAACAACACCTGACGTAGCATCCTCCTCTCCGAGCATCCACACCACGACAACGGGAAAACTTTAAACCTTGATATAGATTTACTGTGCATCAGTCCCTCTAAATAGTGTTGCTTTCAGTGTCTCTAGGGGTCAAACTTATGACACGCCGGGCACAAGCACGTGACCATGACTAGGCTACCACGACTACCATAAATTAGGAGAGAAAAATACCGTTTCAAGCATTTTTCTCGTTACTTTTTTTACCATGGCTCAAAATCTTCACGTCCGTCACCAACAGCATTTGTGCTAACGTATTTTATGCTAGTCTGTGACCATGGTTTCTAGGCTACCGCGGCCACCACGCGAGGAAGAGAAAACTTAAAAAATAGATCAAACTTCAATATTATTATTAAAGCGTATACTAAATTGAAAAAAAATTTTTAAGGACAGCATAAGAATTTATCGTAAAATCATGCGTATAACGTGCCCCGTCGTATAATGCGCACCTGTACCTTCAAGCTGTATTTTTTTAATTTTTAAGTATATTCGGCGTATAACGTGCACCCCTTTTTTTACGAAGAAACCTGAAATATGCTTGCGCAATACTCTTATGTTTTGGCGTCATTTATTCGAGGTATTAATTACCCCAGGTTTTTGAAAAAATAGCTTATTTCTAGAACTACAGCTCTATAAGTTCATAAGATGTTCCACATCTTTTAAACAAGCAGTATTTCGATATATATTGGTCTAATTTTTTAAATGCTTGTGTCTCTTTTTTAGCTATCTCTTTTTTGCGCTTTATACCCGACGTATAATGCGCATCTGTAAGTTTCGATCTTATTTTTTGTGTTAAAAGTGTCCATTATACGTCGGATTTTACGGTAATGTACTCTTCGTTGCTCATTCATTACTAATCCTTAAATAATGCATAGCTTATAATCAAACAATTGCTTCAATAATTAACAGAACAAAACCCGAATTGTTTTTTAATGCAATAAACTGTTTGAGAAAAGCAAGCAAAAAACAATGCCCAATTACAATAAATCATAATTATAACGCAAAAGTATTGAAGAACTAAAATGACATTATGAACAAAAAGGAATACTTTAAAATATAATCATGCATGAATAAAAAATCTTTAATATTCCATAATTTATTTGTCATTAAAGAAGAACGTCGAAGAAAGGAGTAGCAGGAAAAGGTTTTGTTTTAGTGGTGAGAAAAAAAAGTTCTCTTCAAATATTCTTTCGACCCGGTTTTATGACGTGTGAATAATATGTCTTCAGTTCATTTCATTTCATTTCATATTCACTACAATGATCCTTTCCGTGCATTATACTTATTATTTGCTAGAGTATCATGCGTATCAAATGGTCTGCTTGTCAGACTAAAAGGGTTTACATGGCTATTGTGTTTATTTGTATATCTCTTTAAAAAAAAAGTGTCATATAACTTTCGTATTTCCATCATGCAATTCTAGATTCCAATTTAGAAACTCAATTGGATGTTGGATTTGAGAAATAAAAAAATATAACATTTGTTTCAGATAAAAAGAGATAGGGGTTTGGATTTACTGAAAAGATATCAGCTGAAATATGTATTATTACTCGCAATAAATTGCTTTTTTTTCAGTTTAATATATTGTTTGATTATGAAAGCTGCCACCGAAAGAGGCTTTTTATATATCGGGAAGAAAAACTGTAATTTTTGTAAAAAGTTTTCTTTGTGTGTTTCCTTAATCTCTATAGAAATCAAAGATTTATTCGAGACGAATTGGGATCAGTTCTGAAACAAATGGCTTGCATGTGAACAATTAGTCCCCCCACCCTAAAAAAGAGAGGGACACGATCTGTCTTTAAATCACTTGTACATCAGACTAGGTAAATGAGAAAAATATGCGAAGCAGCATATGTACGACTGAGTTTTAAAATTTAAACCAAATAAATGATAGTTCAAAAAACTAAAAAAACACTTTTTTATAGTTAATCGAACTAAAAAATACAGCTGCCACATCCTCCCCTTTTCCACATAAAGAACACTTTTTTGTTTGTTGTATTTGTGTTAACCATGAGTGTTTTAACTTTAGGGTTGTAATTTAATCTTTTAGTCACCAAATCTGGAAATGGGAAATCGTTAATCCTGATGATCCTGATCAGGACAATGGAACAAAATTATTAAATTACTAGCTGTTATACCCGTTCTTCGCACGGGTGAATTGAAAATTAAACAATGCAGATTGAAGGATAAAGAAGTTTTTAATGAGTTAATTTTACGTGAATTGCAAGTTAAACAAACAAAAAAAGCTTTTTGCATAGCTCAGCTGAATTAAAAAAACCCTGTTTGTCAAATGTTAAGTCTGTAGAGCTGATAAAAAGCTGATAAAAAGGATTTTTTTTAAATCTATAACTCCCCATAACTCTCTTGTGAGTCGATTTTTGTAAACACCTTCCTAAACTGATCTCTGCTCAGCAAAAGTAACATATTGCTATAAATTTTGTGTAATGAACGCTTAAAATAGTATAAATAATTTATATCTAGAAGTGTAATACGTTAATATTACTTTTTTGTTATATTTATATTTTATGTTAAAATTGTAACCAACCTCACACTCTACCTGTTCAAGCTTTCGCTGTTCCTGGCACCGGGCGTAGACAAAACAAAATGCAAAATTTTGCTTCACACGTAAAAGGTAGATATATGCTGTCGCGGGCTTTTTTGCGGATGGCGGAATTTTTCCTACTTACTTGACAATTATCGTTACATTTTGGACACTTCACACAATATCTTTATAAATTATAGCCTATGTGTTATTCTGATGTATAAGCTATATTATTGTAAAGTTTCATTAAAATCCATTCAGTTGTTTTTGCGTGAAAGAGTACCAAACATCCACACAAACTTTCACGTTTATAATGTTAGTAAGGATTTTATTGTCATCGGTGCTTGACAAGTGTGCAAAATTTCGAATTAATCTGACCTTTTGAAGTGGATAAAAATCGAGTTCAAAGATTCCACTCCATACAAGTAAAGCTAATAAAAGAGCGTTAAAAAAGAACATTTTACTAAAATTTTAAAGAAAAATGCCAATTTTATGCAATACGAAGAGAATATTGGACACATTCCCAATGTTTCTAGCCTCTGCAGCTGAATGGCCATGACCGCGATCTCGTAGTCGTTGTTGCCGACCATGTATTATCTACTTTACGGCTGGGTGGCGAGTTGGTTTGTCGCTGGCTTTCTGTACCTAAGGTTGCGAGTTCGACCCGGCCCAATTCGGTGGATTTTCATGATTTTGAAAATCGACAGCGGCCATGTCGTATGATTATGCGGCATGAAAAAAATCCCTTGAGTGTCCATTTGGCTTGGGATGCTCTCGGCAAAATTAAATTCCTAAGCACAAATTTCGCTTTGGCAGAGCTCAGGTGTCTCCCTCTAGAGAAGAAACTGGACGTCAAAATTACTTGCGGCAATTGGTATCGCCTATATGTTGCGACATTAAAAAGTGATACCAGCTCCTGGGGAGTGCACTAGATCTGCAAAGGTAGAATTACCAATACGCAGCCCTATTAGAGAAAAAAAATATTAGAGAATGATGGACAATTTTAAAAACACACACAAAAAAAAGAAATGTTTTATACTCATAGCGAATTCTGATTTCAATATTAAAATATCACATTTTAGTTGAATATAGCTGTAATTTTTAATAGATCCATTTTTGTTTAATACAACGCGTTTCACGTCTTATGTTCTATATCTTAACATAGAGACCAGGGCCATAGCTACTGCCGTATCCATGATACGGGGCCCCCAAGCTACAGAGGCCCCAACATGTGTAACTACAGTCCCACTAATAGGACTCTAATATATAAAAAGGGGCCCGGAAGGAATTTTGATACAGAGCCCACGCAGAAATAGCTATGCCAATGATAGAGACAAAAAATAATTCTGTATTAAATTAAAAGATAGCCCATTTGCTAAACATCTATATTTTTTAACAAAAATTATATTTTTATAGGAAAATAGATATGTCTTGCTTCTACAGGAAATTACAATATCGCTTTTTGGGCACAGTTTAGCCATGGAACCGCACGTTCACTCATTCAGTATCGCTTTTTAAACATGAAAAATAGTTTTTAACTAAGGATTTTCTTTTTCTAATGCTACCTTTTCCCTAAATATACTCTTAAAATTATTATTCTTAAAATTATTATGCTCTTAAAATTATTTTCCTTGAATCTGTTCTATAGTCACCGAATCATGATCTTTACATTTCATTTAGTAAACTACAGATGTTCAGTTACTAGTCCGTTCAATAAATTAGGGAAAAACAGTTTTCTTACAATTTTTGTTTTTTTTTTGCTAATAGTTATCTAACCTCTGAGAGTTCTAAATTCTCTTCATGGCTTAAGAGTTTTTCACATAAGCTTAAAGTAAGAAAGTTTATACATGATTAGAATATCCCATTGTATGATTAGAATATTTGATACGATTAGAAGATTTAGATATTTACTTCATGTAACATCATTTGGAGTTTCTTCAACTTCACTTTCCCATCATACGAACAAAATAATATGATTTAGCAACCATTATGAATAAAAAATTAGAGAAAATTGGAAATTAATTTATGATGCATTTTTTCATGCACTACATTAGACATCATTACAAAATCTGTAACCTATAATTTGTAATAGAAAAACGTTTTAATTCGAGATGAATTAAAACGTTAAATTTTAATGATCATTGGTTTTAAATTCGTAATCGGAAAAAATCAGTAAAAAAATTCTCAAGTTTTAATGTGAATTATTCACTTTTTTTTTTTAATTTCGAACTTTAATATACTTATTTTCTACAACAACTTCCCGCTTTCGTAAAAGACACAGATACAAAATTTTGTTCTTTTCGATAAAGCTGAAAGAAAAGGAAAAAAAATTGGCAATTGCTTTCGATTGATAGACTTGTTATTTTATATTTGTTGCCTATTTACGAAACATTAAGCTATTTTTCTAGTTATATGTAAGAAAGCAATTTGTTCTCCATTTTTTTCTTTTATTTAACAATCCAGTTTTCGTTTAAAATAAATTTGGAATTAAAAACGAAAGAGAATTATGCTTTTATGGCCCACTATATACTTCGAAGACACTAGGAGAACAGTTTCGATTCCAACCAACCGTGACAGGATCAAGCGGTAAAATATGTACTTCTATTCCAAATAATTTTAGATTTGTTTCTATTGTACCATATTATTATTTGTTGAGTTTACATTCTGGGTTCATCATCATGATCATTATAACTATTTATTTGTTTAAAAAAAATTCTCGAAATATATTTACAAAAAGAATTGATACCATTGTATAGTTATTTTTTTGTAACAGTGGAATTAAGAAGGATAAGATGCTGCTGTCCTTAATCTTAAAGTTAAATATACTACAATACTACAAGAGTAATTTTCTTTGTTTATTTATATCGCATGCACTTTGTTCTACTTTTAGTACTTTTTATTATTTTTATTAATTTACATCAAATAAAACAAATAAAGAGGTGCAATTTTTTTTAAAATGCTTTTTCAACGCATGCTCTCTTCACTTCTAAATACCTTGCGAAGCCGCGTTTGCCCTAGTGCTCATGGTCATGAACCAGTGGTCAGCTTCTGTGGAATCGCGGTTTCGAGTCCTGGTGTTGCCGTGCAGAGGACTGATTCAAGTTAAATCTTGCGAGCCTCAAAGTCCTAACGTTGGCGTGATGTGTAAGTTTGGAGAGGGGTTGCCATTTCAGATGTCCTCTTCGTCAACTGACCATGGTTCAGAATTACGAGGTCCGTCATCCAAAGCCCTCGTGTTGTTTCAAAGTGTGACGTAGATTTAAAACAGCAACTGTAAAATATTTGACCTAAAATGAATTCAAATAGAAAATATTGTCTTTATGTGATTTTATCAAAAAATATATGCATCATTCACGTTAGGAATTTATTATGGTGATTTTCATGAGTTAGACTTGCAAAATTTCTTGACGAATTAATTTTAGATAATTGTATTTATCGTTATCAAAATCCTTGTAACAGCAGTTTAAGTATTTCAGATAGATTTAATAAATGTTTTTACTGCGCTTATTAATGAATGAAATATCTTAATATTTCAGTAAGTATTTAACGTTTGTTTCCGGTTTCCTAGCAAATCAAATAATCATATTTTATTTCGTATATTTCTGATACTTTCAAAAGAGAAATAATCTATTTTGAAAACAAGCTAAAAAAAATTGTGGAATAATTTTTTTTATTATTACTCAGCTATATATTCCAGATTTCTCTAAACTTTGCATCTTCAATGTGTATTGATGAAAAAATCTTATTAATTTTAAAAATCCTTATTATTAAATGGAAATTCATTCCAAAAATATTCTCCTCTTTAGGTGTGTATCAAGATTTCTCTAAAATACGACTACGTTTGTTCAAAATATTTTTCTTTTTCAAAATGTATATAAATGCCTGAAATTCATAGCTTAAAATTCCGCAAACAAACTAAGGATCCATTTTTCCATTTTTACCAACAATATAAAAATACTATTACAATGAGCAAATAATGCTTTCCACTTCATTCCATTCCTACACTATTAGCTCACTATCTCTATGCATTTATTTATTTGTGTTGTTTGTTTGTTTATTTATTTATTTATCTTGATGGAATTTTCAATCGTTAATAAAATACATTTTAAAACGCTCAATTGAGCTGAAATTTTATATACATGATTATTTTGGCTGACAATACATTAATTTAATTATAATGAATAAAAATTAATTGATTAAAATTAATTATTTAAGGAATTACAAATACAGTCACGTTGGCATCGTTTTTGGCGACTTGGGTCAAAACTTGAAAAGGTTATTTAAAGCAGCGATACTCAACTTGCGGGCCACTTGCGGCCCGTTCATGGCCCGTTGCACTAAGATACTGAATTATTGGAGAACAATGTACAAAAAATTTAACAGGAAATTCTATCAATCAAGCAATCAGTTGTATCAATTTTGCTATCAATGGACTGAATTCATGTGACATCATAGTCACATGATAACTGGGCCACGTGTTTTCGGCCAATCAGCTCATAAATTAATGCGACGTCATAATTATATCATAAATATAATCACGCGTTTTCAGCCAATTAGTTCATGTGCTTCATTGTTGCCAACTTTTGCTTTTTGCTGGAACTTCCTTATAGAAAGTACATATTTGTCAACGATATAATAATGCACATAGTTAAACAAAATACACTTAATTTAAAGGTATTTGTATAGTGTAAGTATTTTTTTTTAATTTTGAAAACTGTTTGAAGAATTTTAACACGTGAACTCTTTACATCTCAAATCTTCTCATCAAATTTTAAATGTTATCTAAATTTTACAAGTTGAACAACTTAGTATGTCAATTTTTAATCAATGGGAAACACGTGTTTACCGTTATCATGTGACCATCATGAATTTAGTCCATTGTTTTTTTTAGTAGTAAAATGTAAGCAAGAGGCTTTTGTTCATAGATGAAAGAAAAAGTAGAAGTTACCCCATAACTCAGTAAATATTAAAATATATATATATATATATATATATATATATATATATATATATATATTTGTGTGTGTTCGATAGAAAAGTTAATATAGTATTAAAATAAAAGCCAAAAATGAGTTTTAATATTTTGATAAATTTTGTTTATCAATGTTGTTTTGGTCTTATTGTCTGCTTTTTCCATAAACCGCATTTCGCGGCCCGCGTGAAACATGTAACATGTGTATGCGGCATACACATGTTATATTAATGTTATACATGTTTATATTAATTGTAACTATTTAATAAAAAGTAGCTAAAATAAATTTTTCTTTGTTGATCTAAGTAGGAATTGACTTAAAAAATTTTTTATATCACTTGTTTTTCTGATCATGTCATGTTTTTATCGTTATTATGATTCATGCTTGTTGCAGTTGGATAACTATAAATAATCAGTATCAAGAAAATTCGTACGAAGCAAAACAGAAAGATAAAAAATTAAGATTTTTTTTAAAAAAATGCACACATATACATTTCAAGATAAATTTCAAAACCTTGCGAGATTGAAATTCGATTCTTGTGCTGCCATCTATTTAGTACAATCAGAACTAAAAGTATAACAATTTGTTTTAAGCAAATCCTGACACATTATTTAAAAAAACTATTTGGAGCAATAAATCATAATACTAAATATAAGAATCAGGTATAAAATTTTTAAATAATATAATATTAACTTATGCTTATTAATGAAACTTTAAAAGTAAAAATGAATTAGATTATTTATGAGAAAGCCTCCAAGTACGTATGATGCGCAATATTTTAAATGATATTTATCTTTAAACACATATAATAAATGATTACTCAGAAAATATACAGGTTTATTTCTCTTTTATGCGATACATGATATTTTTAATTTATGATGTGTTTATTTCTTATTGCCCTGTAGTTTTCAATGCTATATTTAGTGCAATTAATTTATAGAAGAGCTTTTTACTGGAAGTGCCTGAAAATATCAATAAATATAATTAGTATATCTATATTAAGTACACAAGTCATACAAGTATTAATTTTGGGTGGTATTTTTTCTTTCTCTTAAAAGGTAGATTTAAGAAAGAAATTGAATACTTTATTTTAACTTTTTATTGAGATTCCTTAAAGATGATAATTAAACTAACAAGATATTCATTTTTCTGATGCAAGTTGCATCTTTTCTTAATATAGTGAATTCTCATATAGATAATGAGAAGGGGATCTAATTTTAAGAGATGAAATAATTTTATCATTGTATAAACTATATGAACTTTAAAAAAACTGTATTTGAATTCATGAGATTTATAAAATTGAACATTTTATTCCAGATGAATCATGTTGAGTTTCAAAATTAATGAAGCCTCCTCCTAAGGGGAGGATGGAGAGAAAGCGGAAGGGTTACCTCCTCCGGAAGTCCGTATCCTTCGACATACCCCAGCAGCCTCAGAAAAAGACACCTAAAATCACCTGCACTTGTGATAATGCTACCTCTTCCTCCCGCTCCTACGACCTTCAGACACAAACTATAACATTCGGAGAAGAACCTAAGCAGCATAAAAAGTTTTCTTATTCATCTATTATCAAGAAATTATCATCGTCTCCACCAACTGATAACAAAGTCAACCCAAAGTAAGGAAATCTCACATACTCATTTGTTTGCCGAATAGTTTTATTTTTTATCCCTAGATGGCGCCACAAACATTTTAATATGTTTAATATTTTGATTTTTATTTCATGAAAAATAAAAGTACCAAACGAATATTTTCTTTCTAATTTTAAATTTGTGTAAAATTAATGAATCATGGAACTTCAAAAAAACAAACAAATAAACCTGAGAATTTTTTTTAAAAAATGGGGTTATAAATGCTATTTAATATAATTATAAAAAAGTGACATACATGTAAATATTTTTTTATCGCTTAATAAGATTTATTTATTAAAAAAACGAATACATCCATTTGAAGAAAAAAAAATAGTTACTCGGCAACCTAGTTACTCGGCAACCTATGTAGGGGTATAGTTGTTTTATAATTAAAAACAATAATTGTGCATTTGAACAATAGAATTAATTTGAGCATATCGGGAAATCGGATATAAAAGTGAAAAGTTTATTTAAGACAAACATGAAATCGATTATTTTAATTTCGATAATAACTGAGATGATTGTTGATGAATATAAATAAGCCTACTTGGAAGAAGTTTTTAGAAAATAAAAGATCAAAGACCTCGTTGTTCAAATAAAATGCATGACTTACGACCGTTGACCTCAATTTATGTGCTCACAATAATGGATAAATATTACAAATATTGGCATACAGTGTGTTCAGCATAATTATTTTTCTAATTCTAGCTACTTAAATTAATGAAGAACGCTTTCGTTTAACTTTCCTTTTTTAATACTTTAAGAAAATGTTAGCTTAACTGAGCTGAGATGAATTAAAATATTTAAAATAAACATTAATTAAGTTATTTAGGTCGAGATCCTGTTAAATAAAACTGTGAGAAAATTACATATGTAATGAAGGTTGAGTAATTTCATTTGTTGAATCTATGGTAATTGCTTAAAGTGCAAACACTCTTTTTTCAAAAATAATAAAAAACAAGCAAGTTGAGCTTTAGAATGCAAAATACAAAAATATTACTTTCTTTCCAGAAATATTTTTTTAAGTTTTTTAATTAAAATCAGGTTTTAATGTCTGTGTTTGATTCTAAAGCCATAAACAATTTTAAAAGATAAAATTATTAGCCTTCAACTGTTATATTAATAAAATATGCAAACTCTAGAGTAATTTTATGTTTTGAATTCAACGATGAGGAACGATTTCTTCGTAGAATTTTTTTTTTACATGAATGATGAATTACTATGCTATGTATCTGTAATTCATTCACCTAACAAAGATATGTTTCAAATAATACAGAATAATAGATAGAAAAAAAAAGACTGATTTATATTTTATTTAGCACAAGTAATTTTTTAATACACTTTAACATGAGCATCATGAGTTGCTCGGAAAAATCAAGTATATTCGCTATTTTCCTCCAGATTTTTATTGTGTATTTGTGGAATCGCATTAGTTATTTCTGTGATTATTGGTTTTTTAATTCTTCGATACTGGAAATCTCTACAACGCAAACTCGGTTCTTCAGATATTTCGTGAAAAAAATCGAATAATGTCCCCGTCCGTAGGAAGGAATAGCCATGATATTGATCCATCTTAAAAATTCCAACGATCTGGGAATGCTTTCTCAAGGAAATCACGCATTTGTGTAGTCCAAAGACAAAGGGTTAGGGGTGGCGATTCTTTCCGAAAAAGATAGATTTTTAAATAGATTCGAATCGTAACATGATGAATCGAATCACAAAAAATAGAGGTCTAAAAGATCGATTTCTAGATTTTTTTTCAAGTCTGCATTTACAATGTAAATATAAATCCATTTTATGAAAAACAAGAAAGGTACCATAATAAACGATCTCTTATCAGTAAAATCAGCGAATTTTTTAGTTCAGGGTATTCGACAAATTACAATTATTTTTATTACCATAACAAAGTATCAGGTAAAAGAAGATATTTATTTTCTAAATGTATTTGTTACATAAAAAGTTTAGAAAATAGATAATATAGCTTATAGTTCCCAATGCTTAATATATAAGCTTTTTTAAAACAACAGTCTGTCAAGTTTATTGGGATACAAGCGGTTCCGCTCATCACTTGCGATGTTGCCGGCAATCGAAAAAATGCGCTCACAAGGAACCAATGATCCCATGTTATGCATCATGGCTATTGAGTGAACGGGATGATAAATATACAGGTGTTTTTTTGTTCTTGCCAGTAAATTAACCCTTTAACCGCCAACACCGTAATATTACGGGTTTTAAAAGTAGTACATTCAACTAATTGTAAATAATTTTATGGTTTTTACCAAAACAGAAAAAATCAAATTTCGATTTTCTAGGATGAAATATCGATTCACTGAATCGATTCAGTGCTACATATCAATTTAAAAAATCGATTTTTGGGGCGCGAGAAATTTATTCTCCGATTAATCGATCTCAGATCGCCATCCCTATAAAAGGCTCCATCCTATTGAAGGAAGGGAAAAAACGTTTAGCCGTATTTCTTCTAATTGCGAGATAGGAAATAATTTAGGCATATCGAAGTAAACGACTTTGATTCTAAGAAAATGGAGGGACCAATCACTTAGTATTGAGTTAATAGGTACCAAACTTTAACTTTGGGGCTAACTCTCTCAATTTCCCTTCACAATGAAGGTTTTCAGACTCCAACTCCTACAGTTATGTCAATTAACCTCTCCTGAAATATTGTTGCGTTTTCGGGGGTTCGAAATGATTGAAGCCGAAGAGCGGGATCCAAAACAATTTTATTCTTGGCCAAAACAGTCCTCCACAAATTGTAGAACAGTTCGAGAAAGTCACGTACAATCGATGAAAATACTGATAACACAGATGTAATACACTAACAAAAGCAATAGTAAACACTCAGCACAAAAAAATAATAGCTCAATAAAAACAATAGCACACGCACTATGCAATCGTCTCTCTCTCTCTCTCAAGCAGAGAGGTATCACTTGCATGAAAGCTGAGATCTGACTAACTGACTAGCCGGCCCGGGCCCTTTTATACCTTTCGGTCAGAAACCTCTTGCACTTGCCAGAATAATCGAGAAATAGAAAGGTCTAGCAAAATCCGGAACGTACGAGAAAAGCTCAATACAGTAATACATTCAATACAATAGGGTTACAATACCGCGATAGGGTTGCCAGACAGGGTTAATAGGAGCAGGGTTGCCATGGTCGCCAAACTTATCGCCCACATTTGGCGATATATCGCCAAATTTGGTGCCAAAAATTAAGTCGCCAAATCCGTCGCCAACTTGGCGCTAGCTGCAATATTTGGCGAGTTTACCATTTAAACCAATGTTAAAGCATGGGGGCCGTGCAATGCAGTGGAAATGATATTACAGGTAAACAGGGTTGAAATCACATTAGATACGACAAATTAAACTGTAAAAATGAACACAAATGAGTAGAAACAATTAGAATAAGGCTAAATTCGTAACAATATAAATTTTGTGTCATCACTAAATACAATTTTCAGAAGAAAGAAATCATAATTTTCTGTTATGATTAAGAAGCTTGTCTTGACCCATCGGTCGCGGGTGCTAGAGCGTTCGAGTAACAAACATACATGATCTAAAGTTAACTACTTTTTATAATTTATGAGAATGCACTCTTGTAATTAAACCCGAGGAGCAATAAAACTATTTTTGTGTCTCAAAACCATGGTCTAGATAGCCATATGGAAAATCCGACTGCCACTAGTGTCAATGTTGTTAATTATTTAACATGTCAGCTTTAAATTCTTAATATTTTAAACAAATGCCCCGAAGAAGTTTTAAATACACATTGTCAGCTACTAGCATTTGAAAATTACCAAACCAGATGCTTAGACTTGTATAATTATAAGAGTCGCCCAAATGAAAAGTGGACAAGTTGAATAAAAAAATATCTTTTTTGAAAATCAAAATAAATCTTAATGGTCCCATCGTTTTGATGGCATGCCTATGCATTTTGCTGTAGAAAAATCGTGGTTGATTCTTGAAATCCTGCATAGCTTCCGTCACCTCATCCTCTGAATGGAAACGAATGCTCCCTTAAGTGGAAAAAAGTGTGGAAGGTTTCAGGGAGACAAACCTGGACTGTACGACGGGTGTTCCAACACTTTTCAAATGATTTTTTAAGGTTGTCTGAATTTCATGGGAGATGTTTGGGCCGGCATTGTCATGAAGATCAGATATCGTTTGCCACCCTTCCCGAAAACTTTTGCACCAAATGTCCGAACTAAGCAGTGTGTGACAAATCTATACGGAACTTTATCACTAACCTTCTGAGTCGTCCTTTTTAGGGAAATTTAATTCCCTACCTATTTCCAATCAACTCCAAAAAGCGGACAGGATTACTTGTTGTGCAGATTAGATAAAGTATTTAAGTCAAACGGAATAGTAAAGTTAGAGCAGTAGGAGATAGAGATTGAAGCAGAAAGTTATAGTGATGTTAAATTGAAGATTTCTTGTTGGATGATTTAATCTCAGATAAAAGCTGAGCTGAGCTGAGCTGAGCTGAATTGCAGTGTGGTAAATATTAGTCTTATTATTGCGAATGAAATTAAAATTAAATGTTCAATAAGAACATAGAATATAATTCTGGGATCTCTTATCGTGGTAATCTCTGCGTGATCGTTATTTAATTGTTAATTAATTGGATCATTAATTAAGTTAATTTAAAGGATATTACCTTTAAAACCTCATAATACTAGTTAGATATATTTGTTAATAAGTCTTTGATTCTATTTGGATAAGATAACCAAATAAAGAAAGTTGTTTATAAAAAAGGCTACTGGTTCTTATCTGAATCCTATTTATTCTCGTTCTCAAAGTGAGGTCCAAGGAGACCTTCACAAGTGCTCGCCATAGACTGCCTCCATTCACTGATAGATGCCCGCATCTAGCTAACTTTCCGCAATCAGAAATCATACTATAGCGAATTGTTCCGATATGGACGCATCCATGAATAGCACGACTCTACTTTTGTCCTATTTCCTCTACCACAAACAGGCTTTTAGTATTGCACATCGTATGCAGTGTACACCTCCTATCTCCCTTTATATCTATGTTCGGTGGCGCTGCCATAGCTACAATCAATCGTGTCCACTTTCCATTTGGGCAACCCTTATATAAAAACTTAATAGTATATCATAATTTCTTATTCTAACCCAACTGCAATTAAATATATTCATCACAGCATTACATATTCCTTTCAATCAACATCACCAGTTTAGTACTGGAGTTGAAAGACTTTATTTTCAACTCTGATCCTAGAACAGGGGTGCAAACCTTTACGGATCAACGTGACATTTTTTCATAATGAAATGTTTGATAAGGTATCGACGTGCCGTCAAATGATTTTTACTTGAGGTTATTGTGAAAATAATAAAACTAAATTCTAACAACCCAAAACTCTTTATTTATTACGAAAAAATACCTTTTGCACTGTACAGTTTTAAATGTTTTAGTTATGCGTGTAATTCTAATTAAAGTAAACATTAGTGCGACTTCTGTTGTTGCAGATAGGATGAAAAATACCTTATATTAGGATTGTAACATGTTACTTTTAGTAGAATGCATGCTGAATTTGAGTCATTTGTCAAACGGGTTCTAAACAATTAATCATTTTTGCTGTGGTTCTCTTTTTTGCCAAGAGGATTTGTGATTTGTTTCAAAAAGCCATTTTACAGATGATGCTCTGCATACTACTATTCCAGAACAAAAAACACACACCTCTTTGTCACTTTTACTAATCATGCCGTATTTCTAAATTTATCAAATCTGTTACACTTACTACCTTGCACTTTTTGTTCTTTTGCTGAACTAGCCATGTCAAATAAAAGTCAAAAATCGTAAATATAACACAAATAAACTTTAAAATACAGTTGTATCGATGGAATTGACTATGCTATGTGTAGACAAACTTTGCATCATTAGTAATTGTAGTCCACGACGAAGCTAAGGCGACGAACGAGTGTGCTCCGCGCCGTCCCGCCCCGCAGCCGACCACTTGCGATTGTTCGTAATACTTCATAGTGAACTTGGCTGTTCGCGCTGGCGTGCACAAAATATTAAGCTGCGTGCCATCAATGGCACGCGTGCCCCTGGTTCACCATCTCTGTCCCAAAACAACTGACAAATTGGATTTTATTTTTATTCCAGGCCTTTCGATATGGACGCTGACCTCGAGTTCTATCCCGTGGATGACCACCCCTCTCCGTCCACCTTCACCGCCTGGGATGCCTTCCTGTCCGGCAACCAAGCCTTTTTTCGAGAACCACCCTCTGACTTTTCTTACATGGATGTCATACCGGAAGAGGAGGATGATTTAGAGGCTCTTCTGGAGTCGGACACAGATGATACGGGCAGTTCCGTGTCCACAGTGGTAGACAGGTTCTCGCGCACTAGTACTGCCAACTCGAGCTTCTCAGAAAGGGGACCTAGGACAGACGCCGCTCCCTTCGATCTACAGAAAGTTCTTTCACCGTTTGAAAGGTAAGCCTGCACATATAAGGTACATTAAAATGACCTGTAGACAAAAAAACATTCGAATCGAAATATAGGAACCCCTTTTTTTCTTGTGTTATTAGTAAATACAGTAATACCCCGAACTTGCAAGATAGGTGGGACTGAGTGATAACCGCGTAAGTCGGGGTATGATTTCGCAAATAAATAAATATACGAGGGTTGGGGGCAAAAGTCATGGCAACTATTTTTTTTCCTTGAAGATACCCAGTCCGGTTGGAAAATGTGACATATATAGATGAAAGTTCAAGGTGTTAACTACATGTGTGGAGGACAATGGATAGTACTGAAATATCGTAACACACTAATTTATTACGATAGTATATAGGGCAATATGGTCTTCACGGTGCAAAAGAATGACAACACAGTACACATAAAGTTGACATGACAAACATGGGCCTAAAGATTCTTAATGCAGTCCATGACCCTTAATGCAATCCATGAGCTGCTCGATGACGGCACGTGCCAAGTCGGTCCGCACACTGATCGGCCGTCCCGAACGTTGCTCATCACTGGTTGATCCTTGCTGAAACTTTCCTATCCATCGTGCCATACCATACTGTACGGTATGGTAGGGCATTATTCCCAAGGGCTTCCGCTAATTCACTGTGACATTCCATCGCATATCTCTCTCGGAGACCGACTATTTTGATGTAAGTGCACTGCTCATCACGGGTTACTTCCATCTTGCACGGCACTCACCAACTGATTGATTTCACAGCCCTCACTGAGATACTACCAGCTGTCACAGAACTATTTGATGTTCTGCATACACACTATGCCTGAAGAACTTCCACACGACACATATACGTTTGTGATCCGTTCGCATATCTACAAGGGAAAAAAATAGTTGTCATGACTTATGCCCCAACCTTCGTAAATTCTTTTTATTTGGGGCTAGGACGAAATAAAATAATAATTTTAAAAAAAATGTTTAGTAAAATCGTAAATAACACATATACAAAATCGCAAACCAAAGTTATTTTGATGTAGAAGGTTTCGAAAAATATAACAGAGATATTTGCCGGCTCTGAGATTTTTTTCCCTCCCGCAAAATTTCCTCGTAGCATGCTAATAATTTTCCCCCTTGTTTTGTTGAAAAAATATACTCATTATTGGAGCCGAATCATTGCTCATCATTGAAGAAGGATTAGAAAATATGTTGTTACTGTTACTGTTGTTGTTACAAATACCACCTGACCGGCAAAAGCCAGATCAAAGCCCATGATATTCATCATGGCAAAGGGCTAAATGACGCATGTCGTTAGCCGTAGCCTTGAGAACCATACAGGTGACAGAATAGCTCGGTTTCACCCCAATTTTGAGGGAGAGCTCCCTGGGGGTGGTCAAGGGTAGGGATGGCGATCTGAGATCGATTAATTGAAAAATCTATTTATCGGACCAAAAAATCAATTTTTTAAATCGATATGTAGCACTGAATCGATATTTCATCCTAGAAAATCGACATTTGATCTTTTCTGTTTTGGTGAAAACCATAAAATTATTTACAATTAGTTGAATGCACCGGAATGTCAGGGCTTAAACGAAGAATTTAAACACTATTTATCGCAGACAGTTGTGCACCTGAAGTATGATCCTATACTTTACTGCAAGGACAGAAAAACTCTATCATCACGTTCCCTCAATAGCCATAATGTATATGAGTATCGTGGGATCATCTGTTCCTTGTGAGCGTCTTTTTTCGATTGCCGGCAACATCGCAAATCATGAGCGGAACCCCCCGCTTCGATGTCATTAGACTTGACAAACTGTTGTTTTTAAGAAGCTTAGATATTAAGCAATGAAAACTATAAGCTATATTATCTATTTCCTGAACTTTTTTAATGTAACAAATACATTTAGAAAAAATAAATGTCTTCTTTTATACCTTATACTTTGATATGGTAATAAAATTGTAATTGTCGAATTCCCTGATTTTACTAATAAGAGATCGTTTATTATGGTACCTTTCTTGTTTTTCATAAAAATGGATTTATAATTACATTGTAAATGCAGACTTTAAAAAAATCGAATTTTTAGAAATCGATCTTTTAGGCCTCGATTTTTTTGTGAATCGATTCATCAGGTTACGATTCGAATCGATTTAAAAATCGATCTTTTTAGGAAAGAATCGCCATTCCCAGTCAAGGGCCTTCCTCCTCTCTTCCCCTTTCACGAACCGCACGAGAGGAATTGCCGCTGAACGGCTATTTAAAGTACCCCCATACTGGGAATGCACTATTCATTTACAAACACCCATGTCTTCTCCGCGATTCGAACCCAGGCCCAACGGCAATGCAGTCAGCGTCGCTAACCACTATACCGGATGAGCTTAATATAAATTTATATTCTTTTTTTCAATTAAACTGCGGCTTTCTGTCAAATTCCCAACCGCCATTCGATCTTCTGATTGAACTGGGTCTAAGGACTGAAGTTCTTCAATGTCTTCCCCTTTCTCATCAATTGCCACTTCTTGATGGTATGAATCCAGCAATTCTTTAACTTTATCACTCTCCACTTCTGAAGTTATTTGCCTGGCAAGAGATGGACAACTTCTTCAATCCCATTACCAATTTCACCAAATTTACCAATTTTATTTTCTTGAAACAAAAAGACCAATTGACGAGATTTGAAAACCACGTAACTGCGATTCGCGTAAGTCGGGCTAGCGTAAGTTGAGGTATGACTGAACATTAAAATAAGTAAACTGACGTGTAGACAAGAAATAGTCGAAGCGAAATACAGGAACTCTTTTTGTTTTGAGTTACTTAGAAATATAATGTCTCCCAACCGGTACAGTGGTTAGCGACGTTGACTGCGGTGCCGTAGGGACTAGGTTCGAATCCCGGACAAGACATGGATGTTTGTAAATGTATAGTGAATGCCCTTGCAGCATGATGGTACTCTAAATAGCCGTCGGGCCGCTAGTCCTTTCGTGTGGTTGGTGGAGGGGTAAGAGAGGGGGAAGACTCCTGGCCACCCCGAGGGTTTTCTCCCTCTAAATTGGGGTGGAATCGAGCAAAATCGTACTGTCACCTGCATGGTGCTCAAAGCTAACGTCAGGCGTAAAAACTCTAGCCCGTAGCCGCGATGAATTTCGAGGGCCTCGATCTGACTTCGTCAGGCATGAGGCATTAGTAACAACAACAACAGAAATGTAATAAATGTGACCTCTCTCTTAGACAATCATCGGACTATCACACTCTTGATCACATGACAAGTTGACCTCTTTGAACAAATTGAAGGGAGTACAATAAATGTTTCTTCACAAAAGGAGCAAAAAAATAACTTTGTTTACCTTTGATTTAAGATTTTACTGATTTGTCTTTGTATTAATGTCTTAGAGCTTAGAGCAGCCTAGAGTTCGAGCCCTGGTGCTACTGAAGACCCCTCCATGTAAAAGGGCTGATGCACGTTAAATCTGTCACGGCTTAAAATCTTCCCGTGGCGTAGTGTGGAAGTTTGGGGAGTGGGTTATCAGCTCTAATATCACTTGACCTCAGTTTGAAATTACGAAGTCTGTCATTAATAATCCTAGAGTAGATCAAAATGCGATTTTAATTCAAAACCAGTCAATTAATCAACTTCTCATTTTATGTAATACATAAAATGTTTTTCTTTTAATGAGTTTTAATATAAATAAACAATAATATATTTTTTTTACTTTTCTAACGCATTTTACATATTTATATTATTTTACTAATTCGTTTGAAGAATGTAGACAATTATACGTTCTTGTCATATTTATTATAATTATCAAATGCGCGCGCGCCCGTGACTATTTTTAATAACCTCTTTTATTCTTCACAGGCTGGAAAAAGAACTAGATGCCCACCAAGGCCAAAAAGAAGATGATCGTCTGCCGCGAAAGAACGAAATCCAGAGAGGTCCAATCGTGGTCATCACCAACAGCAGCAGCTGCGAAGACGTCCACAGTGAAGCGGATGACCTTGACAAAACGCTTGTCACTTCACCGCCTAATCATGATTCGCAGAAGCAAGAAGACAAAAAAATCGAATCCACTTCTCAGTCTGAAAAGACCCTCCCCAAAGATGAAAATGCCTGCACCAACTCAGAAAAGCCTTTCGAAGCTAATGTTGTACCATCTGTACCAGTACGTACCAAGTTGGTGAATGGGATTAAGAGCGCGGAAAAGCCACCTGCTAAGAGATTGAAATCTGACAAAACAATACCTATAATTCCTCCACCCTCCACGCCGAAGAAATCTTACCCTACCCCTAATATACCCCCAAGAATGAGTCTTCATTCTCCTGCACGTCGGACCAGAAGTGATCCAGGAACTCCCGATCAGCCATCTCGGATTCCTCGACCTATATCGTCTGCCAATAGGACCACCCCTCCAACTCCAGGTACCAGAGGGGGCCCTAAGAGTCTTAAGAACCCTAAAAGTAACATTTCTAAAAAGATTACTGTGGAAAGCCCTAAATCTAACTCTACATCCAACCAATCGGACTTTAATATCGAACAATCGATTACTTCTCCGAAAAATATCGATAATTCTTTCGGAGAGAATGAGTCAAAAGTGGATATGACAGAAGCTATGAATTCTGTATTGGCTGAGACAATATCCTGTACATCTGATGAGCAACGAACTGTCTTTCCAGATTTTTCCGAATTTGAGGAAGGGAAAATAACGAACGGACCCATGAATTTGCGTAGTGAAACAGTTGAAAATGGCGTGGATTACAACTTGCACCATGCTAATGGATTAACAGAGACTGTTGTGGAAGAAACCAACTCCAATCCTTTTTGTCAGGAGGAGACGAATCCTTTCAGAGTGTCTACGGAAAGTAAGAATCCGTTTCTCAACAGCAGCAATCCTTTCGAGGAGGCTTGTTCTGAAGTTACTCCCGCTTTACAGCCAAAAGCTCAAATTTCTGCCGCAGTTAAAGCACCACCCATTCCAGAAAGGTCAGTAATCCATGAACTTGAATTTTGTTATATTAAGTATCACTTTTTTTACTAGGGAAGGAGAAAGCTCAAAAGAAATTCAAACTGACATTTGTAATGTGATTATTATCATAGTGGTTATTTTTTTTTTTTAACTCTGTGATAAGTCCAAAATTTTACTTACAGTTCATAAGTTCTATAAGTAGAAAATATCAGTAGTTCTCAAACAATGTATATATTCGTATAATTAAAGTATCTTTAAATCATTATTGCCAAAAGTACATGTGATAAATTCACTTAAAAAGTGTTCTTTATTGAATTCACGGTCTCCCACAATACACGCAATGGCATATGCATTTTTTGAAAATTTATAAAAAAATAAATTTTAAATAGAAAATATATCAATAGAGAATTAATTATAATATTAATTTCAATGGAAAATATAAATAAATAGAAAATCTGCGTAGATTGATTGATTGATTTAATATTAACGTCGCACTGTTCAGCTACACGAGGGCTTTTGGCGACGGACCACGTAATTTTGAACCATGGTCAAGTGACGTGGACGACACCTGAGCTGGCACCCCCTCTCCTAACTACCACACCACACCAACGGGAGGACGTTTCAGCTCTCGACAGATTTAACGTGCATCGCTGCCCTACACGGCGGGTCTTTAGTGGTACTGGGCTCGAACCTGTGACAAAGCAAGCCACAGTCTGATACCTATACCACTCGGCTACCGCGGCCACAAAATCTGCGTAGAAATTCGCCATCAACTTATTATATGTTTTAGTTTGATGAAACTAAATATATATATTAAAAAATTAATAATATGAAATATAGGTATAATAATAAATATATATTAAATAATATTAATAATATGTAATCTAAAAGTTTAGCACAAAACATTATGGTATTTTAAAATATATTTACAACTTATAAAAAATCTTAAATATTATATATACTAGCTGGTATACCCGTTCTTCACACGAGTGAACTGAAAAATTAAACAACACAGATTGAAGGATAAAAATGTTTGTAATGAGTTAATTTTACGTGAATTGCAAATTAAACAAAAAAAAGATTTTACATATCTCAGCTAAACAAAAAAAGAAAAGAAAGAGAAACACCTTTGTTAAATTTTAAGTATGTAGATCTAATAGCGGATTAAAAGGATTTTTTTTTATTTATAATTCCCCGTAACACTCTTGAGGGTCGATTTTTGAAAATACCTCCCTAAGCTGATCTCTGCTCAGCAAAAGTAACACATTGTTAAAAGTGTTGCGTAATGAACACTTAAAATAGTGTAAATAATTTATATCTGAAAGTGTAATACATTAATATTACTTTCTGATGTATTTATTTTATGTTAAAATTGTAATATTCGCAAGCGACGCCGTTTCTTAAATTATAATGGCTATAATGGAGATTCAATGAAAAACACAGCGAAATGATAACGATAGTCACATTGGCAAATGTCTAGCTACTTTCATAGCTCGAGCTTTATTAGAGCTTTGTAAGACCCGCCGTGTAGGGGCGTGATGCACGTTAATGCTTTAACTAACGCATTATGATTTACTGCAGTTATTTTCATGCAATATTTTTTTTGCATCACTACATTGAAAATTAAAGGATATACATAAACAAAATACTCCACTTTAGGAAATTTAATCCGTTAGAGATAATAAATTAATTAAAGATATTCCACTGTAAAATTATATACACCGTTCACTTAAAATAAATAGTCAAACCGTTTTCTAAAGTCTTCATTAACATTCAAAAACATAAGACACTTAAATTTTGACATAAACTATTTTTTCGAGACAAAAATAATAATCTTTGCAATCCGCTGAAAACGCATATCTGCTGCAAAACTGTTCGCCTTCCCCGCTAAAATACTCATCATAAGACCCGTGCTGCCTTGGAAGAGTGGATTTCAAAGAATATTCCTGCTAAGTATTGGTAGAATATTCCTTCTAAGTTGGCGTGGTGTGGTAGTTAGGAGAAAGGGTTGCCAGCTCAGGTGCCATGCACGTCACTTGACCATGGTTCAAAATTACGTGGTCCGTTGCCAAAAGCCCTCGCTTAGCTAAACAGTGCGACGTTAATATTCACTCACTCCAAAAAATACAGTACAGTAGTTATAATTATTTTTATACTTAAAAATGCAATATCCGCCTATTCAATTAAAATAATAGCGTTATAATTAACTACCAACTGCAAACAAACTATGGAAATATGTCCAAATGATGTAGTGTGAAAGACAAAGTTTATCTACTGTAAGTACCAGAATCAATAAAAGTATTAATTTTGAAAAAAGATCAATTTCTTACTAACAAACGTGCAAAATAAAATCATTAAAAAAACATTCAAATAAAGAGAGATTTATATAACAACCTCTCCCTTCAAAACTTAGTTTTATTCTGAAATAAAAAAATTAGGGATTATGCTGTTTACAGGAATTAATTAGAAGCGAGGGCCTTGCGTAGCCAAAACAAAAAGAGTTCTTTCACAAACAAAAGATAGATATATGCTACCGTGGGCTTTTTTGCAGCGCAAGTCAGAATTGCTTGCAGATGGCAGAATTTTTTCCTACTTACTTGACACGTATCGTTATATTTTTTTTTTGACTCTTCTTACAATATCTTTATAAATTATAGCCTATGTGTTATTCTGATGTATAAGCTATATTACTGTAAAGTTTCATTAAAATCCATTCAGTTGTTTTTGCGTGAAAGACTCCTAAACATCCTCACAAACTTTCGCATTTATAATATATATCTAGATTTCAAATAATTCAAACCTGAACTTCAAATATGTCTCAATAATTCTAGAATTTCAACGATGTTTTTGCGATATTCATTTTTTCCATGTAACTTTTTATCTTTTTTATTAGAAATATATTCTTAATATAACATGCTCAATTAACGAAAACATTATATTAAAATTATAGGAGAAGTATGCAAAACCTAAACAAATGCCATGGTTTAAAAAAATAACAAATTTAATGCTTTAGTTTTCAATATGACTGATAGATGGCGGCACGGCCAACTTTCCTTGAAAGAAATTGAATTCTCACGGTTTCTCATAGCTTGCAGTTGAAGCAAAAACAAAATAGTTCAGACGATTGCCTGTAGATAGCAGCACCAGCGCCTCAGCGGGAGCTCTCGCTTTTCACCTGGCTATCTATCAAGTTCTTTTCTTTTTACCAGCAGCAGTCACAACACGATGTTAATGACTGCGCCGCAGCCGTCAGGAATGACATCGGAATTTGCAAATGGCAACTAAATTATCCTCTCCGCTTTGTACGGGGAGGGGTCACTGGAGGCACCTGCTCTCTCGCACCAGATCACGTGATAACCCCTTTGGGTTCGACTTAGACCGCCAATGATTTAGGTTTCTTAATAACTAGCTCACTTGGGAAAAAAATTATATGGTATTTATTTAAACTAGCAGGAACTATGCATAGATGACAGTTGATGAATGTGTGAAAAGGCAGTTTTAAAAATATTTTTAAAAATTTCAATTATTATGTGAGCAAAGAAGTTTTATTGTTCCCCAATTCTCAAATATTTCTTTTGTATGAAAAGTTCAGTAACACAAATTTTATTAGTTGAAGGGCTAGTTTAATTTTAAAGCATTTCGTCTGAAAATTAAATTGAATATAGTTACAATTATCTATGTAGAAATATATTAAATGTGTGCAATTTAATAAAATCATAATTTTATTCCATATTTTAAAATTGATACCTAATTTTGATATAATTTCAGAAGGGTTTTATCTAAATCGTTGGATTTAAGGAATATAGGTACATTTATAGGAATTTTATAACATTAAAATTATCTTTAAAATCTAAGGCAATGGCGTAGTGATGGATGAGAGACGTGGGCTTGGTAACTTTTAAGAATTGTTGTACACAAATTTTTAGCTGGTCACTTTTATTTTTATTTTTATGCTTTCTTTTAAGAAAAAATTTAATATTCGAAATTTTGTACTTAAATAATTTTTTTTTTACCTTGAAAATAAGAGAAACGAAATTTGAAATTTAATTTAAGATACAAGTTGAAAAGTGAAAGACTCCTTCGCCATAAAATTGTTTACTCTATTCTCCTGAAAAAGCATAACCATTAGATTTTTCATTTTTATAAATTAATTTTAAAATAATTATTTTTAAATGTTTATTTTTCAAATATAGGAAGTGCATGGCATTTATTTTGAAGTTAATTTGATAATTTTTCTGAGAGAGAGAGAACTGAGAGGCTTCTTAAATAATTCAACACTTGTAAAAGAAACTAAATATTGTGCTGAAAAATAAGTTACAGAAGAGAAAAAAAGATGGCGTATAGATTATTTTAAAGCCGGAGTGGGCATTAAGTCGATCGCAATCGACCGGTGGACCGCCAGGACATTTTGTTGTGACTGTCTTCTCTAAGACATAATAATCATTCCTTCATACGAAGGTCTATAAATACCATATTTATTCAAATTTAAGCCAGCATCGATTCTAAGCCGCGCCCCAAATTCTCAAAAAGGTTTAGCCAAAATTGAAAAATATTCTAAAATAGTTTGTCGATGTCTAATATTACGAAATTAAAATAAATTTAAAACTAATAAGGACTGAATAATTAGTTGTTTTATCAGTATTATAAATAAACACACGCTCGCATGAAGCTGCAATTGTTCTAAATACTTCATCCAAAAAAAAAATTTCCTTCGAATTTAAGCCGCACCCGATTTTCAGTAGCATTAACATTTGGAAAAAAGTACGGTTTAGATTAAAGTAAATATGGTATTTTTTTTAAAAAAAAATACGGAGAAAAATTCGTATCCTAAGAAAATTTCGCTGAATAGAAAAAGCTCCTCGCTATTTGGAGGTTATTTTACGAAGAAAATCGTAAAATGTTCTTTGTTCCAGGAAAAAGTTCGTTAAATAGAGAAATTCGGAAAATAGAGGTTTGTAAAATGGAGTTCCCACTGTATTGTATACTTTCTCTTTTAGCTTACTATACCCACGCCCCTAGGTGGACCGTAACACTTTGGAAAAATTAGAAGTAGCCCGTACCCAGGAAAAGTCTGCTCATCCCTGTTTTAAAGTATCTGAAATATATATATATATATATATATATATATATATATATGTGTGTGTGTGTGTGTGTGTGTGTGTGTGTGTGTGTGTGTGTGTAATTTTATAAAACAAATCTAAAGAAGAAAAGAAAAAGAGAGAGAGACAAAAGCCAAAAATCAAAATTTACGATTTAATTTCGCTGTAAGATTGACAACATATCATTATAAAAAGTTTTTGCAAACTTTTGTTTTTAAAAAAGAACTAACTTATTTAAATTCATACTACAAGCCAACACGCATAATTTGACATTTTGATGGCAGTTATATTTCACCTTACAAAAAGTAATTACATTAAAATTGATTACTCCTATAAATCTCATTGTGGTTCAAGATTCTCTATAAGGGAAATATGTTCCAGATTTATTTTATTTACACTAGAAGTGATTGAGGTATCGCTACACTTCTCTACAGAATCTTCATTTACGACTTCAGTTTGAAAATAAAACGAGTCAAAATCTCTGTCTCGCCTCTTTGACTAGACATTGCGGATTCATTTTTTTATCGTAAAAACATCGAAGTATTGGAGGGATTTTTTCTTCCTCGGAACTTATTTAGATGGTTTAAGGTCGCATTCTGAGATGGAAAATACTAGTATCATTAGTGTTGTCAAAAAAAGCTGGTTAAGCTGAGTTATGTAAATGCTGTAAATATCCGATTATATATTTGAAAGAGTTTCTGCTTCAATAAGTTGTTATAAATAGTCCCGATTCATGTATTATGTTGGGGAATTTGTAACTTAATCGAAAAAAATGTTTAAACAGGAATAGAATATTTTGAAAGCTATTTTTAAAGGAATATTTTCAAATAATGATGCAAATATTTAAATTCTAGAGACTGGTTAGAATAAAAATGAGAAATTTAGGCTTAAAACTTTATTTAACCATACGTTTACTTTGTTCCTATACTGTCATGCTATTTTCTTTTTTAATGTTTTATGTTAAGTTAGATTTATAAGTATTTAGTATCACATACACACAACATACACACACATAAACAAACAATTCTATATTAATGACTCACACTTCTCTTCTTTCGATGTTTCTTACTTGCTTGTCGTACCTAGTGGTTATGGTCATGAACTCGTGGTTGACTTGTCGTGGATTCAAGTCCCGATGCCCAGAAGACCCTCCATGCTGATGCAGGCTGATGCCGCTGCTCAAAGTCCTCCCGTGGTGTGGTAGTTAGGCACTTGGGGTGACAGCTTAGGTTTCGTCGTAGTCACTTGACCATGATTCCAAATTACGAGGTGGCCGCTGTAGCCTAGTGGTCAAGGTAACGAACTCGTGGCCGTCGTGTCATAAGTTCGAGCCTAGTACCGCTGAATATCCGCCGTCTGGGGAAGCGATGCACGTTAAATCTGTCCAGAGCGCAAACGTCCCCCCTGTAACGTTTGAAAGAATAACGGTAGCGTATTCTTGGTGAATTAAAATATGGAATTTATTACGTCACAACTATTGAAAATTATTTACAAAATGATACATTAAAGTTATTAAAATTAATTAGATTGTTAGAGTCCACTATTTTGTGAGAGGAGGTTTCGTTGGTTACCGCTCCCGTGCAAGTTCAAAGCATCTCTCCTCTCTCATCTTCCGGTCGGGTCGCTAGATTCCTCGGGGGGTCAAACAGGGGTTGCGCTGGATCGGAAATTGCACGTGTGGGCGTCGAATCTACAAAGAAACCGACACCAGATGTTGTTGTTGTTTACGAGACGTGACGTTACAGCTCTCGCCCTCTCTTATGGAACTTTTCCGTTGAGAAAAGTTTAATGGGATGACGATGAGACAACTGACAGATTACCGACACATCCCTTCATCAAGCACCACTATATTTCTGAGCTGCAATTTTAATTACTAAAGAAAACGCTGAACTAAATTTGGAATTACTTATTTCTAGTGAGTGAGTGTTCTTGCTAGGGAACTTACACAAATCTATATCACGAAATAGCAATGTAATCAATGTAAGAAAACATACTATACATTAAATAAAAATACAAACACTCCTATCACAATGCCTAGTATCAATTATACTAACATGTTATATCAAATGCTAGTGTAAGACCTTGCACATAAAATATTCTTCGCCACAATACTTAAATAAAATTATACTAACGACATGTTGATATGATATGCGAAGTGTACAACCTTACACACAAAATATTTTTCACCATATGCCTCTTGCGTAAACTAAATACTCATGTATATTTTAAAACCCTGTACACAAAATTAAGCATATTAATACATTTGCTTTTCATGGCTTTATCTTTTGACACGCATCGCCATTCGATATGATATACAGTACTAGTAAATAAATAAAATTTAATACAATTATTAACCTTTAACTAAAAAAACATAAGCAACAATTATTATTCATGAGCAAGAGAACATTATTAACAATCCCTAATTATCTATCACCGATCTGCTGAGACTATCTGCATTTTTGTGACTTTTACCCGACCGATGTACAATTCTAAAATTATATGGTTGCAAAGCCAAAGCCCATCGCATCAATCTAGGGTTAGAACTAACATTTCTATTCAACCACACCAACGGGTTGTGATCGGTCATAACTAAAAATGAATTTCCATCTAAGTAATAATGTAACCTTTTAATTGCGAAAACAATACTAGCACATTCCTTCTCCGTCGTACAATAACGCTTCTCTACCTCTGAAAATTTCTTACTCAGGTAAAGGATTGGATGCTCCTCACCTTGTTCAGTTAATTGGGTTAAAACTGCTCCCATACCTGCGTTCGAAGCGTCCGTTTGAACAATGAATTCTCGTTCAAAATTTGGCGCGTACAAGACGGGCTTATCAATTAGTTTCCCTTTTAGTTCTCGAAATGCGTTTTCACACTCGGTCGTCCACTTAATTTCTCCCTTCTTTGCTCTTCCCTTCAACGCATCCGTCAACGGAGCAGCAATCACCGAGAACAGATTTATATATTTTTGGTAATAACCCGCTATACCTAAGAAAGCACGTATTTGGGTTTTCGTGCGAGGGGTAGGGAACTCTAGAACAGCCTGAACTTTGATCTCGGAAGGAGTGCGAAAACCCTGACCCACAATGTGACCCAAAAAATTTGACATTTTGTTGCGCAAACTTACACTTTGAAGGTTTTATCGTTAACTTAGCTCTCTTTATTCTCTGCAGAACCGTTTCCATATGTTTAATATGCGACTCCCAAGTATCTGAGAAAATTGCGATATCGTCTAGATACGGGACAACGAAATCCTCTAGTCCGTTAAGTAATTCAGCCATGAGTTTACTAAAGAAATATGGAGCATTCTTTAATCCGAAACTCATCCTTAGGGGTCGGTATGTACCAAAGCTAGTACAGAAGGCTGCGTATCGCTGTGCTGTTTTTACTCAAAGGTATTTGCCAATATCCTTTAGATAAGTCAAAGACGGTAATAAATTTAGCCGCCGATACTTTTTCTACGCGTTCTTCGATATTCGGAAGAGGAAAATATTCCGTTCTAATGATCCCGTTTAATTTCCTGTAATCTATACATGGACGAGGTTCTTTCCCAGCTATCTCAACTAAAATCATAGGAGACATGTAATCCGATTCTCCTACCTCAATGATTCCTAATTTTAACATTCGGTTAATTTCGTTTTTTAAGATTTCATTTTGTCGGTGCGACATTCGATAGGGCTTCGTCCTAACTGGTTGATCGCTAACTAACTGGATTTCGTGTTCAACCAGATTAGTTAAACCGGGATTGTTTGAAAACATTTAGAGTATTTATTTTAATTCGCGCAGTCGATCCATTTGTTTATCGTGAAGGTGTTTGTTCAACTCGCTAGCCTGGATTACGTCCTCGAAATCATAAATGAGAGAATTGTTTTCTAAGTATGGGATTTCTAACTCCTGGTCTGCGAGAGAGTTTTTTGTTTCATCATTAATAATTACGTTAACGTGTTCTGGCCTTTTGTAATATGGTTTTAGCATATTTATATGATAGATTTGAGATGTTTCGCGTCTGCCGGGGATTTCGACTAAATAGTTCGTTTCCGAAATTTTATTTAAAATTGTCCCAGGACCTATCCACTGCACTGCTAATTTATTTGCTCTGGATGTAGCTAACACTAGGACTAAATCTCCATCCTTAAATTCACGTTTTACTGCGTTTTTGTCATACCAAGTTTTCCGCTTAACTTGCATTTCCTCCATTTTATTTATAGCTACTTCTTGACATCTTTTTAATCTATTTATTAACTTAAACATATATTCAGTGACGAGATCACCCTCTTCTTCCGGTTCCATCCAATGTTCCATTACTAACGTCTCTGGGGTTCGCAAATTTTTCCCATACACCAACTCTGACGGTGTATACCCTGTACTTTCGTGAGATACAGTTCGTAACGCTAAAAGAATTGACTTCACCACGTTACCTAACTTATCTTCACGATTTTTGACCAATAATTCCTTCTCTAGCGAATAAACCTGATTGGTAACCTGCACTTGACTGGCTGCCTGTTCGTATAAGGGTTTAATCTCCTCGCTATTTTTTTGAGCATTGATTAAATTTTCTCGCGTAACCCTTAGCAGCGCTAATTCCGGAACATATTCCTGGAGTGCAGGTATTAAAATTTCGTCCTCTGCATCCGAAGAAACAATTATAACCTCATCTTCCCCTTTTTTAGCATCACCACTATCTATTCCCCTTTCTTCTCTAGCCGCTTTGACTTGAGACCTTGTTTGGACAGCATTCAATATTTCGACTGGCAGGAAATTATAGCCTAAATTTCCTTTTATTAGCTCGGCCGTTTTATTTCCAAGCAAATATCGACCGTGTTGATTTAAGTGATTTCCACAAACCGCTGCCTTAGTCTGCACCGTTCCAAAATTTCCGGAAATTTCCACGACCGCCAAAGGTAAACAAACTAATTCTGGGCTTAACGGTTGTTTTACCCAAACATTTTCACCAGAGAAAGAAGAAGGATTTATGTATTTTGCACATACTAAATCTATTGTCGCTCCCGTATCTCTAAGAATGTCTATCTCGTGACCATTCACAGAGCCCTTTGTTGTATATGAATTAAGAAAATCCGGGTTTTCATTTCCTTCAATATTATTGAGAGTTTCCGTCGTTTTGTTTTTTATTAATTTAGGGCAACCGGCTTTTATATGTCCAGGCATATTGCAATGATAACATCTTTGTATCACGCGTTTTTCAAAAGTTCTCTCTCTAGTACTCTCCGGAACAGAAGCTCTTAATCTGGGGGAAGTTTTCCCAAATCTATTTTCTTTTTCCTTGATCCCTGAGTATGTCAAAATTTTATCATTTCTGCCCCACCTATCCATGGGTTTGGAATTTACTTTTCGGACGTCCTCATAATTATCAAAGAGTTCTGCTATTTGAGTAGCTGATTTAAGGTTTGCCCAATTATCTAAAAAATGATCTTTCATACTAGCATTGGCGCGTTTTTTTAATTGATCTACCACCATTAGATCTTTAAGATCTTGAAAGGTATTTATTTCTAAGCCAATCAGCCACTCATCTAGATAATTCGTAATTTCAAAAGTGAAATCCTTCCAGGTGCTATCGGATTTTTTCTGGTGTTGGACAAATTTTTGCCGAAAGACCTCCGGACTTAACTTGAATCTTTTAAGTAATAATTTCTTTACATAATCGTAATTTTCGGCTTGTTCCTCCGGTTCGCGAGCAATAAATTGCACGATCTCTAGGGGTAACAAACCCAATAATTGCCCCACCCACTCTTTCTTTCTATTGACGCCCTTTTAGCCTGGCGTTCAAAGATCACTAGATATAAACTAATATCTAACTGCTTAGGATCGAAATCTGGGATCAATTTTTTTAAGTTTAAATTAGAGGTTACAGAACATGCATTTGTAGAATCGTTTGATTCATCGTTTACCCTAAATCCGGATTCTATTTTAAACCTTTCTAAATCAAATTTCAGCTGTAATTCTTTCTCTTTTAATGCCTGCTCCCTTACTAACTCCTCCAATCTCATTTTTTCAGCCCTTTCTAACTCCTCTAATCTCATTTTTTTCAGCCCTTTCTAACTCTTCCAATCTTTTTCCGTTTGCAATGATAGTCTCATACAGATTTTTAACAAATTCCTCTTCATAACCTTCACTGTTAGTGATTGCAATTTTTATGCTAGGGACAGTCATATTTAAAGTGGCATTTATTCCTAATTCCTCAGCAAGTTGCAACATGTCTTGCTTTTTCCCTTTACCAAGGAAAGCCATTTTTTAAACAATATCAAATAAATGTCACGCTAAATTTTGCACTATTGTTACTATTCTCTATTAATACAATAACACTGGTCCCATGCATACACAGAAATACACAAAGAAAAACTTAACACTAAAAATAATCAAAATCATTCAAGAGACTTAAAACACAATAAATCTTAAGCTAAAATTGCACACAATGCTTGAAATACAATTACAATTCTCTAGAAACAAAATAACACTGTTCCCATGCAAGAAAAACACTAAGTATTTCAAAATTTCTAAAGAACACTTTAACCAAAATTCCTAATACAATATGCAATTTGCAACTCAAAAACATAACAGTACTCACCCATTTGAAGTACTCAGCTTGCTGTCAGAAGCAAATTATGTGCACTAGTGGTACGGCTTCCGAAATCGCTTTTCCTTCGGACACTCTCGCCGTTAACACTATAGATGTAGATCAGTTTGATCTTCTATGAGCAGGACGCTCCCTTTCTCCGAAGCTGAATTTACTTGCAGCACGGCTTCCGAAAATCGCTTTCCTTCGGACACTCTCGCCGTTAACACTATAGATCAGTTTGATCTTTGAGCAGGACGCTCTTTTTCTCCGAAGCTGAATTTACTTGCAGCACGACTTCCGAAAATCGCTTTCCCTTCGGACACTAGCCGTTAACACTATAGATCAGTTTGATCTTTTATGAGCAGGACGCTCTCTTTCTCCGAAGCTGAATTTACTTGCAGCACGGCTTCCGAAGATCTCTTTTTCTCCCTGCGTTGCGGTCCGTCCGTAAAAATCCAAAAATTTTCCTCCTCTCACGGGTCCTGAATGCTAACTTTTTATCCCAAAGCGCTGCCACCAAAACTCTAAGCTGTAACGTTTGAAAGAATAACGGTAGCGTATTCTTGGTGAATTAAAATATGGAATTTATTACGTCACAACTATTGAAAATTATTTACAAAATGATACATTAAAGTTATTAAAATTAATTAGATTGTTAGAGTCCACTATTTTGTGAGAGGAGGTTTCGTTGGTTACCGCTCCCGTGCAAGTTCAAAGCATCTCTCCTCTCTCATCTTCCGGTCGGGTCGCTAGATTCCTCGGGGGGTCAAACAGGGGTTGCGCTGGATTGAAATTGCACGTGTGGGCGTCGAATCTACAAAGAAACCGACACCAGATGTTGTTGTTGTTTACGAGACGTGACGTTACACCCCCAAAGGTGTGGTGTGGTAGTTAGAGAGAGGGGTGCCAGCTCAAGTGTCGTTTTCGTCACTTGACCATGGTTCAAAATTACGAGGTCTGTCGCCAAAAGCCCTCGAGTAGCTGAACACTGTGACGTAAATATTCACTCAATCATTCCAAATTACGAGATTCGTTGCCAATAGCCCTCGTATTGATTCATAGTGTGACGTTTATTAACACTCAGTCACTCGTTCAAAGTTTCTTAGATTTTTCAAGAATATTTCTGTTTAAGAATATTTATTTAAGATATTTCTGTATAAGAATATTTATTTAAGAATATTTCTGTGTAAAAATATTTATTTAAGAATATTTCTGGATAAGAATATTTATTTAAGAATATTTCTGTGTAAGAATATTTATTTAAGACTATTTATTTAAGAATATTTCTGTAGAATATTTATTTAAGAATATTTTTGTATAAGAATATTTATTTAAGAATACTTCTGTATAAGAATATTTCTGTATAAGAATATTTACTTAGGAATTATATTTCTGTACTTCTATGCATGCGAGAATATTTTTAAGAATCTTTTTTTTTCTTTATTATATTTTTACGAAAAGCTACGAGTGTGTTGAGCTACCTAAGAAGGATAACCAAGTAGTACTCGCAAAATACTTCAGATGTTGGGATCACACAAGCACAATTCGAAATTTAAATAAACTAACCCCCTTATCTTTATACAATCCTATCAAAAAAATTCAAAAAGAGGTAACAGTTTGAGAATTGATCTTAATAATTTATTGCATTGTTTGTTCTTATTTGCTTTATTTTCAGCTCTTTAATTTATCACTTCTGCAAGTCGTAACACTTTATTTCGTAGTATTACAAAATCTACAAATCTGCAGAATGCAATAGAGGAATATTTCCTTTTATGGCGAGTAAAATAGTGATTCCCTATAAATGTTATCAGGACAATAAAAACTTCATATCCTTATCTAATTTACAAATGCGTCTGTTTATCTCTTAGGAAAATGAAAACAAACGAATACAAATCCTCATTTTCATATTCAAATCATTTCCCATATCTCTTTATGTCAGAAAAAACGAAATCATTTCTTTTATTCGGGTTTATTGAACAAATAGAATAAATAAATTCTCTTCATTTAGATCATCAATGTGAAAGGCGGGGCTCCATCTACATTGATTTGCATGATTTGATCCAGGAATTCGCTAACGCCCCGGATGTCATTAAAAAGAATTTTTATTATTTTCACTCCTCTGCGAATGAAAGAGGGAAGATTTTTATCATTTGTTTCAAGAGAAATAGCCAGAGGCCTGTTATGTATCTTTTATCTATCATTTCTAAAATAGCCATGAGGATAATTTATATTTCGTTCAGATTATCTCCTTGGAAAAATATAATACTAACAGTAAGGAGGCGAGATCGGAAAACGGCGAAACGCCTTTCCTCACAACTGTATAAGACCGAGTCATTATAGTAAATTGCAACGGAATAAATCGAAGGAAAAAATATAAGGGTACCCTTTTGCATGAACCAAACTGCCTACAAAAAAACATGCCAACAAAATTTCAAGTCTGTCCACTCAGTTAATACTACCATTCGAAAGAGTTTTAGGCCTCTTTTTTTCGTGGTTCTACGACCACATTAAAAAAGAATAACATAAAAATAATACATCTATTACTATACATTGTATGATATTCTGGAGTTTCTGGAATGAGAATTGGAGAACCTTTAACTAAAAGCTACGAAAACGAAGAAGACGTTGACTCACACGACTGTTTTTTAAGATGTGTTTTGGCGATTTATTTTTCCCCTTAGACTTTAGAATTTAGCCATGCCAGAAAAAGTTTTGAACCTTAACAACCTCTTTGTTTCAATGCACTTAAGGTATGGTGGAAAAACTCTCATTTTTTCTTGCTCCAACAAGTTTTTTTTTTCCGAATGTGCATTTCTGGTACCGCTTTTTTCACCCTCTCTTTGGATGGGCTGGAACGGTTGTCCACCGTCACGGCCACAGTTAGCAAATAGGAAATTCCAAATTCCTGTGAATCTTCCCGTTGCGGCAAGGTCGGAGAACTTTTGATGGTCAAGATCAAGTCCAGCAAGCGTAGGTGGAACAAAAACACTGTTAATGAGATGGACGGGTTGGAACCGCGCAAGTGCGGACAAATTATTCTGTTGCTTTTTCTTATGCGTTCGAAAATACAAGGAAAGGAACTGTTTCTTTCGCTGATTGCATGTAAATTGGCGACAGGATTACTGAAATTTTTGAGGTTAAATATTCGACATAACTGCGTAATGGTCAGTCATTCAGCCAGTTCGTTAAAGAGGTTTTGTCACGCATGCTGATTGGAATTAAAGTTTATCTCATGTATTAATCGCTTATATGAGTGGCACATTTTCGAATAAAAATGGCAAACATTCTATTCAGAAAGTAAAACGAAAGTGATTTTTATTTGGAAAAAATAATTAAGTGAATTGTGGAATTTTCAGGAAAAAAAAGGACTTATTTATTTTAACTTAAAAAGACAAAGACAAAAAAAATTAATATTTTTATTTTAATGGGCAAAGTTTATGTGACGTCATAGTCACATCATAATTACAATCACGTGTTTCCAGCCAATCAGTTCATAAACTCATGTGATGTCATAGTCATATGTTAATTACAGTCACGTGTTTCCAGCCAATCAGTTCATAAACTCATGTGATGTCGTAGTTATATGATACTAGCCGTTACCCACCCGCTTCACTGGGTATTTCACGATGTTGTATATATGTATACTGTTTACATATATATTAATTATTGATATCTAGCATTAAGAATTCGATTGTACTGAAAAATATATTTATAGCTGTTACACTCTCACCCCTTGATATAAAAAGAACATAAATTATAATATCTAATTTCTATTTATATCTAAAATAGAAGTAGAAAGATTTTTTTCGCTCACTTAACCTAATAATCAAGTGGATTTCCACGAAAGCAACTTTCAGTGGATCTCTACTCCATAAAATAAATATGCGTGCTAAATTTCAAGTCTAAATCTAACAGAGCAAAAAAGGAATTTTTATCATCAATACCTCGTTGACAGCATTCTTAGCGGATTCCAATTCAACAAAAGAAGCATGCAAACCAAATTTTATTATTATAGTCTTAGCAGTTTAAAAACGGGAATTTTGTCTATCAATACGCCCCAATAACTCTCCCCGCTTCCCCCTGGAGTTGATTTCCGTAAAATCCATTCTTAGTGGAACTCTATTCAACTAAAGAAAAGTGCTCAACAAATTTCAAGTAAATGAGTTAAATTCAAAAACAGGAATTTTTCTATAACACGCCTTAATCCCTCGCAACCCCACTCCTTTGGGGGTCCGTTTTCACAAAAATCTTTGTAAAAGGAACTTTATTCCATGAACGGAACATACCTTCTAATTTTCAAGCAGGTGGTTCTATTAGTTGAAAAGCAGAAATATTTATCTATTACGCCCCTTAATCCCCCTCAGTGACCCTTGGGAATCAATTTCCCCCAAAACTATTTTGTAGCGGATCTCTACACCATGAAAGGAATTCGCTTACCAAATTTTAAGACTGTACGTCTAATAGTTTAAAAATGGAAATAATTACCTATAACGCCCCTTAAGCCCCCGCAACGCCACTTAGGAAGCGATTTTCACAAAACCCATCTTATGACAGATCTCTACTCAGTGAATGGAATATGCTTACTCAATTTCAAGATTTTACTTCTAATAGTTTAAAAAAGGAGTTAATTGCCTATAACGCCCCTTAATTTTCTACAACGCCACTTGGGATCAATTTTCACAAAACCCATTCTGTAGGGGATCTGTACTCTATGAAAGGAATCCGCTTACCAAATTTCAAGACTGTACGTCTAAATGGAATTAATTATGTATAACGCCCCTGAAGCGCCCTCAACGCCCCTTGGAGTTCGATTTTTGTAAAAATCATTATGTAGGGAATCTCTACTTTACGAAAGAAATCTGTGTACCAAGTTTTTTTCACGACTGTACATCTAATAGTTTAGTAATGGAAATAATTATCTATAACGCCCCTTAAGCCCCCGTAACGCCCTTTGGGGTTCGAACTTTGCAAAATCCGTTCTTAGCTGGCGTCTACTCCATGAAGGGAACCTACCTACCAAATTTCAAGTCCGTAGGTTTATAAGTTCCGGAGATATCGTGATTAGTCAATGAGTGAGTACGAAAAACGAAAATTAGATGAGGTGGATGCCAGCGAAATAAATCGCTTATACCCAGAATCGCGGAGAAAAGGATGAGAAGAAAGACCAATATCTGAAATCACTCCCCCGCAGGGGGAGGCTGGAGGAAGAGAACGGCCGAACGAGGACGAAACTAGAGTACGTTACGAGGGCGAGAATGGAGGAGCGCAGGAAGGGGGGCGTATCAGCCCCAAAACGCATTCGAGGAGCACCAAGAACACAGTGGGAAGGAAAATGCTGCTATTTTTTTTGTGTGTGTGTGCAGCCGGAATGAAAAAGAAAAGAGTCTCCAAGGAGAAACTTACAGACGCCACAGCAAGTGTAACGAAGCTGGAGCCAGCTTTAACACTGATCTCAGTTCTGATGAGAGGCAAATGCATTTGAATGCTGTGAAGTGTAGCAATTAAGTGTTTTTGTTGTGATTACGGCGGTTTCAAGGGCAAATTCCATTTAGTAGTTTTGTAAGCAAAATTTAGTTTAGAGTGAGGATACGTGAAAAGTGTTTGTGCTTTAATTACTGGGTTGTCGTGATTTTGGATAGAAGTAAAAACATTTCTAGAAGTTCTAGTGATGTAATTATCGATCGGCTCCATGTGTAAGTCGTGATGAATGACACTATTTCTAACGTACCAAGGTGCGTTAGTAATGATTCTAAGAATTTTATTTTGAATGACTTGGATGCGTTTTGTGTGGGTCGGGGCCACGGCCCCCCGTACGGGGGACCCATACGTTATTGTTGGACGTAGAATTTGCTTGTAAAGAATTACTTTATTTTCCAGGGAGAGAGGAGAGCTTCTCCCAATAAGGGAGATAGCTAATGCTATTCTACCCCAGAATTTGTCTGAAAGATAGTCAATATGTTTCTTTAGTGAGTGAGTGAGTCGCTTTTCTCCTTTATATATATAGATATGCATGTTTGTGTTTCCAGCCAATCAGGTCATGCATTTCACTGTTGCCAACTTTTGTTTTCTGCAGAAACTTTCTTTTGAAAAGTACATATTTGTCAACAACAATAATGCAAATAAGAAGTAAAATACACTTGATTTAAAAGTACGTATATAAAACAAGACTTTTTTTTACATTTTAAAATCTTTTTGGTGAATTTTTTTTCCGTAATACTTAAACGTCTTTAACCAATTAGAAAATTTCAAATTGCATCTAAATTTAACAAACAAATCAACAGATACAAATTAGTTTAATGTCAGTTTTTAATTCAATGGAAAACACATGACTGAGTCCATTTGCATCTTTAGCTCTATTGAGGTTTGGTGATGCTAATTGCACTCACTATCTTGTAATATTTGAAATATATTAGAATTTTTAATGAGATAATGAGGATGAAAAGTTTTTATTCTATTAAAAATGTCGGAACAAAAACTGACATCGCGTTTTTTTTCAGTTTCTTTCAATAAAATACTGAATCCGATTAAATTGGAGAATGTATAAAAGATTATAATAAACACATCAAAATCGAAGGATGATTTTAAACTATTTACAAATACCACTTCAAATTATTCGATCTAACAAAATAAAAGTCTACGTACTTTACAATTCTTCTACAAATAATTACTTGTTTATTACTAACAGAGCGTCTGTTGAATTTCTTTTTACAACTGTGTTTTGCGGTTTCCTTCAAAGTTCTCTCAATAACACTTATATTAAAGCCATTCTGAGAATTTCAAATATACCCTTACTTTGAACAACTATTTTTAATTTTCGTACAGTCAAATGTAATAACGCTCTCTGTTTTACCTTCAATCAAAGCTTTTACTATTCACTTGTTTTAAAAATTCTGCCACCTGAGTACCTGTTTTCCATATGTACATGTTTGATGACTCATCTTGAAATAATATATATCTCGCATATCTCTCTGGCATTTCCGTCATTGAAATTCAAACCATAACTTTGAGTTCGTTGGTTGTCTGCGGTTTGTACTTGTTTTGCATTAGCTTCCTTAACGAAATGAAGTGAAATAGAGAACTATTAAAAAATAAATGTAAGTTGGTCTCGAAACTGTAATAAGAATGATGTGAAGAAACCACAATCACTTGTTTTCGAATGAATTCAAAACTAGTATTAAACTTGTACTTGTTGTCTTACTTGTAAAATTTAGATAAAAATTTCGAATATGATAGTTGATCAAATATAGAATTCTTTAATTTTTTTTCTAAGTGTATTTTGTTTTTGACAAATATATACTTTTTAAAAGAAAGCTTTTCGCAAAAAGCAAAAGTTGGCAACAGCGAAGCGCATGAACTGATTGGCTGGAAACACGGGATCTTTTTATCATGTGACTATGACGCCACTTGAATTGGAATTTTAATTATAATTTTAAAAAAGAATTATATTGAAATATTATTTTCAAAAAAAATTTTCACACATTCAATTATTTATCATTTTGGTAAAAGTGAAGTATAGAGAACATGCCAAATATGGCGAGTTTTTGGTTCAATAACAATTTTATTTTGTCAGATATTTTTCTTTTCTTTTTTAGTGGACCCTTACTTTGTTAAGTTTACTTTGTGACCTTTAAGATATATCGGATTATTTTTAAAGTTGCTAAGGGAATTGCTCGAAAATCACCAACTTGCACATTTTAACTGTTATTTCAATCATATAAATTGGCCTACTTCCATGAATTAAATTAATTCTACCGTTACACAAAATAAGCCCTTTTTATTATGTTTTCGTTTAATATTTTTAAAAAATCGCAACGCATATTGATAATGAAAAATAAACTTCGATATAGAGTTTTATAATCGCTAAATCGATTATGATGTCTTAAAAAATGCAGACGATTATTATTTTTCGAAAATTACGTGAGTGGAAAGTTTGGGTTGTCGACCTTGAAGTTCTATTTACTATTATTATTTCTTTTTTATTTATTTATTTTGGCTCGTTTCGTATTTCGCTTACATTTAATAAATTACACCTGAAGAATTTCCCCGAAAGTTTTCTTAAAAGAATAATTCATGTGTTGACTTTCGCACGAAATAAAATTATTCTAATTCCTTTTCAAACAATTATTTCCTCTTTCAGCAAACACTTCATATTTACTTTTTTAAAAAAAGAACATTCTAATTATTTTTAGCTTAAACATAATTATCATCATCTCCAAAGACTGTTTTTACAGTCTTTTTTTTTTAATTTTCTTCATTGGAATGCATTACCTGAACACACAGTCTCGAACCAGCACAGCGCATTCTTTATTTATTTTGCCATTCATCCCATTTAATATTTCACCGGAACCTCTTCTTCAAGAGATGACGAAACACCCCCCAAAAACTGACATTCCTGAACTCTGTGATGTATGTGTTATGGACGTGACCGATGTTTATCAGTGAAAAACCGAAACCGAAAGAGATTCCTCCACCCGTTGATGCCAAAAACTCGACGGGGTCGGTCCAAAGTGCATCGACATTTTCTCGAAGCTGTGTTCGAACACCCTTTGTTTAGAAGCGGGCTCTGTGGCTAAATGGGTTCGCTACATGGGAGGAATTATGTCTTCCATTAAGATATCAGTAGCATTGCGACCTTCTGTAGAAGGGACCTTAGAGGTTATCAAACTTACCCTCTTTCATTGAAGAAGGGTGCTTCATCACAGACAGAAACACCTCCACCCCTACCACTTAGAAATAAATCCTAAAATACCATTTCATTGAACAAACGACGCAAAAAGCTTTGGAATGTCTTGAAGGAGGGGTGGGGTGGGTTTTTTTTTTAAAGCATCCTAGTACGGTTTCCAACAAATGGTGCCTTTCAGCAAACAACATTCGTTTTTCATCAGAAAAGAATGCGAATCCCCCCCTTCACTTGTTTTTCACAATACTATTAATTGGTTCCTTATTGACGTCAAAGGGTGAAGATTCTCTGATACGTAATATTTCATTGTGGTTAAAACAAAGCGATCGGATTTCACGGGGTGGTAAGAAAAAGAGAACGAAAAAAAATTCTTTCAGTCCTCTGCCCACGAATGCCGTCCGGAAGTAAATACATCCGTCATTCTGATAGCAGCTCTAAATGAGCTTCTTTTTATATCTGTCCATAACAACTGTCATACGATTTATTTCGCTGTTCACTTGCTTTTTGTGTCGTAAGAGGTCATGTTGGAAATAGTTTCGCTGTGGTAGGCGAGGGGATTGCACAATGATGCAACCATGAGGCAACTTAATGGAATTTATTTCTTCCCATTCATTTTAAATATAATTTTTTGATGGATGATGCGTGTCGTGGTTGTTGCCTTGTAAGTATGATATGTGTTGATGTTAGAGTAATTATGCGCAGTTGTATTATTTTGTAGTGAATCACAATTCTCACTGTCTAAATGAAATGATGAAAATTTTAGAACATTAAGCATTTACCTAACAGTCTTGTATTTAAAGAGTTAGTCGCGATATCCGAGTGTTCGTGGTCGGCTTTGCTTTTGTGGAGCCACTAAAAGACCCGTCATGTAGAGCAGTAGTCGTCAATCCCTGGACCAATACCGGTCCATGGATCAAATAGTACCGGGCCGCCCAAGTAGCATTAAATTATTCTATTTCATTTAAGTGGTGTATTTCTCTTGGATTTGTGTGACTGTCCATGGAAACCACTTTATACACTTCTTTTGGTGAAACTGTATTTTATTTTGAAGGCATGTTTAAATACAATTAAATTAAAATGAAATCGAAACAATCGAAATTCAAACAATCAACGTCTCCCACCCTCTCAGTCTGGCCGCAGTAAAATTATCAAACGTTGACTGGTCCGCGGCGATAAAAAGATCGGGAAGCACTGTTGTAGGATTACCGTAATCTTACTCAAGTTAATGCTGTGCCCTGTAAAACTCTTTTTCCCGCGAGCAATGTATCATTTCAATGAAAACAACATACTTGGTAATACAATTGCTGCAACAATATACACTGATGGACAATTGCTAAGGACGGATCACAAATTGCTATGTAGCATAACATTAAGCGAGACATGAGGCCCAGTAGGATAAAATAATATAGTTGCCACACTGTTCAGACATTAGAATAAAGAATATTTATTGTTCTGGAAAGTACAAAAGCTGTGAAACATCTCAAAGAAAAAAAATGTTCATTTGATCTGCGTACGGAGAAATGGAACAATGCATCTGAAAGTCAGCAGGCACCTTAAAGAAAGGTATCAGTACGGCATATGTCCACCGTGGAGTGTGATGCAACATTCCACACGTCGTACCATACTTTGCACAACATTATCCAGCAGCTGTTGAGGCAATTTATCCCATTCCTCTGTGAGTGCACGGATGAGGGTGTTCTTGTTTGTCGGAGGATAGTTTCGACCAGCAACTTGCCTCCCCAAAGCATCCCACCCATTTTAAATGGGGTTTAGATCTGGAGAACGCGCTGGCCATACGAGACATTGAATACCCTCGCTGTCTAGACAATCCTGAACAGCAAGTGTTCGATGACATGTTGCGTTGTCGTCCATAAAAACAAATTTATCACCGACAGCACCACGGAAAAGACGAACACGAGGAAGTAGAACTTCATCAATGTATCGTTGGCCCGTCATAGTCCCATTCGCACCCACATGTAGGCGCGTGCGGCCATTGATCATGATGCCGGCCCACACCATGATACTGCATGTCGGATATCGGTCCTTTTCCTGGATATTTTCTGGACGATAAGCAGTACCACTCTCGCGCCAGATCAGTTGGCGTCTACAATCCAATGACAGACTGAACCTACTCTCATCTGAGAATAGTACGCATGCCCAGTCCTGTTCAGTCCAATTGTGATGCTCACGACACCATTGCAAATAGGCAGTACGGTGCTGTCTGGTCAATGGGACACACACAACAGGTCTGCGTGCGTATAGTTCTCCCCTCAAACGTCTGGCAACAGTTTTTCGGGAGATCTGCTTTCCTGAGACAGCAAGAAACTGATTTGCCACCTGCTGAGCTGTGGTGCGCCTGTTCCTTTTTGCTGATAGGACGATATATCTGTTTTCTGCAGGCGTCGTACTTCTAACACGACCTCCCCCGTGCCGTCTACTACACATTCCAGTAGTTTTAAATGACTTCCACAGCCGTGAAACAACGCTGTGAGCGATGTCGAACTCCATGGCAACACCTGTTATTTTTCGCCCTTCTTCGATCTTTCCAATAATTCGGCCACGCATAAAATCATCTATGTGATGTCGGGAAGACATGCCAAAAATTTTAAGTTCGTCTATTAAATCTTTCCTGTAAAACTTTGACTTGAAACAACAACTGTCCACACGTGTCAAAATCTTTAAAGCTCTTATGAACGCTATCACGTGATGAACAGACGTGGAAAAAAATTTGCATACTCATACTTCTTCTTACTAATATCCCGCACTTATTCTAATTTTCCACATTTTGCTTCCTTTCATTTTGTGGTTGCTATGGATGATAGTGTTATCCGTCCTTAGCAATTGTCCAGCAGTTTATAAGAGGAATGTAAAATTTCATGGGAAGTATTACAGCAACATATTACCAAACAACAGTGATGTCTTATGATTTCCTGAGGCCCTGGACCTTTATGCAGAAGTACCCTCTCCCCCCGGGACTCTTTTAAATAGACAGTATATAAGCATACGTTCAGTGGCGTAACGGAGAATATTAGGGCTCCCTGCAAAGTCTGATTTTTTACCCAAAGCCAAATCTTATAAAGGGTGCGTACTTAGCGTCAGACAGTCTTTGGGTCCCCTAGAATCCTGCCACGATGCGGGGGTGTACGTTACGCCACTGCATACGTTATCAAATACTCTTAAAACGACAAAATAACACACAAATAAAAGTTTAACTTACAATCTAACAAACCGATTAAATATATAATGAGGGTAAATGGTGGTAGACCTAGACACGGATGACAAATATGACGTAATAATATCTATGACAAAAGACGATTCACTTCAGGCCTCAGCCCATTTGGCCCATGACTTAAAGCATCCCTGGAAAACAGTTAATTATTAATCGTTTACTTAAAAAAAATCAGGTATTTTATATTAATTGCGAAGACTCACTATTTAGAAATCAAGGTACAAAAGTGTTTTATGTAATCATATAAAAATTCATGCAATCAAATAAAAAATAGGCATGACAATCCCCAAATTTCTCGCATCAATTAAATTTGTTCTAAAATTGCACATTTGTTTTTTACTCTTACGCTAAACTCCTATAAATCAACAAACAAAAAGGAATTGGCCTTGTTTAGAGTTCATCTCAATTCCGCTTTAAAGGTTAATAAGATTCTGTAACTGAATACGTGATTCCTACGAAACGAAGAATACAAGCTCATTTCGAAGCGGATTAAACGCGCTGTCAAATAAACGCTTTAATATGCAGACCGTCAGGAATCACAGAAACCGATTAAGCTATATGTTATTTGACAGATTAAATGCATTTGTCTTCTTTAGTAGAAGCACTGCACTGTATTTGAAAAACAAAACAAATCTTTCGTGGGCGTCTTGAAATTTAAAATTAACTATAAAGAAAGTAGAAAATTTTATACAGTCTCTATAGAAGGAAATCTATTACAGGGCAAACAAGGGATGGCGAACCAGTGGCACGCGTGTCATTGTTGGCACGCAACACAATATTTTTGGCACACCAGTAATCAAAAGGGTTTGCATTTTATTTCAAAGTTCATTAAGGTATCCGACTACACACACATTCGGAACCGTGATTTTAAAAAGGCGCATAAATGGATAATTTTCATGATATTTCGTGTCACTTAGATTAGAATACCTTAATAAAATTGTTTTAAGGACATTTTGACAAAACAAATTATTTAAATACAATATTTTGGCAAAAAATTAACTTAGAATAACCTTTTTTCAAAATGTTCTCCTTTTGTGTTAAAATAGCTTCTATTATAATGATATTTTGCCTGTATATAGCTCAGACCTCTGTACAGAGGCTCAACTATGAGTTTTCCAAAATTCACTTTATTTTCAGGGTTACGACTATTTGAAATAATTATCGGCTTTTTTTTCTTAAAATTTCTCCCCTCTGTTGTCGTAAAACACGGATAAACCCACTTTTAAGTTGTATATTTCAAAAATTCTAGTTGGGCCTCTGTACAGAGGTCTGAGCTATATACTGGCAAAATATTATTATAATAGAAGCATTTCTCACAAAGGAAGAATATTTTGAAAATGGGTCATTCTATGTTCATTTTTTGTTAAAATAGTGTACTAAAATAATTTTTTTATTGTAATACTATTCTTAAAACAATTTTTTATACATTTTCTAATCTAAGTGACACTAAATATCATAAATATTATGCATTTCTGCGCTTTTTCAAAATCAAACGTTCCGAACGTGGTCGGATACCTTAAGAAGTATTATGAACAAACGCAAATGATCAGCCGCGGAGCGGTGGGGAGCACACTCGCTTGTTATTGTCTTGCCTTAGTTACGTCATGGACTACAATTGCTTTTAATGTTAATTTTGTCTAAGCATAGCATAGTCAATTTCATTGACACATTGTGTTTTAAAGTTTATCTGTGTTATATTTACGATTTTTAAATATTACTTAACATGGCTAGTTCAGCAAAAGAAGAAAAAGTGCAAGATAGTAAGTGCCACAGAGAATTTCAAATTTGGTGAATCTAAAAATATGGCATTATTAGTAAAGGCGACAGAGAGAGGTGTGTGTTTTATGTTCTGGAATTGTGGTATGCAGAACATCATCTGTAAAAAACGGTATTTTGAAACAAATCTCAAGCCCTCTAGTCAAAAAAGTGAGCCATAGCAAGAACAATTAATTGCTTAAAAACCGTTTGGCAGATGCCTCAAATTCAGCATGCGTTCTACAAAAAGTAACATTTTATACTCTTAATAAAGGGTGTTTTTTTAGAGGTATAGAACTTTAAATTGCAATAAAACAACGATGTATTATTCGATTGACATGAACTTTTTTTTTATTCGAAAGATAATCTTGTGGCATTACATTTTAAATATGATTTCTGGTATAGGACTGCCACGGCTGGCTCGGATGTAGTCCAATCTGGACGTCCTATTTTCGATGACTTTTTCCAACATTTGTGGCCGTATATCGGCAATAACACGGCGAATGTTGTCTTCCAAATGGTCAAGCGTTTGTGGCTTATCCGCATAGACCAATGACTTTACATAGCCTCGCAGAAAATAGTGTAGCGGTGTTAAATCACAAGATCTTGGAGGCCAATTCACAGGTCCAAAACGTGAAATTAGGCGGTCACCAAACGTGTCTTTCAATAAATCGATTGTGGCACGAGCTGTGTGACATGTTGCGCCATCTTGTTGGAACCACAGCTCCTGGACATCATGATTGTTCAATTCAGGAATGAAAAAGTTAGTAATCATGGCTCTATACCGATCACCATTGACTGTAACGTTGTGTTCATCGTTTTTGAAGAAGTACGGACCAATGATTCCACCAGCCCATAAAGCGCACCAAACAGTCAGTTTTTCTGGATGTAACGGTGTTTCGACATACACTTGTGGATTAGCTTCACTCCATATGCGGCAGTTTTGTTTGTTGACGTAGCCATTCAACCAGAAGTGCGCTTCATCGCTAAACAAAATTCGCTTATGAAAATCGGGAACAACGGCAATCTCGTTTTGGGCCCATTCGACGAATCTACGCCTTGCTTGATCATATTTAAAATGTAATGCCACAAGATTATCTTTCGAATAAAAAAAATTCATGTCAATCGAATAATACATCGTTGTGTTATTGCAATTTAAAGTTCTGTACCTCTAAAAAAACACCCTATATAAGCTATTTGTCATTCAATCTGAAAATACAAAAGTCACACGAATTAACGAATGTAACTTTAATTTGAATTACACATATAACTATACATTGCGAAAGGTATTTTTTCGTAGTAAATACAGTTTTGTGTTGTTATTATTTAGTTTTTTTTTATTTTCGAATAATCACGAGTCAAAATTATTTGACGGCACATCTACACTTCACTCAACACTCTTTTAAAACTCAACTTCTTTTTTTTTTCTCTCTTTTTTCACTCTTTATAAAAAATGGCGCGTTGATCCCTAAAGATCCGTCGTCCCTGGTGTAAACTGATAACATCTCAGCCAACGATAAGGGTGTATATTTAACTTATAAATTTGTAATTTTAACCAAACCTGTCTAAATGTGCCAATAATATTTTTGAAGTAAACTACTGCATTGAGAACAAGGGTTAGTTGCCTTTGCCATTTAAATCAGTGGTTGCCAATCTATAGAACTTCTTGGATCACTAAATGTATAATTTTATATTCATTTGGGGGTCTGCTAAAATGGCAGACCACTATAACTGTATTGTCATTTATTTAAGTCCCTATTTACATTTTTATATCACTGAAAAGGAACATCACGAAACGCATTAACGAACCGGCAACGCAAAATAATATCAACAAACTAAAATGTTATGTCGCCAATTTACCATGGTTGCCAATTCTCACTTCTCAATGTTGCTAGATACACCTGGAAAAGTAGTGTGATGGCAATATCCGTGATCTTCTTACTAACCGTCCTCTTGGGGAACTTTTGGTCCTTAAAAATTATTTTATTAGAAAAGTTTCCTCCGAAGAAGAGAATGTGAGCATGCAAATTAAAAATTCTATATGAAGTCTAGGTCTTCAGGTTAGAAAGGAGATATAGAGCAGACTGCTAGCGGAGCAGTGATTAATCGAATTTAAAGTGTGACGCAGATATTTAGTAATTGGTAATTGTAACAATTCGGGTGACGATCTGTCTCTTATGCTTTAATCTAGATTAGATAACTAGGAAGTCAGAGTAATTGAATTGAAGTAAAAGTGTTCCAAGTAATTAAAGTCTTCTCATATCTCGCGTACCTCGTTAATTGTCTTCATATTGATTAATTGGGTGCATGTCTTAGCTTTGACTGATAGAACTTGTGTTGTGGTTTGTGTACTGAAAAATAAATTAAGTGATTTCGAATATAGTTAGTCTTTTCCTTCCCTTTCTCCCACACCTTTCGGCGTGGAAGCAGGATTCTTACAGTAGTTAAGGAGTCACTAAACTCGGAAGGAACTTCGCGAGTTAAAATTTTTTAAAGAAAGTATAATCCACATATTCCATAGTACGTTTTGTTACTCGTAATTTTTGAAACAATCTTCAGAAAAATGTGAACCATGTCCCAGTTTTTATACGAACCATCAAAAATTTTTCGTTTGACCACCAGTTGATGAACGCTGATCCAAATTATGCAAGCTAACTGTTGAAGACCAAATGTTTACTACAATGAGCTTAGCTTATGGGCTTTCAGAATAGCTGCCATTTTTAAGAAATATGAAGATTAATGTAGATATATAAGAGGATTAATGAAGAATGTTTAATGTTGATATAAACTAATTCAAAATGCTCGCACGTAAGCCTACTTAAGCATATTCATTTAAAACCGTCTCTGACATTTTGTTGGATTACAAACAATGGTTCCAACTTTGGTAAACTGTTATGTACTTCTACTTTTTAGATTGATGTATGGTCTACATCTAAGAACTGAACAACATCCCACAGATAGAAAAGAACAAAAAAAACTTCAAAGGGATGTCTTTGTAGGGATATCGTAGCTGTGAATGTGTGGCCATCCAAATTCGATGGACGTTCGAACTGATAAGATTAATCCCTCCTTTGTATTTGTTTATGACGGCCACTTTATCATTCCCTGGAGTGACCTCTGGCACATTCCAATCGTGCGACACTACTTCCAAAGAACAGAAGGTTAATCCGGAAGAAGGTGAGGTACGGTATCTATCACCACACCCACACTTTGTTAATCGTTGCTTGGCGTCTTCCCTCTTCATTTTTTTAGCCAAGTCTTGTTCTCTTCAGAGTTGATAAGTGTTCTTCTCTCTCTAAACAGGCATTCGACCCCAGCCCTGACGGGGTCAACGTCGAAGACATACTCCTTTTTTTTATTTCCTCAGAGTGACATGTTGCACCAACTCGAAAGTCAGACCTTTGAACCACGGGACGCCATTTTGTGAATTTTCGAGCATGCTTTTGTGGGGTTGTTATCGTTTTTATTAAGTGGAAAGCATTTTTTTTCCAACCCGTTTCATATAGCTTTGTTGTCGTTTGACAAGAAGAGGGGGAAGGTGGAAGAGTAAGTATGGCGTCATTTTTCCTAAAATTCTTAACAAGAGAACATCCAGATGAAGTGTTTAGAACACGCGACGTGTTTATTATGAATGCTTCAACCACATCATGGATTTCAATCCGGTCTTCTGCTTCCGGGAGTTTTAACGAGTGATACTTACGTTTGCATTGAAGCAATAAATTTTTCTTACTGCAATCCACTGTATTTCCGGATTGGGAGGGAGGGGGAGGTATTTATATATTATACCATAAATCTTTCATTTCAGTCATGAGTAAAGAGTAGAAGTGGAACCGATACTCGATACTGCATACTTCGAGAATGAGAATTCTGTAGTTCCCACAGTAGTTTATTTAATAAACGCTTTCTGTGCATCAAACGTTTTTCAAATAAAAGAAATTTCCATACATTTAGTTTTTCAAAAAGTAACATTAAAATTATTTATCAATCTACCTATATATATGTATTAAAATATTTAAAATATACCTATTTTAAATATCAATGTATCGAGGGGTTTTTATTTTGGTAGTTACTTCTGCAATTTGAAGTGTTTATCGTAACATTCCACCTTTTGCACGGAATTCCTTAAATATCTACATGAAATTCTGTTATAGAAGAAACATTACAATTTTTTATACTATGATTTCACAAAATCACTTAACATATTTTATTTTGAAGAAATACTATGTGCGTTTTAAATAGCTCCAAGTAAAAAAATTGTTTGTGTGAAAATATATTTAATTCTGAAATAAAAGAAGCTGCTTATAAATTTACTAGTCGTTATCCTCCCGCTTTGATAGATATTTCAGACGTTGTATAACTAAGTATATTGTTTTTAAGTTACTGATATGTAAGTTCTAGCAATGTACTTCGATTGTATTTTTAAAAAAAGTCTTATCGCCAACGTCTTTTGTTTTAAAAAGGTCAAAACTTGAATTCTTAAAACAAAAGCATAATTAATTATCATCCACACATGCCCCCCCCCGAGTCGAATTTCATAAAACCCGTTTTTAGTGGATCTCTACTCAACAAAATAAACTTGCCAAATTTCTTGTAATGAAATTTTTATAATTTCTTATAATCAATTCAAATAATACTTCAAAAACAGATATTTTTATCTGTAGCGCCTCCGCAACTTCCTTTGGGTGTTGATCTTCCCAAAATCCGCTTTTAACAGATCTCAACTCAACAAAAGAAACAGGCTTGCCAATTTCAAGTATTTTGGTTTAATTGTTCAAAAACGGAAGCATTTTACTCATACGCCTCCACAACTTCCTTTGGATGTTGATCTTCACAAAATCCGTTTTTAACGGATCTCTACTCAACAAAAGAAACAGGCTTGCCAATTTCAAGTATTCTGATTTAATTGTTCAAAAACGGAAACATTTTACTCATGCGCCTCCACAACCCCCTTGGTTGTTGATTTCTGTAAAACCCATTCTTAGAAAGTCTTTATTCAACCAAAGAAACATGCTTACCAAATTTTAAGTCTGTAGGTGTAATAGTATCGGAGATCTCGTGATGAGAAAGCGAATGAGTGAGTCACTTTTTAACGTATGGATCTCATTTGATGCAAATAAAATATCCGTCTAATGTACACTTTTTTTTAGGAACATTTATTTTGTGATGGAAAATGTTCAAAAATTGCGAAAAAAAGAATTACTATATTAAATATTTTAAATTTCCTACTAGTCAAGAAATTCTTGTTATGTCTTAATTAAAAGTTTCGAATTATTAGGATAGTTTCTTTTTCTTATAAATGACATTAAAAAAAGGACAGTCAGGAAAGACAATTGCAAAATAGATTAATTATGCAAACATTTTATTTAAGTTAGCATTTCATTATCATAGTTGAGTAATTTTTAAATCTTTGTTTAACACTGCTATAAACTTTAAATATTTGCTGTTCAGAATTACATTGTGTCAGAAGATTATTATAAATCATGATTTAATTATCTTCAAATTTACATATAAATTAAACTTCCTTTAAAGTCACCTTTTTAAAGCATAAAATCCACACTGAATGTTTAAAGTTCTAATTAATGAAAACTGAGAAATAATTTAATTGAACACTCCTAATTACTTCCCATTGCTCAAAACAAATGTACTATTTTCTTCCTCGCGATTCACTGGTAATTAATCAAAAAGGTACATAATATTTCAATAAGCGTATCCTCTATCATTAATTACATTGCAGTCTGTGCACATTGCGCTTATAAATCATCGTGTTTCCATCTATTTGTTATGAAGCACAGTCGCTGTTACGAAGACAAAAGAGAGATCATGAATAAGTTATTTAAATTTAATTTTCGCTGGAGTTAAACTCTCGTCACGTTCGAAGAATACAGAATTGCCACGTGAGAAATGGCAACACGTATGCAGAACATTTACATAAATGTAATTTATAATGATTCAAAAAGTATTAATAGAATATATTTCATGTTGTTGACATTCATGGGAAAGGTGCAAAAAGTTTCATTAGTGCCAGCTGTAACAGTTATAACGTTTTTAAATATTTACTGATTGATATAAAACCTCTTGAGGGCCCTATACAAAAGTAGCCCCACCAGCAACCAAAGCCTTCTTCGTTAAAATAAAGAATAAGATCCGAATTTGGAATATTTTTTCAGGTATAAAAAGTACTCCAATAATAATGTTGTATTGTGGCTTCGCTATCCTTTAGAATAGTGATTCTCATTCTTTTTTGTTGTTGTTGTTGTTGCGGTACACTTTTAACAATTTCAAAATTTAGCGGCACACTAATAATGAAATAAGTTAAAAAGAATTTTACTTATCTATAATACACTTTTTTATCTATCCGCGAAAGAATAAATTAAACTAAAAGTATTCGTGGTATATTTATTTCTAGAAAATGGCCAAATGATTCGTTTCCGGATTTTTTTTCTGAGTATAATTAATAATTTTAAAAAAACTGGTGGCAAATAAAAGAGTGCCGCGGCAGAATGGTTGATAATTACTGCTTTTAAAAAAAGATAGTTTATCATATATCTCCTTTTTATCCGAGTTGACACATTTTTTCTGGTATAAAATGTTTAACTTTTTTTTCTTATACCGTAATACTAAGCGATCTATTCTTTTACATATTAAAAAGAAAAATTAATTATCTATGGAATATTTTGAAATTCTTAAAAATGCTGTATTATAAACAAATGTATAAATTACGCGTTGCAAATTTCCAAGAAAATTGAAACATTTTTCTGTCTGACAATGTGTTTTATGTTTAGTTCGGGCTCTAGTACATTTGGCGAAAACAGCTTTATGTGAACAGTATATCGCATATCTTGTCAATACTAGCACAATTTGCAACCCGTAAGAAATAAATGTGCGTGACTCACAATCTCACTAACCTAGGCACAAATCGACTCGACCGCGATTGTCACTTATTTACTAAATGAGTAATGATGGCTAGGCCTAGACTATGCCACAATGCAGTCTTGTCGTTATTACCAGTTGGCATATAGATCGAAATTCTCAGTTTCTTAGATAGTATGTCCGGCAATAATATTTGACAATTTTAAAATTATTAAAGCTGAGCCGCGAGAACAAGACGAGGCCCCTTCCCCGAGGCCCTTTGTCCATGCCTTAACACGTTCCTGCGTGCATTAAATATCAGAAAAGGAAAAGCAAAATTATAGGCAAATAATTTGTGTATTTTTGTAAATGATCCAGATTTTTTTTCCTGTATGGGACTGCGTATTGTTATTTCTACCTTTGCAGACCTAGTAAATTCCCCAGGAGCTAGTATCACTTTATAGTGCGGCACCAATTTCCGCAAGTAATTTTGACGCCCAGTTTCTTCCCCAGAGGGAGGCACCTGAGCTCTGGCGATGCGAAATTTGTACTTAGGAATTTTTTAACTTTGCCGAGAGCATCCAAGCCAAACGGACACTCTATGGATCTTTTTCACGCCGTATAATCATACGACATGGCCGGTGTCGATTTTCTGCATCAGGAAAACCCACCGACTTGGGTCGGGCTCGAACCCGCTACCTTAGTTATAGAAGGCCAGCGACAAACCAACTACGCCACCCAGCCGGCTAAATAATTTATATTGAAAAGTTGGTTTAATTTGCTATTTTCACATTTTTCTTTTTTTTTTACAAGCAATGAAGCTTAGTAATACTATTGCAAACAGACACACACACATCAGCAGAAAGAGAGATTTTTAAGCATAGCGAGACATTCTTCGGACCTAAAAATAAAAATTTTAAGTTTATTTTTCCGTTGTAGCAAAAACTATACCTTATGAGATTCACCTTTTTCATTCGTGTGGTTCCGGGCTTTGTCAAATGTCTTCTCTTCAGTTATGGGCTAATGGAAATTTTATTTATTCGAACATGTTTTAAATTTTTTTCTGAAAAAAATAAAGGTTGGTTTTCTTTGGATAATTAAAATGTATGCAGATTACTGACCTCAACTGAGTGTTGTTGTTTTCTGTGGAAAAAATACACTTCTTTTCTGTATTCTTAGAACACTTTGGTTCAAGTACCTAACTTAACATGAAGGATTGGAACGTAAGAAAAAGGCATTCTCTTGTGGGAACTTCTCAATTAACTCGTTTGAATGCTTGAGTCTTGGAATCCGTCAGGCTGCGGACACTCTATCAATGGATAAGGCCCGTATACGATGTCTTCATTTAAATAATCAATAAATTTCTTCTTGTTGAACGAATCCATCTGAAAGGATAGAGAATGGACAGTAGGAAAAAGGAATCAAGTTCAATCGATCATTCGTGACAAGTACTTTTTTAGAAGAATTTTGCTTTTGTTTTTGCGAGACATGAAATGAGGCGAAGAACGAAAATGTTATCGTACTGACCTTTGAATCTTGTCAAAAAGATTCAAAAACAGGAACGCGCCATTTTTTTTTTATACTCTAACTCGAAAATCTGATATGGAGCGTGACCGTGCAAAAGCACCGGACGTTAAGATTTTTTTATATTATTATTTTTATTTTACTCACACAAAATCGATCTATCAAATCACAAAAGAGCATAGTATTTTAATTATAAAATGGTTTCGAATAGACTCATCAGTCTGAGAAGTATGAAAGAACACAAAAGATTTCATGATACTTGGGGGGAAGGTTCTTTACTTTTTCTTTATAGTTCTATTTCGATGTATGGATTTCTTTTTATTACTTTGAAACTCTGGAAATCGTGAGAATTTTCGAATTGAAGAAATAAATATGGCAAAATGATGTTAAGAGTAAAAAAAAAAAAAATTTTTTTTTTTGGCAAGGATGAGTTAGGTAAAACATTTTTCTTATGAAATTGAAATTTTATAGAATATGTTATTTTTTTCGAATATTTACTTAAGTCGTGATGATAGTGTTTCTGTAAAGAAAACGAATTAGAAAACAAGGTTGTGAGATATGTGTATATTCTTTTTCCCGCGCCACTGGGTTAAACGAAATATTTTCGTCTGTCGAAACTTCTTTTTGTTTTCTTCATTGTACTAAATATTATATTTTCGTTAAATTCTCAAGGGAATCAGGCATGTGTTTCTAAAATTTTCGTTTTCGATCAAACATCCTTAAATTTATTTATAAACTTTTTTTAAACAAAGGTGGTGTGAAGAGGCTATTATAATTTATTACTAAAATATGCGTAGCTTGTTTTAAATTGTTTGCCATAGCATTTTCGGTGAACTTCAAAAGTCGATGACAATTTTTTTTAAATTTATCTGAACCAAGAAAAGAATGCTTACGGAAAAAGTAAATCACAATTTTTTTAAATTGAAGCGAAATCTCAATGTGCAGTCTCAAAAAGAAAAAAATCATATTCGTTAAAAACACTAGTGCATATCTTCATTATTTTTTTTTTTTACCTTTTAAGTCAACACTTCATAAGAGCTTTTGAACACATTAAATTTCTCTTTCGTGAATATCTATATATTTATTATTCTAAAAATATATGCAGAAACTCGGAAAGTGATTCAAGGTCAACTAAACAATCCGTCATCTTTTATTTAAATATCATTGTTGAGGCTCAAAGTCCTCCCGTTGGTGTGGTGTGGAAGGTCGGAAAGGTAGGTACCATCTCAACTGTCGTTCTCGTCACTTGACCGAGGCTCGTCGCCAATAGCTCTCGTTTTACTTTAGAATGTGACGTTATTAAACATTTACTTTCTCCTGCAAAGAAGCGGGTGAAATCCGTAACATATTTACTAAAAACTTTCTGTTTTTATTTTGCTTAAATTTTGTGGTTAATTACAAATAAAAATAATCCGTTATAGAGTATTCTGACATGTTTTATAAATATTAAAGAAATAATATCATTACTTTAAACAGTTAAACAATATTCATGTTGGTAAGAAAACAAAATTCCTTCATTGTATAGTAGTTTTCTTCAAGAATATTTCATTTTTTTTAAATAAAATAATTATTTGAACTTGAAGATATAATTATTTTAAATGCGTATATTATATAAAGAAACTGAATAAAAATGTGCATTTTATCAACGAATATTAGTTATTAAATGCAACCAGAGTTAAAGAATTACTTAAACTAGTAATAATTAAGGAAAGAACTTAATTAAATTATTGTATTAAAAAGCTATTTATAAAATCTTAACTGAAATCTATTTAGTATTGCTGTATTTAAATACTCTCTGTTCTTTATTATTCCAATAAAATACCATTTAGTGTTATCGTATTAAAATGCTTTTTATCTAGTGTATTCCATATTCCCGATTTCAATTTATGCAAATGTAAAAACAATAAAATTTTTTTCAAAAAACAAGCAATCCTTACATTATGGCACTTTTTTTTTCAGTTCCTACTGTTAGCTCACACTCTTGCCTGTGGCACACACAAGGGGGGGAGGTGGACCCCCAAAGTCCTTGATTTTTTTTCCGATTGATTATAATTCTAAGTACATAGTACGTAAAATTTAATTAACTACTTGTTATTAATAATTAATTTTATTAATTAATACTAATTATTTATTCAAAAATTAGTTTTTTACTGTGTTTTGTTCACGAAAATCAACAAAATCAAAAGGAGCATGATACAAGAATGGTGAACTTTCGACCCCGAACCCCCCTTGAAAAATTCCTGTGTGCGCTACTGACTCTTGCTATATATATATATATATATATATATATATATGTTCAAATTTTTTCAATCGTTAATATAGTACTTTTTATTCATCCATTCAAGTCCAAAGACATTTTTTAAACTTGTAGTGAATGACATTTAATGTTAATATAGTTTCTTCAAATATTAATTCATTAATTAAATTTTATTTTTTAAATTTATTCTGCATTATTTCTGACGCAGTTAGAACTAGCACTAACAGATGACTCCAATAGGTTTTTCTAAAGAATTTTTTCTTGGCTTCAGATACTTATTTTTTTGTGTTCATCCACTCAAGTTCAAACACATTTTTTTCAACTTGTAGTGGAGGACACTTGATTTAAAAACATTTTTCAAGTATTAATTCATTAATTAAATTTAATTAACTAAAAAATTTCTTTGTTGACCTAAGTAGGAATTGACTAAAAATTTTTTTTAATTACTTGTTTAAATTTAATAGTAAAATTAGATGACTTCCCCACGTAATATACAAATACATAGGATTTACTTAAAATGTATCGTTATTTACGGAGTGATTATTATAACTTCCCAATAGGATTTATAAAAATAAAACACCAATTCTTTCTTATATGTATTAGAATATCCATTGGGGGGTCCGCTTTTATTTTAAAAGCTATCGATAGTTTTAGTAGCAGTATGGTCAAAATTTAATCGATAAAGAACTCGATTGAAAAAAGAATGCGATTATTCTGTCTAAAACATAACATTTTATACATAATTTGCTGGATGTTATTAATATATAAAATAATAAATAACAATTATTTAAGGTATTAATAATAAGATAATAATTATAAGGTATTAATTAATAAATAACATTTTTATTTCATTGATACAAATTGAAAATTCCTGCACTTGGAACAATGCAGATGAGATTAATTTTTCATTTCAGAATTTTGAGAAACGTATACAATAAAAATGGTTCTCGTTATTTTTCTTGTATTTTCATTGAAAGTCCCATACACAATATTGAATATATATGGTAGAGTATAACAGTGCTGCAATATAAAAAATGAAGAATGTTTTATAATCAGATTTATTGTTCAGAATTATTAGTCTTGGGGGAATTTAAAAAGAAATATCTATTGATAAGTTTTTATTTATTTTATACCTGATGTTAATATTAAAATATAATAACTAAATTAACCAATGATTGTTCAGGGCACACGAAAAATCACGAATCTATTCTTTATATATCTTACTTATTTTTAATAAATAATTGGCAATGATAAAAAAAAAGGTGAATAACCTCTGAGTTCGAGGAAGAAAAAATCAGATGCATTTTCACAATTTAAAATGATGGGAAAAGCCAAACGATATTTTTCCTTATTTATTATTTGGATTTTCAGAAGGTTATTTTTAATTAATTAACGTGGTTTTTATTTGGCACTGAAACCGTAATTATTTTATCAAGTAGAAGCAATTACTACTTCCATCGGAAATCATCAAAGACAGAAGAATGTTGCATGAATGATGAAAATAAACAACCAAAGCTTTGACCTTTTTCTTTCTTTGTTTTCAATATCCGCCGGTTTGATTCAAAGAAAACTAACGAAATATTTTTTTTTATGCATGATGAAAATTTCTAAAATGATTTCCTGTTATTTCTATCATTAGAATATTTTTTTAATTGTAAATCGCTAATGTTTCTTTAAATTCGTTTCTCATACTTTTGTTTTAAACATGTAACTATTTAATGTAATTCGTAATAAATATAAATAACTTTTGAAATTTAATTGTAACATTTGCTCATTAAAAGTCTTGAAACCTTCAAGGATGGTCATTTATATTTTTCATTAAAATTATTTAGAATATTTTGTTATGGTAAAATAAATGTTTTGCTACCACAAAAATATCTCTCTGATCATTAAATCTATGCTTTCTGACTGATGAACTGATGTGCTGCTTGACTTAGAGTTATTTTGAAACTTGTCTAATCAACAATTGACTATAAGAAGTAGGCTCTATTTTAAAAAAACAATTGTTTTTTGAGTGAGTTTGTTGGAATGTCGTGCTTCATAGCGAACATCTTCAGCAATAAAGGCAAAAAAATTGTAAACAAAAAAATGACAACTTGAGCCATATATATACTCTCGGGTCATAATACTTTTCATTCTTGGTGGATTATTTATTAGTATCGCATTTGGAAGCTACACTAGTGTTATTTAATTTGCTTTATCTATCAACTATAGCAATGTTTCTCAAACTGTGGGGTGTGCCCCGACTAAGGGGGGGGATGATAACCATACGAGGGGAAAGCAATCACACACATTGAAAAGTCGAATACAAAAGATTATTTAAAAAAAATTATTAATTTACTGAAAGTAAAAAAACAAAATACATTCTGAAATAGTAAAAAATAAAATACACATTTACACTGATATAATACACTAATAAATGTATCAGTACTGCACAATGTATTTTATAATTAATTTAACAATACTAAGTTAAGAGCAACATTAATAATTACCAATGACCTCATGGGCTTGTCATACATAAAATTATGTACAAAAACTAACACTTATCTTGATAATTTATGCGTCTTATAATTATATATATATATAATCTCTTGACTGCCGATTAAAAGATAGACGATTCGCTCCACAATGCCACCATTTTCCACGTAGGCGTGTGCATGTGATGTGTTGGGGGGGGCAGAAAGGAATAAATAAATAAGCAAATCCTCTGAAGTAAGTAAATCCTTCACAAACACTGTCAAGATTCTTTTACTGCATTCCAAAACCTTCGGAATAATTTTATGGATAGCAGGCACAGAAAAGATTGTACTTCGGAAAGACGTATATATACGTCCGGTATATTTAACGCTTTGGCTGAGCGAGACATTTATATACGCCGGTGGCACTTAAGGTGACATCTTACCTTGAACATGTCGTTTTTCGTCTACATAAGGCATTTTTTTATTTCAAAATCTCATAGTTTGAACATTTTTCTTTCCAAAACACAGTTTTTCTTTTTCCTTTACGTGAAATAGAAATAAAGTTATAGTGATTTTAAAAAAACATCACTCTGCAAAAGGGCAGTAAGATAAAACTAAATGAGTTTTTCTCATAATTATGTTTTCGAAAGAAACTCTTTACCGGATACATGATATCTTAAGAACCAAACCAGATAATGTTTTGAAATTTTGTGGGAATGTTTATTATACTATTTTTTTCATGAAGTGGACCATAAGTTTTGTTGGGTTAAATACGTTTTCATTTCGGGTAGTTTTTATAAAGAAAAAAAAATCAAAATTTTCATATTGTTATGTAAAATTGTCTGTAATTTTTTTGTAATTTAATATTTCTGTTAGATTTTGGTGCATTTTAAAGAGCACCATAATATGTATGTTGTGTATAAAGAAAATTATGATAACTGTGTTAGAAATTTTTATACCCAACCCGTTTTAGTAAAAATTTGGTAAAATTTCCTTGAAAACAACCAATTTTTCTAAAAGTACAATATTTATTTAAAAAAATTTATGTATTTACATTTTTTTTCCCTAAAAACACTCAATTTGTTTCAAAAATTTGTTTTTATAAAAAAAATTGTTCCGAAGGTAGGCAGTCATCTTAAGAGGTTAAAGTCGTATTGTAGCTTTAGTGTCAAAGTATAGTATTATTGAATTCAATACATTGATATTGTATGGAAGGAGGGCGCGATATGAAAATTATGATTGAATATTGGGTCGAAAATATTGAAACTTTGAGAAGCACTGAGCTACAGTCAAGTGACGAAGATGACTCTTGCACGCTGAAATCCCTCTCTCCAAATTTCCACAACATGCCAATGTGAAAACTCTTTGAACCTCGTTAGATTTAACGTGCATCAATAAGTTGTGGCCGCGGTAACCTAGTGGCTGCGATCACAAACTCGAAGTTGGGTGTTATGTCCCCGTACCACTATCCTAGAACACCTAGTACTACTGAAGACCCGTCGTCTAGAGTAGTGTTTCCGAACTCCCGTGGCGCGGACCGGTACCGGTCTGGGGATCAAATGGTACCGGGCCACCCTAGGAACTTTAAAACTTTTTCTATTTTATTTATCTTGGTGTATTTCTCTCGGATTTATGTGACTTTCCATTTATGTGGACGAAAGGTTAACCGGGAGTTGACTAACAGCAACACCAAAACAAAACGAAGGAATAAACTGAACAAAAGCAACACACCTATGACACGCGTGCTACATGTGGCACGCGGTATAATTCTTAGTGGCACTCTAGACTACTCCACAAATTTGTCAATTTTTGAGTGGATGGAAATTCATAAATTTGTAATGGACCTTATTTGACTATCATTTTCAGAATTATGGAAATTTACGAAATTACGAAAAAATCTGAAAGTCTAAGAGTTATCTTTCAGATTTTTTCGTAATTAAAAGCAGAAAGCTTCTAATAACTCTCTAAAATTTATTCTTAGAGTTATTAGAAGCTTTCTGCTTTTAATTCTATGCATTTAAGTCAAACATCTTCCCTCATATGAAAAATATTCCGAGTCCTCAAAGAAATTGTTTAAAAACTGAATGCTCAGAATCGCGTGTCCCATTTAAAAGTCACACATTATACATCTGATTCTGCGATATGAAAGTAGAGCGCTGTGAGTACTAGGCTTGCTTTAAAATCTTTGTCTTTTTATTTAACAATAATAAAGGGAAATACTTATTTATTAAAACAAGAAATAGACAATATAAATATATCTTTAAAAATACATAATATATGAGCATTTTTAGTTTTAAAAAACTTTTGTTGAAGAAATAGTTAAATTTTATGTTGTTTACTTTTTGTTGAGAAATATCTTTAAATGATGCAAAATTAATTTTTAATAAAGCTGTAAATATCTATATTATCGACCTCTATTCTCTAACTCTGCATGCGTCATCGCTGGAATGAAATTGCTTCAAAAATATCCTACTGCGTGGAAAGCTGAATCATATTGGTAGATTGGTTTGGCACGCTAGCTAAAAGGTTACCGACCCCTGGTGTAGAAGTTTGGGAAATGAGAAGGTAGTCCAGGTGTCACCCTCCTAACTTGATAGTGGTTCAAAAATACGAAGTCCATCCCCAAGCTTCGTGTAGCTTCGAAGTGCGCGCGCAACTTTAATAAGCAATCAATATATCTTAATTATCAAGTATTTTAATTATAATTTTTACCACTTTGTTAAGTAAATGTTAATTTACCAATGGTAGCAAATAATATACTTTTATTCCTTCCTTCCTCAGTGGCTCGAGAACCCAGGGTAGGCCTTGGCCTTCTCAAGAAGCCTTTACCAGACCAGTCTTCTTCCTGTTAGTGTCCTCCAATTTTTAGTTCTCAAAACTATGAGATCTTTTACTAGGCCATCAGTCCGTCTAAGATTTGGCTTGCCTTTTTTCCGTGTACCAGTTGGTTGGGCATTGAAGACTTTTTTTAGTGGCGCGGTCTTCGTCTATTCTGACAACGTGACCTGCCCATTTATAATTCGTTGTATTTTGATGAAGTTAAACTTTTATTACACCCACCATATTTTCCTCCTTCGGCTGGATTCTGACTAGTTATTTAATGTTCTGCAGCTCTCTGGTTTATGAAAAGTTACCAAGTTATAAACCACCCTTTCAAGTTGCCTGAATGTGTGATAATTTAAAACTCCCATAAATGTAACATAACATTGTAGACGATGACAACCAAGTAACTGAAGTATAATAGTCGGGGTTGTAATAATGGAATCTACATAAACTATCCGACAATAAAACATTAACTAAATACCTCCTCCGTTTGTGCATTTTGACAGAGAAAGTACCAAGATCTATATCTCGTGTCTTCCACAAAGATGAAAAATGGAGTGAGTATCGTGCATACCTAAAGTGATTAGATTGCAGATTGGATTTTACTCAATTTGTCTTCATTTCGATCACGTCTGAACTGTGGGTGTTGAAGCCGGCCAGTCACCCTCTCAGCTCATTCATTCCGTTGATAAAAGTGAATACATTTTTTGAAAAATGGTTGTGGTTCTTTTTCCGGAGGAGTGTTCTAGGTCAAAATCCTTTTAAGTTGTCATTTGCATTGCTCGTTGATTCACACTTTTCTTCACCGTGTTCTTACATTCGTTATTAATAGTATACATAAAAAATATTAAATATGTTTTAATAACTAGGTTTATGGAGAGAACCGGTGTTGCACTTGCAGATTTATGCGTGAATTAATATTCCTCACATAAACGTGTAGGGAGATTTATAAAAGAATAATAAATACAAGGATATGCGAAGTATGTTAGAATTATTTAGAATCTGTTGTCAAATAATTTAAGTATAATAATGTGTTCTAAAGGTATTTAGACATGATGCTTTTATTTATGTATATGCCATCTTAGTACTTATGTATGATACTGTCATCCTATTTGTCAAATGAAAAGACGTCGCCAAATTCCACTATATGCAGTCAATAATAAAAACTGTTCCCACGCATTTACAAGCACTATAATCTCGTTCACATCTACATAACTGTTTCGTATTAGTAATAAAGTGGGTACTTACGCATTATCACAACCTATTGGCGACAGTAGCGCACACAGGAATTTTTCAAAGGGGGTCCGGGGTTGAAAGTTCACCATTCTTGTATCATGCTCCTTTTGATTTTGTCAATTTTTGGGAACAAAACACAGTAAAAAACTAATTTTTGAATAAATAATTAGCATTAATTAATAAAATTAATCATTAATAACAAGTAATTAATTAAATTTTACGTACTATATACATAGAATTATAATCAATCAGGAAAAAAATCAAGGGCTTTTGGGGGGTCCGGACCCCCAGGACCCCTCTCCCTTGTGTGCGCCACTGGTTGGCGATATTATATGAAACGAAGCATATGGTTGCCAATTCATTGCGTACGACACTTAAAAAATCGGGGTTGCCAACTTGGCGGGCAGTGACTTAACGGAGAATAATAGGGCCCCCGTGCAAAGACAGGTTTTCTACCCCAAGCCGGATCTTACGTACTTGGCGTTAGTCAAGCTTTGGGTCCCCCCGCGATGCTGGGGTGTATGTTACGCCACTGTTGGCGGGTTATGAACAGAGTTGGCGATTGTTGCGATAATATGTAAGTACCGGCATGCGTAATATTAATGTTATAAGTAATTAGACTCAATCTGTAATACATGCGTGCAACTTTTTTATAATGAATAGTTAGTAATATTTTTGGTACTTACGTATTATCCCAAAAATCACCAACTCTATTAATAACCTGGCAAGTTGGACACCCTGACTTTCTATGTGTTGTACGCGATGAATTGGAAACCAGGTGCTTCGTTTCATATGATGTCTCCAATAGGTTGCGATAATACGTAAGTACCAGCTTGTTTTTAAGATTAAATTTACAAGCCTATTTAGAAAGTCTTTTACTAGTCTCCATAAAACAAGTTCATAAGTAAAAATGTAATTTCAAGTCACAGTAAATTGAGATTACATGTTACTATCAGTGTAATAAGTATCTGTGTGGAATTTTAAGCAAAACACTTATTTTACTTGAGTATTATTTATTGATCATAATTTCAAAAATTTAAGAATGGTATAGAAATTTTTTTTATTTTAAAATTCTGAGCAGCATTTCAGTGAATGAACTGTTTCAAAAAATGCCAGCAGTTTAAATGATTTTGAGTGCTCAGATGACTTAAAACTAATTTGCAGGCAGGAAAATACTTAAAATGGAATTTTAAGGAATTTTTAAAAGGAATTTTATTAAATAATTATACGATTTCTTTTAAAGTATTTTAAATGATGTATTCTTAAAAATAAGTATTATTCGAAGAACCTATTTTTTAACACGCTTTTATTAGCTTCACCTGTATGTAACGAAATCTTTGAACTCGATTTTTACCCACTTTAAAAGTTCAGATTGATTTGAAATTTTGCACACTTGTCAAGGACCAATGACAATACAATAATTTAATAATTTTGTTCCATTTTCCTGATCAGGACCATCAGAATTAACGATTTCTCATTTCCAGATTTAGCGACTAAAATATTAAGTTACAACCCTAAAGCGAAAACGCTCATGGTTAATACAAATACAACAAATAAAAAGCGATCTACAATAAAAGCTTGTTTTATTAGTTTTTTAAACTATTATTTATTTATCATTAAATTGATTTATGATTTCATTGTGAAATCGAAGATTTTCTCGCAATGTAATGGATGCATATTTTGCACCTATTATGCATCGCTAAGTTTATTTTTCTAAAAAAAATTCAGAGATAATGATTTGAGAATTTTTATTAGACATTAATGCGTACCCTTTTAAAAGGAAAGTTAATTAAAAAAAATTTATCACTCGAACAGGTGAAAATATCGTGCTATGTCGTAATGCATATTTTCGATAAAATTACAAAGCAATCAAACATTTTCGAGAAAATTATACATATATTTTACGTCATTTTTATTAATTTCTCACAGTTTGATGCAACATTTTAAGAATTTCTAGTATTCGTTCATTACATCACATTCATGTGTGAAAGTTTACCATCAAATTATTCATCGTGAATTAACCACACAAACCAAAAGATAACATTATTAATTATCTATTATTATAAAAGGTTATGTGTAGATGCAATAAGGAGTGATAATTGTTATTTTTAAATAGTTTTCACACAAAAACCCATAATTATGGCTGTAGCAAAAACAGATCTGCTCCAAGGAGACAAAACCTTTTTAACCCTGTCAGAAAGTAATTATCATGGATCACAATAAAATAGCGTCTTAGAAATGCTGAATTATCACTTTAAAGCGTTTATTACTAAGCATAATAATAGTTAGTTAAATATTAGTCATTTTTAAAGCGTTTTATACGCAATCTGTTGTAAGTGCTTATAATTTGTGCTATACAATACAGTGAATTACGAATAGAACAAATTTTTGCTTCCTGAAGTTTTTATTGGAAAAGTTTTTATGAAAATTACTGTTATTACACAGAACCAAAAGCTGAGGCAGCAATAAGAGATGCTTAGGTTAGAGGTAAAGCAATTTTTTAATTTTAAATAAGGATATTTCTCTTGTTAGTAACACCAAACTAAATCAAATTAAAATAGATAGTTTGAAAGGAGCTCGGTTTCTGTGCTATTCATTGATTTGGACATATATTTGCAAATGCAAAATAAAAAAAATCCTGTCTCATTTCAACCACTTGTACTGTAATTATGGAAATGAGAGCACTAGTTTTAAAAGTAATTTCTGAACAAGTTCCCCGGCTTTTGAGTTTTCAGGTTACTAATTTTTTACCCTGGTAATCCAGTTGCTAGAACGACTGGTTTCTTCAGTTATTGTTATGATTCTTATCGATTAAAAAGAGAAAGGATAACCTAGTAGTAGAGTAGTAATCTCTATGTCCAACGAATCGTACTTTTCCATCTAAATTTTATAAGCTTGTGTGTGCGCGTACGGGTTTTATTCATTATTGAATTCGAAATAATTAATTAAAATCTCAACAAAAAATGTACATTCATTAAAGCTTACATTTGCTTAGAAATACATTCATTTCCGTTCATTCTAAAATTAAAATTTTTGCGAGAAATTATCTGAAACTCAAAACCATTGGTATTAAGTATCCTGATAATGTCCAATAACTGATGGAATTTTATAAGTGGCATTAATTTTTCTCAAATTTTTAAAACTGCTTTCTCAAACATTAACTGGACAAATAAATCGCTTGCGCATTGTACGTGTATATGCCACACAGAGGACATTCAATTGAACTAAAAGAAGTGGGGTTAAATCGAAGGATTGCTCGATGGGTTCTAAATGATATTGTCACTCGATGATATTGGAGGAATAGTTGAACTATGGCAGAGCATATCACCAAGGAGACTGCGTCTGATCTAAACAGACAACAAAATGTTAGAACTAAGTTATCGTCACGGCCAGGGACATTTTTAGCCGTAGTCCAATTGGTTCCGGACCCCAAGACCTCGTCTCGTTCTCCACTCAACCTCAATAAAATCTTAATCCGAATGATATTGATCGTTAAATGTTATTCTTGGACATATTCTCCCCAAAACTGAAGTGGCCCCGGTATTCGAGTGGTTAAGGTATCGGATCGTAGCTGGCGTCACGAGTTCGAACCCAGTACCACTAACGACCCGCCGTGTAGGGCAGCGATGCACGTTAAATCTGTCAAGAGCTCAAACGTACTCTTGTTGATGCGGTAGCTAGAAGAGGGAGGTGCCAGCTCAGGTGTCGTCCACATCACTTGACCATGGTTCAAAATTATGTAGTCCGTCGCCAAAAGCCCTCGTGTAGCTGAACAGTGCGACGTTGATATTCAATCAATCAATCAATCTTGTGGGCTGAGTCACGAGCACAGGGATTGGAGAATATTTCCCTCCCCTTCAGTTCAATGCAGAAATTGTGGAGATGGTGCCGCCATCTATCGTCCCTTCGGGGAATTTCGCCGAGCTAAATCGTACTGTCACCTGCATGGTCCTCAATGCCAACGACAGGCGTATTTCTAGCCCCTTGCCACGATGAATTTCGTGGGCCTCGATCTGACTACGTCAGACAGGTGGCATTAGAAACATCAACAACAACTGAAAAGTTTTATCTGACAGGACTGCATTATGCCACGCCCCTCGTCAGTCTTTAGGCTTAGCCCTACCACTATATACCGTAATTACTCATTTATTTGAAAGAAGGCAATTGGTCGAGTCAGTTTGTGCCTAGGTTTGTGAGTCACGCCCATTTATTTGTTGCTGGTTACCATTTGTACGTGTATTTAACAACAAATACTATAGATTGTCTACTTAAAAGGCTCTCAGGTGGAGTCTACTTCTGCATAGGAGCCCAGGGTCTGAATAAGTTTTAAGACGTCACTGAGTGTAGTGGCTATTACAGCATTAAATTCGTCTTTATCAATGATATGACATATTTGGGCTCTATTGACCATGAGAAGTGACTGGAATCATGAGGACTATTGACCGTTGTTCATGTACAAGCCTAGGCTTACCACCATACACCATCATTACTCATTTAGTCAAAAGGCGGCAGTTGGTCGAGATGGTTTAAGATATTGTAAATCGTGCATATTTATTTGGTTCGGGTTATTGTTCGTTCGAGTATTTGACAACGTATGCTAAGTACTGTTCACTTTTAAGGTATCCGACTACGTTCGGAACCCGTGATTTTAAAAAGGCGCATAAATAGGTAGTTTTCATGATATTTAGTGTCACTTAGATTAGAATACATGTATAAAATTGTTTTAAGGACATTTTCACAAAAACAATTTACAATATTTCGGCGAAAAATTAACTTAGAATAACCATTTTTCCAAATGTTCTCCTTTTGTGAAAAATGCTTCTATTATAATAATATTTTGCCTGTATATAGCTCAGACCTCTGTACAGAGGATCAACTATGATTTTTGAAAAATTCACATTATTTTCGGAGTTACAACCCATTGAAATAATTATCGGCGTTTTTTTTCTTTAAATTTCTCCCCTCTGTTGTCGTAAAACATGGATAACCCCACTTCTAAGTTAAGTATTTAAAAAATTCTAGTTGAGCCTCTGTAGAGAGGTCTGAGCTATATACAGGCAAAATATTATTGTAATAGAAGCATTTTTCACAAAAGGAGAATATTTTGAAAATGGGTCATTCTATGTTCATATTTTGTCAAAATATTGTTCTTAAATTATTTTTTACTGCAATACTATTCTTAAAACAATTTTGTATACATTTTCTAATCTAAGTGACACTAAATATCATAAATATTATCCATTTATACGCTTTTGCAAAATCACGGTTCCAAACGTAGTCGGATACCTTAAGGGTCATAGATGGGGCCTACATTTATGTAGGGCCTCAGGACCTACTTTTGAGCACGGTCAAAGGGCTTCAAGAAGTCTCAAAACGTCCCTGCTCATGTGGGCATTTCAACAAATACATTTTTACCGTTGAGATCATTCTACCTCGAATCCTTTTAATTGGAGTTTTTTAACGGTGAGATCTTTAAACTTAAGTGACCAGGGAACATATATCTGGTGACATCTAGGATAACTAATATATCATCCTCCCACATAATTTGGAAACCATTAATTATAGTCTTCGATTCTATGACATTGGATAGACTAGCCTACTTTTTAAAGGGCACATTCTTGTTTTCCGTAAAGTACAATGCTGTATCAACAATGTTCTATGCATAGTTGTATTGTTCTTCCTTTTCATGGCAAACAGGGACGTAGCAAGAAATTTTTAATGAGGGTGTAATAGACATCCCGTACCATCCATTAGTGTGAGAGGGTCAGAAAGAGAAGATCAGCCATACTCAATACAAATTCTATTTATTAACAAATTCTCAACAACAACTCAAATTCAACCACCCAAGTTAAGAAATGCACCAATTAATAAATATGGGGAGCAATAGCGAGGTATACGGGATACCAAAAGAATTAACAATAAATCCGATCACTTACGTCCAGGGAATACACCTTCTAATTTAAATCAACCTAATCCAATTTAACACTTAACTGACGAAATCGTCAATACTAATCAAATAAGCTACGAAGTGCTCTCGCCTAGCTTCACATTAATCAAACACTGCTATCCTTTAGCAGTCTAACTTCTCTCTTTCTAGCTCGAAAGTTTAATCTTTATGTACAAGTCTTGATTTGCATAATCACATCTTCTTCGGAGGAAAGTTTTCAATAGAATAGTTTTTAAAGACCCATTATTCCCCAAGAGGACTATTAGTAGGATGGGCGCGGATAGACCCGTTACAAGTTACTCTCTCTCCTACTTAACATATATCTCAAAATTAATTTCAATTTTTATTGTTTATTTTCAAGTTTTTTAGAATTTTTCCTTCAATTCAACATTTGAAAACAGATAGGCAAGTAATCCCACTGGTCGACATCCGCTAACTTAACGAATCAATGCAAAGCTAGATAAGAGTACAAATGGGTTAGAAATAGGTGAACACTTTATTGATTGGTTCATTAAGTGTGTGGTACCCCCAGCCTCGGGGTACTGTCTCTTCATCTACGCGACCTAGATTTGTAGAAGGAAATGATTGATGACCCAAGTTAGCCATAATAAATCCAAATTATTATTGTCTAAATATATTGAACAACACAAGTCTTACCATAGGAAGGCAATCAGGAGTGATATTACGTATCCCTAAATTCTATGTAAATAAGCGCCTGGAATCCTAACCCTTATCTTTAAGCAAAGTTATCCTGTGAATCTTTATCTTCCTTAATTTCTTTAACACGCTAAAGGCCGTTCTATGATCACAATTCTAAGTTTAATATCTTACCAACAGCTCAGCTTCCTTTCTACTTCTTCCTTCGCGATTACAAAACATTCACTATATATCTACTAACTAATCTGAATAGCACGGTTTCTTTTTGAGAGGATTAGCTGCGAATTAATTCAATGCTGGCCCCAAAGATTCCCCAAGAGGATTAATAGGAAAAACGCGGAAAAGCCATGTCCCAGGGGTAATTAAATCTTGTGAATAAACCACTGTATTCTTTTGAAATTTTTCTTCTACAATACATCATTTCTACTATGTTTCGTCCCATTTAGATATCACCTTCTTTCAGCGCCGTCTTTTAAGCATACATTTCCCCCAGACTTCGTCAATGGTTTCGTCGAACTAGAGATACTAGTTTTACGCGCGCGGACAGACGTTTGTTATTTGGTGAAAATTCCTCCTAATGTCCTTCATGCAAACTCTCAAGCACTATGTGTCACATCTTGATTGATTGTCCGATAGGCCGTAATTACACTTAGAGATATTTCAAACAGATGCATTGAAAAAATGTCTAACTTTCATGGTGGAAACCCTCCGACTGAACTATTTGCTTTTCTTATCAGATTGGCATTTTACATTGTCTTTAAGATTTATTCTTAACTTTTACAATGTTTTTACCGAATATTGTAAAAAATCTCGTTTTTAATATTTTAAAAGTATTTTATATACATAAACTTATTTTGTAGTATAAATAAATGCTTGACGCACCTTAGCTAGAAATACCTCTTGTGCCCAAAACCCTACACTCACTTGTCAATTGTTTCGGACTTTATGAAATCTGTTGCCAAAAGCTCATTGAATAATTTTAATGGAACTTTAATTTAGAATTATTAAATCGAAAATTCTATTAATCATCACAAGAGAGAATATAATGGTAAAATCGAATCATATATATTCTGTGCGTTTTTTAAAATACATTCTACATCATTTATTTTAGATGACAATGGCTATCAATACATTTTAGATGCAATAACCTGAATTTTACAATCACTTTTTGGAAATCGTACATAACCTTTTGTTTTTCGAATTGATCAACCAAATTTTATTTTTATTACCCTTAATGATTTTATCACGATTGAGGAAAAAACCGTTAGAATTAATCTTCCCGATGAGTTATTTTGCAATTATTGAAGGCTTACGGAAAGGCAGAGTTTCGCGAGCTCTGTTTTTTTTTCACACGATCAAAATATCATTACAATCGCGAATCTGAAATGTAATGATTCTTTAAACAGTAACTTCACGTTTACCAAAAATTTACACGCTGCATTCCATTACATATACAGGAAGTGGGGGAGGGAAAATTTCTCACAGAAACAATGGAATATTTTCTCATGAGATTGTTTAACCAGAAGTGAAATGAAATCACGAAATAAAATGTTTAAAATTCGATTATTACTTCCAATCGCATGAATGAAATGGGAAAATGAATACAACTACTAGAAACGTGTTGAATTGGAAACAATACTTAAAAGAAAAAAGTTATTCCGATGTATCAATGTACCGATTCTGAGAAAAATTGGAAGATTTTTAAACCAGGAAACGTATCGAATTTAAAGTAAACTGCCGGAAACGAAGAATTACTTTCCAAAAATATGTAATTGTATCCATTAAAAATCGAAAGGAGTACCTAAAAGTAGACGTTTTTTAGAAGTTGATGTGTTTGTTCTTATCAGAAAATATTATCTGCAAATATATTTTTTAACTGTCATCGAGTCAATAATTTTCCTCTATAATTATTCTTTCCGTGATAACCATCTTACTCTCTCTTTTCAAGTACTTCTCCGAATTTTAGTTATGTAAAGTGCAAATACCTTTTCATTTACACTTCTCCGAATTTCAAAGGGGAAAAAAGTCAAATAAATCATTCCATACAAAAAGACAACCGATCTTCTACCTAAATCGAACACAAACCTAAATATCATCATTCTTCCTTTGTGGTCAAATTTTTAAAAACCCGGGACATATTTACTGGGGAAAAGAGGTCGTTAGTTTATATATCAATGGCAATACACATTTCACTATTAAAATGACTATAAAACTCTTTCCAGCTGCTTTCACTTGGTGAAAGGTCACGTTCTCTTCAAATAACTCTTCAACAACTTCTGAATTTTTCTTCAAGGAAGTATTCACTGTAATTCTTGGTTGGACAGCGCATTTGCATTTTTAGCTGCGAGGCGTGTCATTGTGTTTGCGCATATTAATTGACACCACTGGAATATACTCGACTATCAGTTCGAATGAAAAATGTCGCTTTCATTGACACTAGCGACATCTCTCGGGGCTCCTGACATAGAAGCACGCCTAAGAAATGTCCCTGGGCATTTTCTCGGTATATATCATCCAAAGGAAGAAGACTCTTTGTTTGGAGTTCATAGAAATAAGTCTTCTACCCCAAACGACTTAGCACCAAGGAATCCTTTGGCATCGCCCATCTTTTATCGCTCTTGATCCTCATCACCCTTTCATTCCATATCTGACACCATTCCAGAACTTTTAATGAAGTACACCCTCCGCGCAATAAATTTAGCAAACTGTTATGAGTGTCTCTCTCTGCCGGTGGTCCCTTTCATGCCCCCCTCCCCTTTTAAAAGTCGGAATGTCTTCTCAGACCACACGCAACCTCTCTTGAGAATCGACTTCGATCGGCAGAGGTGACGTTTAATGTCAATAGCTCCTTGAGACCTTTTTTTTCTCTTTGTGCTCTACCCTTTTCGTTATTATTCTTATTTTTGTCATTTTGAGAGAGACGTGTTCAGATTTTTCCTTCCTGGGCCTTCTCAATCTTAACACCAACTGGGTGTTTTACACAGTTCGTGTCAATGTCTAAGTAATTCATAGAAGAGTGTTATTCTTTTGAAATATAGTCGATTTTCTAGAATGGGATACATAATATTGTAATGCGGTTTTTTTTATGCAGTCGTGAAAAATAGAAGGGATAAGAAGAAAAATCTACATAAACTCGCTTTTCAACCAAGTAAATGAGATATGCTTTTGTCGAACAAATATTTCCGAGAATTCATTTATTGCCTGTGCTGGAACTCTCATTTGCATTTTAATTCAAATTTGAATACATACAATAACAAGTCATAGCTTGAGTGAGAGTTTTTTTATAAGTTATTCATATTTTTTTTCACCTTTTGTAGAACAATTTAAATTATTACAGGAAACACATTCCTGTTGCTTTAATTTTTAATTTTTTCTTATTAAGCAATGGAGTAAATTGAGTTATGCATGTATTGTTATTTTAAATAGATAGGAAAAGAAGTAAAATTCGAATAAAATTTTCTGATAAAGAGATAAAAGCTTAAATGTATATTCGTAAAAAGGAATGTGTTGAGTAATTACGGTGGCTTTACGTTTAAAACATATTTTTGTGAACTCGAATAAGTAATTTCCACTCGTTTCATAATTAATGTTTTTCTTCTTTTAATTACTTATAATTTATTTTGTTGCAAGCCATCAAAGTATATCATTTCTATTTTTTTTCTGCACAATTATTTTCTTTCAAATTTTAACTGATGTATTATAAATATTCTTTTTCGATTTGTAAGTGTCCCTTCAATAAAAAATATTGAAAATGAAAATAAATGATAGTAAATATTTTAGATGGATCCTATTTTAATCCACGCCTTTATTTATCGGAGGAATTTTCATATGATTCCAATACAGAAAAATGAGGTCCTGGCGCAATTTGGGCTGAAGGTATGGGCTAAAATAAGATTTCCGCTTTTTTTTTAAATATTGGATTTATTAATGTTGTTTAGCTCACACAAGTTGAAAATTTTATTCGATCAAAGATAAATCTTGGTAAAATTAAGTCTATTAAAACTTTTGCATTTCATTTTATTTTTTGATCTTGAAACAATATTATCTTCGAAATAATTTTGTTTCAAAAGAATATATATCGTGCCTTTATTTTTAAAACTAAAAAAAAGGTACTTACGTATTATCGCAACCAATTGGCGACATTTTCTGAAACGAAACACATGGTTGCTAATTCAAAGCGTACGATACATAGGAAATCTGGTTTGCCAACTTAGCGAGTTATTGATAGAGTTGGCGATTGTTGCAATAATACGTATATTTTAATTTGAATTATTCGATTATATTTTAGATTCCTGCAGTGAAATAGTATTCCAGTAATAAAAAAAAAGTTGGGAGAAATATTTCAAACGCATACATCTAGAAAAGATAAAGCTCGACAAACATTAATTAAACTCTTGACGAAATTTCTTATTCAAATTGATCTAATACTCCATTAGAAATCCCTAATGTCCGTGTAATTTGGTAATAAAAATAAACAGATTCGCTTCTACGATATGAAAAATGATGCTGCGAAACTCTTATTTTTTTTCTTCAACGATTAAAAAAAAAGGAAGTTCAAATATTTTAACCTATTCAACCTTTCAATTCATTCGCTGCAATTATTATAATTATCATCAAAGCAAGGTGTTTAGGCAGTCAATGCATTAGTGACGAATTATTAATAAACTATTCCATAATAGAGAAACTCTTTAAACTGGCTGAACCTACCTCCTACCAGAGATTAATGATGCGTTCTTTTATATGTGCAGCCAAAACCCAATGTCGAAATGGCTAAAATATAAAAGGGTAATCTTTCAAAACACGACAAACAAGTTATCAAATGCTAAAAAGAATACTAGAAACTAGTCCTAAATTCCTGAGGAATCTACGACAGAACGAATGCTCATGAATAATAGAATAAGAAATAACTAATGATCGCGTTCGTTAATGTAATTGATTAAAATTTAGATGATTATCTTTTAGTTATTTTCTTTAATGTGTTTTGCTATATTGAATGAGAATGCTGTTATTTTCTCTCATGGAAATCTTGACTAATGGTATCGAAACATCCTTGCATTTAAACGTCTATGGATGTTTAATGGAAATGGAACATTAATTTCCGATAATGTAATGGAACATCAAATTTGAATTTCAATTACGAGTGGAGAGATTTGATTTGATTTTTTTGAAAAAAATGGATTAGAGAAAAGCTAATTATTTTTTTAAACCTTGGACGAAATTTCAAAAGTGATAACACTCGTTGGAATAAAAGGAAATAACACTCGTTGTTAACGGAACTGGTTGTAAAATCAAGAAAGAACAAAAGCAAAAGTGAGTATGATGTAAAAATATCGTCGATGCAAATGTAAATGGCATTCAAATGTACAAAATTATTAAGGAAATGTACAAAATTATTATTTTAAATCATATTTGTTAGGCCTGGCCCGCCATGTTTTTCTTTCCTCTCGTCTCTTCTCAAGTTTTTGTTCTCGTTTGGTATCGGGTTTTTTTAATCGTTGCCATCAGCGGAAGAGAATGTTCTTTTTTTAATGGTATCATACAGTGCTAAATCCATGATGGTCATACAATAAATGCAATCATGTGTTCTTCATTAATTTCAAAACTGTCAAATAATTTGTACTTGTAAAATTTAAATACAGCTTCAAATTTGATATTTTGGAAAAAGTTATCAACCATTTAGATTCTTCAAGAAGTTTTTCTTAGTTAAAAAAAGTTCCTGTATTAAACGTTTATTTTTAAATCAAGTACATTTGGTTTTCCTAAATATGTTATTACTGTTAAAAATATGTAGTTTTTAAAAGAAAATTTCTGCAAAACGCCAAAGAAGGCAACATCATAGCAAGTAAGCTGATTGGCTGGAAACCCGTGCTTGCAATTATCATGTGACTATGACGTAACGTGAATTTCGCTGTTTGCACTTTTGTGACATTTACGATCTAAATTACGAGGTTTATCAATAATAGCCCTCGTGTTACAACGAAGTGTGACGTTCATTAACAATCTCTCAACCAGTAACATTTTATGAAGTGACGGTAATATATACTTGTTGGTGGTTTCATTCACGCGAACGCGGTTCCTTTCCGCATTTTTATTTCGAAAAATAAATAATTGATTCGATTTTATAGTATATAAAATAGGAAATTTTTCAGAAAAATAAAAAATTTAACACAGGGTCGGTAAAGCTTATTTGGATGTAAACTGGGGGGGCACTTTAAAATAATTCTGTATTTTAGAAGATATATAGGGGAGACAATAAAACATTGTGTTTTTGTTTGATGCAGTGGCATGTGTTGGATTCATAACCTTGGCCCACTTAATTCCTGCCAATTTAATAAAGAACATCAATAAGGACATTTCGACGCTCAAATGAAACTATAACATTTTCCGTTTGATCGATCATTTGTATGTCTCTCTCTCACTCTGATCCTTTAAATTTCCAAATTAACATATATTTTTGTTCTGTTTGGAACCATTATTACATCTACGAAGCATTCAATCGTAATATCAAACATGTTATTAATTACAAATAACCTAAAAACCACTGACATCCTAACTGTGTCGTGAGCAGTTTATTTTTCAGAGAGAAGTGCTTTAATCATAGCTATCACCGATAAAAATAAAAGATATTGTTGTTGCTTGTGGCTCTTTGTTTTGAAATGCATATCTTTCAACATTTTTTTCTTCTTTAGAATTATTTATTTCTATTTAATTGCCAAGGTAGCGGTTTTCAAGTTTCTGTATGCCTTTTGAAGATAAATCGGAAACAGGCCAGGTTCTTTGAACTGTACCTTGATAGGCAACGACATAATGAACAAATCCCAATTCCCTGCACGTAGAATTGTCAATGAGACCACCCACACTGGACAATGAACAATGGTCAGCCTACGATTCGTTGATCTGGTGTGCCTGTACTAGGCGAGAAATATTGCGATATAAATATGCAGATGAGTTACGCAGATGATTCCTTTATTCCTTAAGTTCATTCGAATTACGGATAGATAAGTTATCAGACTTGAGACGCGAATTATTTGTCTATTTAATCGTTTTAATGTGAAATGGATTTTGCTTTGTTATTTTTGATGGTCAGTTTTCTTGTTTTGATAACTTCTTTGTTTGATTTGGCGAGGAACATGGAAAGAAATTCTCAATTGTGTTTCCAATTTCAAGTGAATTACAATGTATAAAAAAATAGTCAAATTTAAATGTACAGTCAAACCTCCATATAACGAACCTCTATATTGCGAATTTTTCTATATAGCGAACTTTTTCCTGGATCCAAGAACATTTTCACGATTTACTTCGTAAAATAACCTCTCTATAGCGAAGTGAATTTTCTATATAACGAATTTTTTTCTTTAGTGGTTCAATTTTTCTCTCCCTTTTTTTGAAGAATTTCTGAACATTTCGAGTTATTCTCTCTTTTAACACATTTTATGGTGGTCATAAATCTTGAACTAGTTTTATTAGGTGCCTAACTCGCCGAGAGCACTAAAATTCTGGGCAGTCCACCCAAGACTAAGCACTGCAGCCTTTAACCCCCATTGTGTCCAGTTCATCGAAAACATCTTCGATATCTCCTTTCACCCTCAGTGGAATTTCGTATCCTTGAACTACTCTCCGTTCATTTGTAGTATTAATCAGTCGTATTGGTAACTTCGTTTCTTGTAGCTCGAAAATATCAAAACGTAAGTGCTTGAGAATCAAAGAAGGAATTTTAATTCTTCAGGAAGTGGATAAAGGCGTTAAGAAATTTTCAGTTTTTCTTTCCATTTTTTATAGGTAAGATGTATATAAAAAAAGAAAATTAATTTACAAAAAGGTGCGAATAATTACTTTTTTAATGTATAGTGTTTATGATTTTAATACTTGTGTTTTATGTGGTTTATAAAGAAAATTGAAAGATACACCTCTATGTAACGAATTTTTCATATAACGAACTTTTTTCGGGATTTAGCGACTTCGTTATATAGAGGTCCGACTGTACATCAATAGAATGATTACCAAAAATATGTATATAAAAAAATTATGCTTATTGGGGAATTTATTTTACTTTTATGTTTAATATTGAAGAGTTGATAGTGACAAAAAGTAGTATTATCCATCAGGTTGTATTGGCTCAAATTTATAGGTAGTGCATTCTCCTCGCGATGTGTTAAAGTATTACTTACATATTTTAACTCTAAAGCTCTACAAGAACATCCAGTGGCGCAACGTATACCCCTACATTGTGGGGGAAGGCAGGAATTCCAAAGCCTGACTGACGCCAAGTACGTACTTGGGCTTGGGGCCCAAAACCTGATTTTAGAGGGGCCCTAATATTCCCCGTAGTTCCACTGGGAACAGTCGTGGTAGCCTAGTGGTCATTGTCACGAACTCATGGTATATGAACCATGAGTTCGAGCCCTGCTGCTACTGAAGGTCTACCGTGTAGAGCAGTGATACTCAATCTGCGGCCCGCCGGTCTTTTCTCAGTGGCCCGGTCATGGCCCATTGTACTCATAAATTCAATTACTGGAGAACAATGTACTAAAAATTTAGCGGGAAATTATATTAATCAAACAATCAAATATATCAATTTTGCTATCAAATTGCTTTTTTAAAAGTAGAATGTTTTAGCAAGCGGCTTGGTCATAGATGAAAGAAAATAGAAATTATCCCATAACTCAGTAAAAAATGCATAAAAATAAATATTTTTGTGCGTGTGCTTGATCGAAAAGTTGATGTAATATTAAAATAAAAGCCAAAAATGAGTTTTATTATTTTAGTCAATTTTGCTTTGTCCAATGTTGCTTTGATCTTAATAGTGTGGTTTTCCTTTATCCGCATGTTGCGGCCCGCGTGAAAAATTTATCATGTCTATGCGGCCCTGTGGGAAAAAAAGGTTGAGTACTCCTGGTGTAGAGGGATTAATGCACGTTAAATTAGTTGAGGTTCAAAGTTCTCACCTTGACGGGGTATGGAAATCAGGAGAGTGAGACGTCAGATAAGGTGTCGTCCTCATCACTTAACCGAGGTTTAAAATTTTGAGATCCATGGTCAATAGTTCGAGTGTTATTTTAGAATGAAACGTTAAAAAAAGCATATCCAATAAAATCTAAAGCTCTGCAGGAGATCTGAAGCGCAAAAAACCGCAGAGGACACGGCAAAGTATTACGATCCTGAATAATGATTTTTTTGTAATATTTATCTCTTTTTCCGATACTTAACCAATTCATTTGCAATCGTACTTATCTTTTTTTCTCTTTTCTCTTTTTAGACCGTCGTTAATGGCTGTTGAAAAACGTGAAAAACCAAGCGCTTTACCAGAAACAATTTTAACGGTCCCCACTCTTCACATCGACGAATCTCATACCCCGGAAGTTTCCACTGTCATTCAAGTGTCTATTCCTGATGAAGATGACACAAAACGAAAGCCTTCAGTAAATGAAGATCCTTCGATAGATGCACAGGCTCCCAGTTCAGAATCCGAACTGAAAATTGAACTCAACCAATCCCATCAGTTTTGGCCTACGTCGCATGACACCGAGAAAGAAGTCAAAGAATTAACTGATGGTAACTGCCAGAGATCCGTAATTTCTGTAGAAGCTGCAGTGGATGCTCTTTTTGATCGCATCGAAAATAGGTCAATACAAATGGAAACGTCAATGGACGAGCAGAAATTGCAACAACAGCAACGTCCCATCGAAGATATTCTGCAGGCCTTGGACCAGCTGGTCGCTCCGCGTGAAGTGGAGATCAGCATCGACTGGGATGCCCGGGGTCCCATCAACATACGAGAGAAGACGGTCCTCCCCTCCAATGCTTCCGACACTGGAAGTACACTGGATGAGACGGACGGACTGACTGAAGACAGGAAGCGTTGCATTGAGACCCTTCTCAAGGAAGTGGATGAATGTCTTCGAGTAAATAGAGGTATTTTTCTTTTTCTTTTTCTTTTTTATTATTTTTTTTACTGAGTTTAAAATAACCCATTGTATTTTCCATTCGTCTATTGCAAATCATTCGATAGGGATGAATCCAAGACAGATTTAAGCACTTTGTTTTCTTATGCTAGAAAAAAATATAATCTTGGTATTCAAATACTTTATATGTTTTAAACATTAGACGTTATATAAAGAGAGACTGTATGGTCCAAACACCGACTTCTACACTGTACTGCAAACTTTGCAGTCGAGAATTAAAAGGGTGATACTTTTAATTCCGATCTTCATGATGCAAACTTTATTGCATCATTTTTTCCCCATTCAAAGAGGCTCAAATGGGGTTTTTGCAGACAATTAGAGGGATGACTTTTTAATGAATCCTAGGTATGCCATATCTTTAATTCTGATGTAGGACCCACTTCTAGAATGCTCCTTAAAATGCGTTTTCTGCACCATATGACTCGAGAACAAAAGGTATATCCTTCAGAGAGATTTTCTGACGCTTATTTGCGGCGAATAAGCCGGCCTATTACTAATTTGTGAGCTTATAGGTTTTAGATCTTAAAGACTACTGTAACTTACCTACCTCTCCCATTTACCCTGTGGCAACTTGTGCCACAAATTCTTGGCAATCCCTACGGAAGGGAATTTAAAGCGCATCTACCCTATTTGATGGGGAAATTCAAGCAGCTAAGAAAAGAAATAACTAATTATTTTATTTGGCACTGTGGAAGCAATGAATTTTGTGCCAATTTATTTTTTATATAATCCATTGTGACATGTAACGTCTGATTTAATATTTGTTCTTCTGTTAGTTCTAAATGCTGTATGGTTAACATAAAAAATCACATCAAATCGTGAAATACGAGAATGGTTAGTAGTTTTGCTAAGCCGTTAGTTTTAAGTAACCGAGAATTGCATAGTTCAACTGTAATGAGATTATCTCATAAAGCAGACTTACATGAAATAAATGTCTTTGTATTAAAAACTTTCAACCAATAAAAGTCAAAACTAACTACGACGAAAACATTAATAAAGTGGTAACCAACACAAACTTGATATTTATACCTTCAAATTTCATTAACTTCAGATCACGATTCACTTAAAGCTTTGGCCGTTAAAAAGGGCCAAAGATTATTGCGCTTCCTTCATTAGTTACTTTGCATTTTGTATCTTCAACAATTATTTACATAATACGAAAAAAACACAGAAAGCGTGAAACTGTGGTCAAAAAAAGGAGTGATACTCGTTTCACGTTTCCATTATAGAGTCCTTCAAAGACTGTTTTTGCTTTTTTTTTGCCTCTATTTTGCCAGAAACTCAATTTCCATCTGCTCTTTGTGTCACTGAAAGGTCAGTACCAAAATCGTGACGCGTAGCCAGAGATAAATTTCCATCCCATTGGCGCGTGCTGTCTGTTTATGGAAAGAAGAATAAAAATGTTGGAGCTCGACTCGGGCAGTTTCCATTGTTCACCACAACAAAAGGCGATAGATGAGCAGGCATCTCGGGCGGGGATGTTCATTTCGGAGCGGAGGAAGATGGTGAAAGGGGAATGAAAGAAGGAAAAAAGAACGAAATGTTATGACCGGGTGTGGGTAGAGATTGGAATGTAGACTCCCATCTCTGGATTTTACCTTGGAAAGGTCGTTCAGCAGGAACGACGCCCACTTTGGGTAAAAGGGGTCTTCTCCACATGGAAGTGGTATTTGTTTAGGTAGATTTAATGGGGAAAAGTGTCAATTTTAAAAATTCTGATGTATTACTTAGAATTCTTAGGGGGATATACAAATAGCTAATATTGATACCAATATCGGAGCAGAAAAAAGAAGGCTATGTACAGACAGACACATTGACTTGTTTAACGTATCCGACTACTTGCGACAGCTTTTTTTTAAAAAAAAATGGAGATATGGAGATTTTTTTTGTGGTTTTTAGATTTATTTAGTACATTTTAAGAAAAAAAGGCTAAAATTAAGAAGAGGAAACTAAATTATTACTATTAAAATGGGAAAAAATAGGTAAAAATTGACAAAAAATTACATAAACTGGGCCCGCTCTGTACAAATACAGTGGGTGATCGGTTAACGAACAGATCGGTCAACGAACAAATCGGTTAACGAACACTTTCACGAAAGATTTTTGTGTTCGGATAACGAACACTTTCAAGAAAGATTTTTTGTGTTTGGACAACGAACACATCTTCGGAGGTGATCAGGGAGACACCCCTGAAGCTATGGATGAAATTTTGACAACTGCTAGAGATCTGGAATTGGAGGTGAACGAGGATGACATAGAAGATCTTCATAATGGGACATGAAGATGAACTGACGATAGAACTCCAAGAAATTTTGAATGAAGAACACCAAGAAACACAACGAAATGTGTCTCCTTCTGAACAAGAGGAAGACGAAAGAGGACCAGTGCCGACTTCTGCCATTAAAGATCTTTTGAAAAAGTGGGAGGCTGTCAGAGCAATGGTCTTAGAATGGCACCCAAACCAAGCTGATGTCAGTAGGGTTGGGGATCTTTACAACGACAATGCTATTAATTATTTCCGGAAAATCCTGAAAAAGAGAGAAAAAAAATCGACATTGGACATGTTCTTCAACGTGCCATAAGCAAAAAATGAAAAGGACTGATTAATATGCAAGACTATATGTATGTATTATTTTTTTAAAAACTTACTAAGAAATTATACATTTTTAAAAAAATAATTTTTAGGGTCTCCAGAACGAATTAATCGATTTCACACAGAAGCCTATGGTGAATCGATGATCGGTTAACGAACAATTCGGATAGCGAACATAGTCTTGGAACGGATTATGTTCGTTAACTGATCACCCACTGTAGTAAATTAACCAATTCTCAATTTTGATGCATTGCTTTGCTATTCCTTTTTGAAATGACCTTCAGGATAAGAGATATTTTAATTTTTACAAAAACTAGAGCACTTTATCTTAGCTATTATATGAAATTGCTTTTCAAAAATAGTGATTATATTCACATAAAGAACTGTAAATTCTCTCTGTAATAAAACAGTGACTGATAAAACTAAAGGTTAAAACACATCTTCTGTTATACAAAACATACACACAAAATTTCAGCAAATTATTTTAAAAACTTTGAGCAATCGCTGTTCCTCTGTTTGAACTTTTCGAGAAAAAAAACACATTTCGAGTAAAACGCATGTTAAAGTTTGACATTTTATGCTAAGTTATGGCATCTGCTTTTACTGAAACACTTTTAGTTTTGTTCTAGTGAATGGAAAATAGAAAACTTAGTATTTTTATAAAGCTAATAAGATCGCCTATAAAATAAAATCATAAAAAAATTGTCAATTTTTTTTTAAAAAAATCATGATTTTAGGGTAGTTGAATTCTTTAAAAGAAACGTTTAATGTTTTAAGTTAAAAATTAACATGTAAAATAACACATCTCCCCATCTGGTGAAAATTACCATGGTGCAAAGAAATTAGTATTGTATGTTGAATTTTTTTATTTGAAAAAAAAAAATCTACACTCACACTGGTTGCGAATAAAAAATTTTATTATTTTTTCGTAATCAATTACTTTTGTCGTTTTCAGTGATGACATTTGCTTTTAATTTGATGATTAATGGCATATGGTAGGACATCCCTAAAAAAATTCTAGAGTCATCGAAGTAGCATGATTGATGAAATTCGCATACTTATTCACATAATGATAAATGGCTATTGAGACGATATTATCACAAAACTATTCAATCGGCGTGATCAGAGCAAATTTCTTTTTATACAGGAGGGTTCATTTTATTTTTCATTTCTAATTTCAATGTAAACGTTCTTTATTTTCTAGATTTTACTCTAGCTATAATATTACGTGTCTTTATTCTAAATGTGGAGAGCGGAGTATTCTTATTTCTGTATATATTTATCTCCAATATATTTTTTGCTGACAAGAGGTCGGCACGACTGAGGAAACTCATTTGGGGATGGGACTGTGTAATTGTAGTACTCCTTTAGGATGTGTTAAATCCTCAATGTAGTGGCACCGAATGGTCAGTCAATTCGGCGAAAGTAGCCTTCGAAATTCATGCTTAGCTCTTATGCAGTTAAGTTTTAATTAGCATCAGAGGTGCAGTGGCATTGGTGGTAGTATACTTGTATACCACGCGGTCGGTCAAAGCTCGAGTCACGCGATTGTTTATTTTCAATTCATTTAATTATTTTTACAATTAAATTTATTTTAAAAAGGCTTATATTAAATATTTTATATAATTATAAAAAAATTAAATTAATATATAATATAAGATATGTATTCTTTTTATTATATTAATTATAAAATAATGAATATATACAAAATAATTATAATAATATGTTTTATAAATTATTATAATATTTTATTTATATAATATACTGTATTTCGTATTATAAAACTATTTGTAACTAATTTTTACATTAAAATATCGCTTAATATTTATTATAATATATTTTTATAAATATTATTTATTAATAATATTATAATATATTTCTAAAATACAATATAAATATTTATATAATTACAATAATTATTTTACTTTTTAAAATACAAAATAATTATATAAAATATCATTTAATGATTAATAAACCTTTTTTTAATTAAATTTATTTAACTGTAAAAATAACTAAATGAATTGGGGAAAAAAAACATCAAATCGATGGTGCAACTCGAATCCTAGCCGGCTGCGTAGAAAGCAAGTATTTTACACCTATGCCACTGCGTCGCTAGAGGTAATTAACTTGTGTAAAAGCTAAGCATGGATTTTTCGAAGGCTATTTTCTCCGAATTCGGTGCAATTGCGTAGAGGGTTGGACACCCTAAAGGATTGCTATTATTACACTAAGTCTCGTCCCTAAAGGAATTTCCTTGTGTGATCGGGGCCTTCCTTTGGGAGAGCAATACTACAATGTATTTTTTACTATTCTCCGAACAATTGAGAACTACAAACTATATGCCAACTGACAACAGTGGCAGGACTACATTATTTTGCAATGCGTGTTATCCGAGTCTAAGTCTAGGCCTACTACCATGCATCATCATTACTAATTTAGTCGAAAGGTGGTTATCGGTTTGTGTCTAGGTTTATAAGATTGTGAATCCGTATTTATTTGCTGTGGATTACTTTTTGTACCAGTATTTCACAAAGTATATTGTCTGCTTAAAAAGGTCGCTGGTGGACTCGATTTTTGAACTGGGCCCAGGGCCTTAAGATGCCACTGATTATATTATACGGATAAATAGACTAAAAAGTACAAAGGAATCATATCTTCATGAGGAAAAACAAATTTTAAAAAATCTGCTCACTATGACTTGTTTTACCCTTGTCGCGTAAAGTTTAATTTTCATTCATATATAATGTTTTTTTTTAGTTTATAGTTTTAATCGTATCAAACTATTTCATTGAAGGATGATTTTCATTATGGACAAAAGAAAAAGGCTTAATTATTTCCGAATACAGGGGTGCCAGCTCAGGTGTCGTCCTCGCTACCCGACCGTGGTTCAAAATTAAGAGCCCCTTTGCAAAGTCAGGTTTTGGACCCCAAGCCGGATCTTACAAAGGGTATGTGCTTGGCGCTAGTCGGGCTTTGGGCCCCCTAGAATCCTGGATTCCCGCGATGCGGGGGGGGGGTGCGTTACGCCACTGTTTATTCTGTAAAAAAGGAAATTGTAGGAGATGAAATAGTGTAAACACACACTCATGTATTCATAATAAAAGAAATCGTTACCAGTTTTTGCGCATATAAATTTTAAATACTTCGTCGCAAATTTTACACGTATGAATGTGTAAATCCAGTCGTACACCATAAAAATTTTCTTAACTTTTCTCGACATAATCATAAATATCATTTAATGAACGGACTCGGAAGATATTTGGGAAATTAATATAAATCCCCCCCCCAGAAAAGTTAAAACTTTCTTGATGTTCAAACTTCCTTGTTTTCAATATTTGAGCATTCCGGAGAGTGGAATGGGAAAGTTAGACCAATATTTACCAGCGGTAATCTTTGAAAGGAGACCTCAGGAAAACACGGGCACTGAAACCAAAAACATTAGGGGAAATAAGTTATCTTTCTTCAGAAATGAGTACTTTGAGGATTTGAACGGATAATTTTTCAACTTTCCACAACAAACCTAATAGTTTGATCAGCATTTCTGTGCTAATCGCCTTAGTAATTTCTACCCCAACATCAACAATGATCATTGGACCATTGGAAGAGGTGGAGACAATCCTAAGGAATTGCGCGGAGGATCAATAGACTATCAGCGCAGGCGCCAAAACCTCCTTCTTCTAGGAGGGGCGTTCATTCTACGAGTGAGTGGGACCTTGAAATGCCGTTCTAATGGAACAGAAGGGTTATCAACACCCCATGATGGAACGTCCTTTTCTACTCAACTACCTTCAATGTCTATTTTTTTTTCTTAAGAAACCGATTCCTGGGGTGAATCTTTTGAAGTCACTAACGGACACGTGACGTTGGTGTTTTTTTCCATGTTTACTTCTTAATGGGGTCACAAACCGCGGGGCGAGTGAAAGAATTTATTTGGATTCTCTCTTTGAGTGCGAGAGTGAGTGGGTAAGTGTTATTTTCCATTAATGGACCGAGGCGAGGACCATTACGGAGATAAACCGCTTATCGACGAGTTTTTAACTGCCGAAGAAAATATTGCGTCTAATAACAGAGCAAGGGGTGATGTCCGCGTTTCGCTTTCACACTTAGCTGTTGTGTTCGGGGATCTTTCTTTAGATTCAGATTGACCATGTTTTAAATTCTTCCATGAGGAATTTGGTTGCTTTCTGGATATATATTATGCCCAACTGAGGGTCTTCAGATTGGCAAGTTATGAAATCTATGAAGGTTTAAATCAAAAATTTTATTAAAGACAAAAAGAAAGATTTACAAACTAGAATAAGACAATGTTTTACTCTAAAAAATGAAAAGACTGATATGAAACCTCCAGTCAAGTCTATTACACTCAAACAAAACAAAAGAGTTAAAAGCTGAACACTCAGTCAAAATATATTTCAAGCAAAATTATTACATTTAGAACGTTCTTTATCAAGATGAAAGGTTTGGGGATTAAGTAATGTCAGATTTAGTCTGGCTGTTTCAACGTAAATGTGTTTTGCATACAGTTAGTTATGTGTAGAAAAAATTATCTCTGAAATAAAATTTGTGTAATTCACATCCAAAGAAATTATACAAGTCACAATTTTGTGTGCAAAATGCTTGTGTACGATTACATGTTAAAAAAATAAGTCATCAATTGAAAACCCTACTTGTGATGGATTTCTGTCTCTTTCATTGACGTCTTAGGACTTCTTGAGGTCTGGAGCCTTTTTGTAAAAGTAGGCCCTACCCATGACCCTTTTAAGTAGACAGTATATAGCAGGGGTGGCGAACCTTTTGGATCAACTTGCCATTTTTTCTAAAAAAGTGTTTAATGGGTGGTATAGACGTGCCGTCACATAATTTTGACTTGTGATTTTTGGAAAAATAGTAAAATTAAATACTAGCCACTCAAAACTTTATTTACTATTAAAAAATACATTTTGCACTGTATAGCAGTAAATGTTTTGGATATTAGTGCAATTCAAATTAAAGTAACATTAGTGTGACTTCCGTTATTGCCGATCAGATGACAAACAACTTACACTAGAATTGTAAGATGTTACTTTTAGCAGAACGCATGCTGAATTAGAGTCATCTGCCAAATGGTTTTCTAAGTGAATCTTAAATGTTATTTATCTCTGAAAATGATGAATCTCGGGGGCACACACACACACAGACACATGAAAATATAGTTAAAAAGGCATGAGTCAGCTTCTTCAAACGGATAAATGTATCTGGAATCGAATTCCATGTTTCCAAAATTTCGTTATTGACATTTTTACTTATATTGCTAGTTAATTTTCTGTTTCAATCAATTCCAACATTTTTCTTGTTTTAATAAATTTTTGAATCCATATTGAACTAGACTGGAAATCATGCACAGTTGAATTTCAAATTTTTCAATTTCTTCCAATCGAATTGGGACAAGTTCAGTTTATCAAATGAAGTCACATCAGGGTACATAACAATTATGGAAATAAGTTCTTGAATAACTTTTTCTTCATCTGATTTTTTCAAGTTCGGGAAGTACTAGTAGTTTCTTGTAATAATATCGTTTCTGAAAATATGCAATTTAGCGTCAAAAGCATTGAGATCCCTCTTGAAGATAATTTTTTTGTCTTGAGACTTTACATTCAATTCTTTGAAATGTTGGCATGTGTGTGTAAAAACTCTACTGATCACTCGCGTTTATTCGTAATACTTCATAGTAAACTTTGTTATTTTGAGCTAAAAGGCTAACCGTTTTGATCAGAGGCGTGCCCAAGTAATTGTGTCGCGTGCCATTGGTTCGCCATCCCTGGTATATTGCATACGTTTTCAAATACTTATACAAACGTCAATCCGTAATAAATAAATGTGCCGGACTCTCAATCTCATAAACTAGGCACAAACCGACTGCAGCCTCACGACTAAATGATTAATGATGGTGTATAGTGGGTGGCCTAAACACGATCTAATAATGCAGTCTTGCTACTGCTGCCAGTTGCCATATAGTTCGAAATTCCCAGCTTTACGTAGACTATGTCCTGGAATAATATTTGATGATTAAAATTATTCGGATCATGATTTTAATAAGGCACAGTCCAGAACGAGACGAGCCCCCCCCTCCTCATCCCTCTAACACCCATGCTGTAAACGTGTTTGGTCTCATAATGACATAAGATATCTGTGAAGTATGTTAACCTTGTACCTATAAAACACGTTCTATGTTATCCTTTTTGAGAGAAATTATATCTTCTCAATCTCGAATTTCAAAGCCATCTAAACGATTAAAATTTATGTACGCATTGTTTTTAATCACGCATTTTTTTTTTAAAAAAAAAGTCTCATGGTAAATAAAGGAAATTCTGTCTTTTTTTCCCCAACACACAAACAAACCCTCAGCCCCTGAACAAAAAGCAAAGAGAATGACACATTGCAAGAGACATCATTTCAGCCACTGAAAACGATCCAAACTTCTTGAAGTCTATTGTTACAGGTGATGAAACCTGGTGCTTCCGATATGACCCTGAAACAAAACAACAAAGTGCGGAATTGAAGTCAGAAAATTCACCGCAAACCAAAAAAAACAAGGAAAATTCCATCCAAAATCAAAACAATGCTTATTACATTCTTCGATGCTAAGGGTATTAACAACAAAGAATTTGTTCCAACTGGACAAACAATTACAGGTCAGAACTACTAAGCTGTTTTAAAGCTGATGGCCAGAATTCGTCGTATTCGTCCAGAATATCGGACTGAAAACAGTTGGTGTTTGTTCCACAACAGTGCACCCAGTCACATCTCCGTTGTTGTTCATCAATTTTTGGCAAAAAATAATGTCTGTATGTTGAATCACCTATCGTATTCACCTGATTTAGCAACCTGTGACTACTCCTTGTTCCCAAAACTTAAAATGAAATTAAAAGGGTGTTATTGTGAGGATATTTCGTCCTTACAAGTAGCTTCGACGCATACTTTGCAGGCCATTCCTCAAAGTGATTTACAACAGGCGTTTAAGTCCTTAATAAATCGCTAAAACAAATGAATTGAAGCTGGAGGGTTCTACTTTGAATAAAAAACCAAAATAGGAATTAATTCCTTGTTTCCATTTCTTTTTATGGACACAGTCTTAAAACTTATTTGCCGCACTGTGCATATTTTTGCTTTCAATGACAATGTATGTTCTGCATTTAGTGTGCGTATCACGTAAGATGAGAAAGAAGAAAATGAGCTAATAAGTTAATATAATTTCAATTTCTCTACATGATTTAATTCGGATTAAAGTAAGGAAAATATACAAATATTAATCAATGCAACCCAGAAACACTCATTACTTTCTATTGCGTTAAATCACTTTAATAAAAGCTATTTTAAACGCATGATCGAAAGGCACACATGTAAATTTACCAGAGCGATAAATGAAAGTCTCACCCAAGATTGCTTTGGTTTTTATTTAATTTCTTGCCCTGTTAATGGTTTTATTATTTCCCAATCTGTGTTATTGGAATTGTTCGCAAAAAAGTGACACAATTTTTTAGGCTAGAAGAAGAGGTGTAATTAATTGCATATGAATTAAAACGATACTAGAAAAAAATAGTGAGTGTTTTTACAATATATTTACAGTAGATCAATATTTTCATTCATTTTGAAACAAGTGTCATAAAAAGTCTATTCTGAACTAATACTATTATCGGGCGGGGTAATTTTTAAAAAATTGAAATGGCGCTTTGGGTTTTTGTTATCGAATAATGGCTGTAAACGAGAAACTTCATACACGAAAGCTTAAACACGCGCATTATTATTTCAACCTCTAATTGTTGCATGTACTAATTTTTATAACATAAGGTAATTAAATATATACAATATTCATATATATATATATATTATAAAAATATGTATATACCGAATGAATTACATAACTTATTCTTCAATTAAAGTATTCTTATAGATTGAAGCGGGACTCGTAAAGCTAAAATTCATTTTAAAAATCGCAGTATCCTCTCTTTCTTGTATTAATATGTAACGTATAAATAATTGTAATTTTCACTTTATGTTAAAAAGTGTTTTTCCCTACTTGATCTAAAACATGCTCTGAATTTGAACACACACCCTATTCTATAAACGTTAAGCAAAGATACCTGAAAAAGAAATATAAATATATGTTGATTAGATAATTTAAGTAGTTTAAATTCTTTCAGCATTTGAAGACTTGTAAAAAGTCTGCAAAATTTTCAGTATTCAGTGTATGATGCAACATAGGAGGCAAAATCGGCACTGAATCTTTTTTTTTTTTTTTTTTTTGATGTTCAATGTCATGTAAAATTTTGCGCTTATATGCTTACGTGATGAATCTCTTACAAACAGAACAAATCCTTTAAACCCCCTGCACATCACGAAAACTATTGTAATAATCTTGTTTTTACAGTACCAAATCTTATCTACCCAAAACAAATGGAATCTTAACCACTTTTCTTGCGCGATTTCCCTGTCAGCTGTATTTTCAAAGTTGGTAATTTTTTCAGAAACCATTTATGGGTCAGTGAGGCCCGACTTCGGTATGTTCAGCCGAGCGTACGTACATCTCGACAGAATTCTTTCGTTGCCATCAAATAAACGCAAGACTCCTTGGGGGAGTTCAGAACAAGCCCTGCTCACCACCAAACAAAAGAAATCGAAGTGAAATGAAGATCAAAACCCAAAAAAAGTATCAAGAGTATCGTGCTCACGAGTTGAAACAGCCCGTGACGAAAAATGATAAATCGCTCTTCGCTACGCTAAACATGTGTAACAAAAGAAAAAGAATAACAGAAATGATGAATTTGTTTTCCAAGTGAAATAATATTCTGGTGCACACACAAAAAAAAGGAACGAAAAAATCCCCAATCATCATCATTTCGAATATACATATATGTATATGTGTAAGTATTCTAATTCTGGCCATTACTCTAATGGAAATTGAATGATCAATCAACGTACCGAAATGTAAATTCCGTCTGAAAGTAATGAGAAAGATGAGACGTAAATGGTTGTTTCGTACTTGAGGGAGAATTAAATCTTTACTTTGGTAATCGTATCATCATTGGAATGCTAGAGAAGTAAATCAATCAGATCATAATAAATCCCATATTGCTCATTTCCTTGGACTTGGCTTATATTTAACTCAGCAGCTTCTACTTTTTTAATATGAATGGGTAATGTAATCACGTGTTCTCCATTGAATTCAAAACTGGCATCAGACTAGTACTTGTTGTTCTATTTGTGTTGCAGTAGAACATCGTTTATTCGAACGTTAATTATCCGGAGCGTCAAATATCCGAACCAGTTTTTTCAGAGACCTTGCGGCGAAAATACAAAGGGGTACAATGGTACAAAGAAAAATAAGTGATTATTTTCTACAATAAAAATAAAATTGCGACATTTTGCACCTATTTTGTTTTTTGCTTTTGTCACGTTTCCAGCACGTGATGATTGTCAATATTCGTATAGTGTTCAGTTTTATAAACTGTATGGATCGCATTCGATTTTCGGTTATCCGAACGGTGAACGGTCGCAATTGATCCGGATAAACGACGTTCTACTATATTTAAATTACGTTTCAAATTTGTTACTTCGGTCGGGATGTTCTAGTAATAAGATATTCTTCAAAAGTTTTTAAGATAAAAAAAGTCTTAACATTATTCGTGTATTTTGCAATCTAGTGCATTTTGTTCACCTATACTCGTTATTATTGTTTGCAACAATATGATTATTAAGAGAACATTTCTGTTAAAACCAAAAGTTGGCAACAGAACTGATTGCCTGGAAACACGTGATTGCAATGATCACGTGAATATTGCGTCACATTAATTTGGCCCAGTGATTCTCAACCTTTTTTTTTCTGTTGCGGTACACTTTTAACACTTTCAAAATTTGGCGGCACACTAATAATAAAATAAGTATAAAAGAATTTAACACATGACTGCAAAACACTTCCATCTATCCAGTGGCGTAACGTACACCGCGCATCGCGGGGGGGGGCAGGATTCTAAAGGGCCCAAAGCCTGACTGACGCAAGTGCCTACCCTTTGTAAAATTCAACGTGGGGCCCAAACCCTGACTTTGCAGGGGGGCCCAAATGTTCTCCGTTACGCCACTGCATCTATCCACGAAAGAATAAAATAAATGTACCACGAGTACCCTAAAATAGTTTGTTTCTATTAAACGGCCGAGAAAAAAATGGTTCTGTTCAGGATTTTATTTTTTTTTCAGACTATAATAATTTTAAAATAATTCGGTGGCAACTTCAAGAATTTGGTGGCATACAAAAGTGGCGTGACACAGTGGTTAAGACTCACTGATTAAACCCACATTCGGTTTTACATTAGTTAAACTCGTGGATTGTTTAATATTCTTTAAGCGTTTGAATTTTTATTGCCTAAAAGTTTAGATTGTATTTCTTATTTACATAGAACTATACCAGCAATTTTTTCAGCTATCCAAAGGATTGCAGATGCTTATTTATACCAAAATTATTAAAAATCCTGAAAGAAATAATTTTTATAAACGAAGCTGAGAACTATGAAAGTGAATAGAGGGAAATCGTGAAACATCTTTAATTGAATGTACAAGTACAATAAATAAATATTGGGGTTATAATTTTTTAAATTAGTGAGGTGTAATGCTTATGCAAGAGAGTTTATCTATTTAAAATCAGCTTTGTAAAGAATAACAGGGAAACACAAATATCTTACTAAATGTTAAGTGTTGCCTTTTTAAACACATATAAATTTATAAATATAAATATCTCAAATCTGAATATAAAGTAATTTTAATTATTATATTAAATAACAAACTGAACATTTAGTTCTTTTCAATTTTTCATTCCTGAAATTGAATTGTGTTCGTGTTAATATATAAGTTAGAAAAATTTTTGTCTATAATAATTTAAGTATTTTTTGCAAGAGTTTGGCTTTATATTCAAACATGGCTGGAGATATAAAAAAAAAATTTGAAACCCCCTAACATAGATTTATACAATTTTATGAAACTAGAGTGGATTTTATTTCACTATCAAAGTTTTACGCCATATCCTACTTCTCGTTATAATTTATGCATATTTATTTTAAGTGTTTTCCATAACTTTTGTAAAAGAGATAATAGTAATATCTTTTATTCGAACACACTCATAATATTTTTTATTCTTTGACAAACTGCATTTCATGTAACCTATCATTGGATCACAGCCTATAATTAATTCCATTGCGAATCAAATTGACTCACCTTCGTGTTGAATTGACTCATTTTACTCTCACGAGTATTTTTTGTTCGGTGAAAATCCTCCCGAACATCCTTCACGCAATGTCTTGTAACGGAGAACATTAGGGCTCCCCCGCAAACTCAAGTTTTGGGCCCCAAGCCCAAATACGTACTTAGCGTCAGTAAAGCTTTGGGCCCTAGAGTCTCTGGGCCCCCTGCAATGTGGGGTGTACGTTACGCCACTGTCCTGTACACTGTTTGTCACACCTTAATTAATTGTGTCGAATTTTAAAATCCCCCCCTTTAATATTTTTAAGTCAATCATTTTAACCTGATCTGAAACCCCCAACAAAAACTATTTACCTATAATAAACTTATTTATCTAAAAAAATTGTTCTTTTATGTTTGCGCGGCCTGAAGGTCGAGGGTGAGAGAGGGCTCAAGGAAGAAGCTGACATGATAATAAAAATAGCTAATTTTATTCTATCTTTAGCACTTTATGAAATATACAATTTTATAACTTAACTCTAGAAGCATTATGAAATCTTAGTCCTTAATCGGATGTACTAGATTATTGAAAACACTTTTCTGGAGTTGAAGCTCCTTGCTATGATCCTTCTCGAGGCCCAATAGCTCGGTCAGCTCCAAGGTTGATTACTTCCACTATTCCTAGTGGATTCTCCGTCGACTATTAATCTCAAGACGTAGATCACCCAGTCGCTGTTCACCTATTTTAATACTTGGATTTCATGCTTAACGTCAACGATTAAACATTAACTCATTTACTTAATGACAGGCACTTAAATAGTAGTTATATTTGTATAAAATCGTCAACTCTAGGGAAAGTGGTTTTTAAACTAAAATCACAGATGAAGAATATTTTCCCCAAGAGGATTTGTAGACCGAATAGTACCCATTACGTTGTTTAATTTAAGATATTATCTTGTGTGTTTATCTATTACATAGCTTTTATCAATCATTTAACATATTCAAAAGTTTTCGTACATACATATTAAACAAATATTTGTTGCAACTTGTCAGGGATTGGCTCTGGCATCGATAAAACCTACGCTCATTTGCTTATTTTTCTGCTCCTCTTCCTGATAGGTGACATACGTCCCTAACGAAAGATTAATGTCAAAACTACACACATTGGACTATTTCAGTCATGATTAGAATATGAGAAAAACATCTAAACTTGTGCTGTCTTTTAAATGAAGAAAATGCAATTAAATTCTTTTATTATTATTTCTCTGTCGAAAAATTTTGTCTCGGTGGTCTGTCGCAAAGAATTTCTTCTGAATTGCCGGTTGGGAAAAAAAACAATAAATTTGGTTTCGTGTATTATCAGCATATGTATCTGTTGTTAATGTCTTGATATATCATGGCGTAATTGAATTCCTTCACGGACATGTAGACAGAATGTCAATTTCGAAAGCTCGGTATCACAAACATTGACCTGTAGGTATACAGAAAAAAAAACGAATGACATGCCCTTAGGTTCCTCTTTGAAGATTAAAACCTACCCTGTCACACTAGAAACATGACATCCTAAAAACATAATTTGAATTTTAATAACTAGATAAATAAAATCACTCGATAAATAAGCTTTTAAAATTCATTTTCCTTTTAACTTGAAATGATTTACCTGAAATGATGTCATATAAAAATAAAGAAAAATTGACAATTAAAAATTTGCGACACAATTCCTGCATTTTCTTACGATAAATATATATTTTGAATTATCTTCACCCCAAAACATTTTATTGTCTTTCTGAGATTTGATCCGGTGTGCATATTGCTAGTCCGTCTACTGGTAATAAATTTCATTAATCTTCTTCAAGAACAGCTATCATTTAATTTGATTTTGCATAGACAAAAGTGTTTTGTTATATGCCTATCAAGAAAGTCTCAGCTCGAAATCTTTTTCAAATCTTTTAATTACTAATTATTAGCGCTTTTCAACTTCCTTTCCTCTTAAAAAACGACTAATAGAAATAAATACGGGCCGCGCATAATCATTTTCTGTTATTAGCTTATTTATTTGCAGTCACCTTAAGATATTCAATGCGCCGCATTATAAAAACGATTACAATCTTTTTAATTACCATTTTGGATCTTCAAGAGTAATGACTGATTTGGAAGCCGCGAATCTGATTCGATTTTCGCAATAATACCAATTAAATGACGAGAGTTTCAGATCTTGGAAGTTTGTTGTTTTTAAATTGGAAGTGATCTAGTATGTTTACGTGTACGGGACAAAGTCAGTGGACTTTTGGAGGGTAAGTGTCCGAAACGATCTCTTCGCTCTCCTGAGCCCAGTGTTTTGGGGCAGGAATCGCGGTTCGTGGAGCGCGACCCCCAGTCCTGCCTCATGACACATTCGTCCGAGAAAGAATTCGCGCTTCTTCTCTTCGATTCACTTGAAAACGTTTTCGATAATTCTGGTTTTCCGCGAGGTTTTCTTTCTTTTTTGCATCCTTTTCTGTCTTTATCGTTTTCTGTAGATATAGACCGTTGGTTGTTTCTGAGAATAGGCTTTGTGCTTTCGTCCTCTGAGCCCTCAAACTTCAATCTAGAACTTGGAATGATTTTTTTTCTTTTTTGCTATTTATTAAACCTTTGTACGGAAGAAAAGCTGCACTTAAGTATTATTCCGTCGATCAATTTCGACAAATCAAAAGACGTCGAATGCGCGAACAATATACAGTGAAAATCGTGTAATACGAGTGAGTGAATATTAACGTCGCACTGTTCAGCTACACGAAGGCTTTTGGCCACGGACCACGTAATTTTGAACCATGGTCAAGTGACGTGGACGATTCCTGAAATGGCACCCCCTCTCCTAAATACCACACCACACCAACGGGAGGACGTTTCAGCTCTCGACAGATTTACCGTGCATCGCTGCCCTACACGGCGGGTTTTTAGTGTGGTACTGGGTTCAAACTCGTGATAAAGCCAGCCATGATCCGATACCTATACCACTCGGCTACCGTGGCCACTCGTTTAATACGAGACTAAGGGGACTGAAACGTTTTTTCGCGTTAAAAGAATATCGTTTTAAAGGGTATTGCTAAAAATGGCATACACATTCAACACAATTAAGTTTATTAGAGTACATTTTATTCACATGGGTATGTTTATGTGAATGTATTTAATAAAAATCAATGAAACACACAAAAACGTTCACAAGAACTTAATGAAATTTAATACAAATTTTTCATATTTTTTGAAAAACGAAGCATTTATTGAGTTTTAGGAAAATTATCTAACATTTGTTTTGGCATTGTCTTTTTTTAGCATCAAATTGGTAACACAAATTGTCCGATATCGTTCATTTTGTTATTTATTTCACCATTGGAATGTGCGTCAAAACAACTGCACATACTTTTCATGATGTTCCCCATTTCAGATGGCGTAGGAACAGGAGCTGCATTACTCATTTCATTTTCGTCTTTCGAATCTGCATGAATGACACTTTTTTAGCTTTGAGCAAATTTCAAAATGCCTTTGCCATAATTGGGGATGTACACACATTATCATCATTACTACAATGGTGGGCAGACTTTCCTAGGGGGTACAGGCTACTTGTGATGTTCTTAAGGTGTTGCAGTCCACCCAGTGGCGTTGGTGTGGCCATTCTGTAGGAAAATTGTATGTTTGTATGTTTTCTCTCTAAGCACTTGTTTTCGACATTTACACAAATATGTCAGATAACTGTTTTTACTCATAAACATAAGAAACACATAATTATTAAGTAGAATGCTTGAACAACGAGAGAATGGCTTCTAGACCGTGCAGTGAGGACGTATTCAATGCAGTGAGCAGAAAACATACGTAAACCAATGAATCTGAAACCGACGTATGTACTTAATTTATTGGCTGCTGAGTCCCACGCCATCTCGGGGCATGACATCAACACGAGAATCCAAACCCGTGGAAGCGCGGGGTGTAGAATAATAAGAATGTGGAATGAAGATGTGGGATCAAAATAACCAATCCCGCGCTATCACGGAAAGAACTGATCATCAACCTTTATTCTCCCCTTTAGTCAGCGTATGTAAGCGTTCTCGTGCTCTTCCAATGAAGGTACATGTCTTGTTTTCACAGTTATCGAATCATTTGCGTATGTGATCATAGCCTAATTATCCCGTTTAGCTGGTGTCAGTGTTCCATAAAAATGTTTCCTTTAGTATGCGTGTCCTAATCTTTTTTAAAGGTGGTCACGCCAAAATGTCTTGGCGATCCACCGGTCGATCGCGATCGACTTTATGTCCATCCCTGATCTACAGCAACGATTTCTTCAGACGATACAGTTGGACAGTCCAAAATTACAGAAAATTTCATTCCCTAGAAAGAAAATCTTTTCGTGTTCAGCGATTTTCGTTTCGTGTAAAGAAAAAAAAATACTTAAAAATCCATAGCAGTCTGTCGGGATCGTTGTATTATTTCGTGTTAACCCATATTTCGTCTTAAGCGTTTTCGCGTTAAACGTATTCGAAATCAGTAGTTATAACAGCAGCATTTGGCGACATTTTTTAAATCGGCGATGCCTTTCATTTGACGAAATTGGTCAACAGTATAACAAGAACGTTTCAATCAACTATGATAGATAGCTCAATCAAGTAATAACAAAACTGACATAAAATAATAACGGTTTTTTAAGGTATCCGACTACGTTCGGAACCGTGATTTTCAAAAGCGCATAAATGGATAATTTTCATGATATTTAGTGTCACTTAGATTATAATACATGCATAAAATTGTTTTAAGGACATTTTGACAAAAAAATTTTATTTAAATACAATATTTTGGCAAAAAATTAACTTAGAGTAATCTTTTTTCCAAATGTTCTCCTTTTGTGAAAAACGGTTCTATTATAATAATATTTTGCCTGCATATAGCTCAAACCTCTGTTCAGAGGCTCAACTAGAATTTTAGAAATATATAACTTAGAAGTGGGCTTATTCATATTTTACGACAACAGAGGGGAGAAATTTTAAGAAAAAAACGCCGATAATTATTTCAAGTGGTGGTAACTCTGAAAATAATGTGAATTTTTCAAAAGTTCTAGCTGAGCCTCTGTAGTGAGGTCCGAGCTATATACAAGCAAAATATTATTATAATAGAAGCATTTTTCACAAAAGGAGAACATTTGGAAAAAGGATTATTCTAAGTTAATTTTTTGCCAAAATATTATATTTAAATAATTTTTTTTTGTCAAAATATCCTTAAAACAATTTTATGCATGTATTCTAGCCTGAAAGACACTAAATATCATGAAGATTATCCATTTATGCGCTTTTTTAAAATCACGGAACGTAGTCGGATACCTTAAACTTCGCTGGACATCACACAGTATTCTGAAGACAAATAAAACCGTGATTAATATAAGACAAAATATAATTACCATCACATTTAATAATGAAATTTGTCTCGAACTCTATGTATAAAATCTGGCTTTGACTTAAATACAGAATAACTGCTACTGAAGATGTTGCCAGATCCATTACTGAATAGATTGGATTGGTTGGATTTTTTTCTGAATGCTACACACAGGACAAAGTATTTCCTCATCTCAAAAGATTTTTGTCACTGATTATATTTAGAAGTAATTCTAATTAGTATTTTCTTAATTGTTACCTCTTTTTTGTGTGTTACTTTCGAGGTTAGTCCTAGTTTAGATTTAAAAAAAAACTTGAATTAAGTAAACGGATAGCCGATCGCATACAAAATGTTCAGTATAACACTCTTAAAATTGATTGGTACAAGAAAATTATGGCTTTTCAAAATTTAATTATGAAAAAAGTACGTTTTATCGGGATATTATGAAGAAAATTTATAAGATATTTTGATCGCTATCTGCATATATACTTGTTTCTTTTTATCACAACATAACTTTATATCTCAAATATGTCACTTTTCATGAGTTACTTGATTATTTAGGTATAATTTAAGGTATTCGACTACTTGCGACAACTCTTTTTTTAAAAATAATGGATATATGGAGACTTCTTTGTGGTTTTTAGATTTATTTAGTACATTTTAAGAAAAAAAGACAAGAATTGAAAAATAAATTATTACTACTAAAATGCGAAAAAATGGGTAAAAATTGACAAAATATTGCATAAACGGGGCCCGCTCTGTACAAATAGTAAATGAACAAATTCTCAATTTTTCAACTTTGATGTATTACTTTGCTAATGTAAATTAATTAGCAAAAATGTAAGTTAATTATTGTTGCTTATTTCAGACTAACAAAGTAATACATCTCCTCAGGTCTATTATAAATTTGTATTCCAAATTAGAATATATTTTTAAAATGAATAAAATGCAGTGTATAATAGATAATTTAAAAGAATAACGAATTTACTGTTATGATGGAAGTCTAGAATAATTTTTTATACTTTTATCTTCTCAAAAAACAGCAATTTTGGGAATATAGATATTCTTCTTCTCAAGTCTAAAATTAAAATTTGTTAATTTTAAATAAAAATTTCTATTAAAAACATGTATATCAGTTGGCATATCGCGTTGTTCTTAAATATCTAAATGCATGTCTCTACATTGTTCTGTCTGGAATGTGTACAATTATGCACTTGTTTACTAGACGTCTATAAGACATAAAATATTTTTAATCTAATAATTTGACTCCGAGCATTCTAATAATTTCAACCCACATTTCGTAATGTAGCAGAAGAATTTTAAATCCACGTTCGGTGAAGTCTGATCGATTCGAAATGCAAACTATCAGAGTCTCATCTAGACATGAAATTATCCATGTCAATTACCAAAATGTCATCCAGTTTTTTCTTTCGTCGTTGGAGACCTCACATCAACAACACAATGTTGCAAAACCAGGATATCTTCAGATACAAACCCTGATGAGGGGAAGGCACAAAATCTCCATCAAGTCCAGGTAAGTTAACCAACCGTCTGGGCCGAAAGGAAGGTCAATCAAGACAGAGGTAGACGGTCTAACCTGCCACAGGTGTCACTCTCTCCGGCAGAATCGACTCATCAAATAAACAAATAAAAAAAGCAAAAGGAGATCGCCGAGGTCAGTCTTCCATCTCAATCGTCTGTCTCTGCATCATGAATATTTCAAAGGGTAGAGTCGTTTTTGATTCTGGAATAGATGCACGTGGTTTCCTTTTCGAACAGATTGCAGTGAGAGTGGAACTCCGGTAGCTGGACATGGTGGAAGATGGCACTTGCCACTTGCTGGAGACATCTGAGGGATGGTACCGGAACGCGTTCTGTATTTGGAATAAGAGTAGGAGTGGTTTTTGAGATTCATCTTATGTCCTCTCTGCAATTGTCTGGGATTTTAGATTTATAGCGGATATGTTTCTTCTTCGTTAGCTTTCGATGCGTTTCCCTTTTATGTCAAGCTTCGTTATGCATTAGCTGACATTGTGTTCCTTGCTTGAGAATGTCGCAAATGAACATGATTCTTAAAGCCTAGGGGAAGATATGACCCGACTGCTCAGTACAGAACTTAGATTGTGAAAGCGTGTCTAAAAAAATCTTCCTCTTTAATTTTTGCTACCTTAAAGCTATGATTCTCAACTTTTTTTCTTTTCTGATGCGGTACACTTTTAACGATTTCGAAATTTGGTAGCACATCAACAATAAAATAAGTTTAAAAGAATTTCATTTATATAGAATACGCTTCTATCAATCCACGAAAGAATAAATAAAATATACCACTAATATTCTTAGGTTATTTCTATAAAATGGTCGAGTGATTCAGTTCCGGATTTTATTGTTTTTTTCTCAGAGTATAAGTAATAATTTTTAAAAATTTGGTGGAACGTTTTGAGAATTCGGCGGCTCACAATAGTGCCGCTCACATAGTCGTTGAGAATCAATGCTGTAAAGGATATGAGTGGAATCATTTCATCATAGATATATTAAAGATATTCCATGAACTTTATCATTTTGAAGGCTTATATTTGAGCGTGTTTCTTAAAGTAAAGATGAGTTTATTTTTATTTCGTTCTCAAAAATATATTTCAATACTTTTAACCAAGATTTTTTTATAAAAGCGTATTCTATAAGAGATTATGCTACCCAAAGCGTTTGGCGGAGTATTCTGTGTTTTTTTATTTGAAACTACTCGATTTATTAAAAACCGTTACCGTGAATTTTTATTGTTATCAACTCATCATTTGCAAACAACCACTTGAGAGAAAATACTTCCTATAAGTATTATCATCTACCAAGATGGCATGTTGAGAATACTAATCTGGACAGATTAGAATTCTCTAATAAGTAGTTCTCACTCTTCATACTTATTTTTTCTTTCCTTATTTCATTAAAAATTTTCCAGATTCTTTCAAGATTTCTTTTCTTTAGGAAAAATTCCATTTTTTTTAAGGAGGTCAAAAATCTTTCGTTGATTATTTTGGCACTACTACATTCTGACTTGACTTGAGTATTTTGATACTGACTACTTCAAATTCTGCAGATGTTCAAAGCTGAGACAGAAAAAAAAGCGAAAGGATCACGGAGACAATTGAGAGAGAATAATAAATTGAATTGCCATTTTTGTAAAACAAACTGTTGATTCCTTGCAATAAAAAAATTAATTATAGTAATAAACATCGAAAACTAAAAATATCCCGATTCAAAATAACTGTTTTCATGAAATTTCTCAACAATTATATGCTTTTTGTTTGTGTTACGAAATGATATATTTTTAATTCCCATTAAACAACAGAGAGAAACGTGTCTATTTTTTAATAAATTTCATTTTCAGTACCATACAAGGAAATTTATGAAGGGGGGATGCTGTTTCCAAGCGTAACATTTGTAAATGTTTAACTTTCAAACTTGGGAAAAAGAGGTTTACCTTATCAAGGCCGAATCAACATTATTTTCATGTTCTTTCAAATCTAATTCGTCTGCACAAAAAAAGAAATCACCAATATTTGCGTCATTTGAATGATAATTTTATTTGTTTGATTTATATGATTTTGTACTCAACCGCAAGGTCGTGCGCGAGATATTGTGTTTTTATTTGCAATAGAATAAATTTCCTTGGACAATAATCGCTCATGCTCGCTGAAATATTTTTTCATGCAGTTTTATAAATCACTTTGAAGATTTATTTGTTTAATTCTGAAAGGTTTTACATCATTTTTTTTTATTTGTACAATTATTCATTACCATTTAATATGGTCTGAGTAGGGTTGGCGATTCTTTTCGAAAAATATCGATTTTTAAATTGATTCGAATCGTAATATGATGAATCGATTCACAAAAAAATCGTGTTGTAAAAGATCGATTTTTTTCAAGTCGGCATTTACAATGTAAATATAAATCCAGTTTATGAAAAACACCGTAAAAAATGACCTCTTGTCAGTAAAATCAGGGAATCTTTCAGTTCAGGGAATTCGACAATTTCAATTATTTTTATTACCCTATCAAAGTATCAGGTGTAAAAGAAGACATTTATTTTCTAAATGTAAAGAGTGTTTTTTTCCCAGTTATAGAAGTTTAAGTTGGCATTACTTTCAAAGATGGCGACCGATTTAACAGCTGTCAAGAGATTTATTCTCAGTTTGTGGTTTGGCAATTCATCAAAACGATCATCAAGCAAGGCGTAGATTCGTCGAATGGGCCCAAAACGAGATTGCAGTTGTTCCCGATTTTCATAAGCGAATTTTGTTTAGCGATGAAGCGCACTTCTGGTTGAATGGCTACGTCAACACACAAAACTGCCGCATTTGGAGTGAAGCTAATCCACAAGTGTTTGTCGAAACACCGTTACATCCAGAAAAACTGACTGTTTGGTGCGCTTTATGGGCTGGTGGAATGCTTCTTCAAAAACGATGAAGGCCACAACGTTACAGTCAATGGTGATCGGTATAGAGCCATGATTACTAACTTTTTCATTCCTGAATTGAACAATCATGATGTCAGGAGCTGTGGTTCTAACAAGACGGCGCAACATGTCACACAGCTCGTGCCACAATCGATTTATTGAAAGACACGTTTGGTGACCGCCTAATTTCACGTTTTGTACCTGTGAATTGGCCTCCAAGATCTTGTGATTTAACACCACTAGACTATTTTCTGTGGGGCTATGTAGAGTCATTGGTCTATGTGGATAAGCCACAAACGCTTGACCATTTGGAAGACAACATTCGCCGTGTTATTGCCGATATACGGCCACAAATGTTGGAAAAGGTCATCGAAAATTGGACGTCCAGATTGGACTACATCCGAGCCAGCCGTGGCAGTCCTATGCCAGAAATCATATTTAAAATGTAATGCCACAAGATTATCTTTCGAATAAAAAAAAATTCATGTCAATCGAATAATACATCGTTGTTTTATTGCAATTTAAAGTTCTATACCTCTAAAAAAAACACCCTTTATTTGTTACATTAAAAAGTTTAAATAATAGATAATATAGCTTTTAGTTCTCAATGCTTAATATCTAAACTTTTTAAAAATAATAGTCTGTCAGATCTACACTGAGATCCAAGCGGTTCTCCGGTCATCACTTGTGATGTTGCCGGCATTCGAAAAATGTCGCTCACTAGAAACGGATGATCCCATGATACTCATATACTATTGAGTGAACGTGATGGTAAATAGAGATTTTTTTGTTCTTGCAATTCAAATATAGGATCATACAGTGGCGTAACGGAGAACTCGTGGGGCCCCCTGCAAAGTCAGGTTTTGGGCCCCCACGTTGAATTTTACAAAGGGTAGGCACTTGCGTCAGTCAGACTTTGGGCCCCTTTAGAACCCTGGACCCCCCCCCCGCGATGTGGGGGTGCACGTTACGCCACTGGGATCATACTTCAGGTGTACAAGTGCCTGCGATTAATAGTGTTTAAATTCTTTGTTTTTACCAAATATGCCTTAAATCCTTCGTTTTTACCAATTTTATGGTTTTTACCAAAACAGAAAAAATCGAATTTCGATTTTCTAGGATGAAATATCGATTCAGGGCTACATATCGATTTAAAAAATAAATTACTTTCTGGCCCGAGAAATCGATTTTTCGATTAATCGATCACAGATCGCCATCCCTAAGTCTGAGAACTATAATTATATACGTTCAACGCAATTTTCTTAAGTTGAAGTTTTTTATTTTTCATACCTTAGATTTTACATACTAATCTACAATTTCATGAATTTCATTGCTATATTTTAGCTCACGATCATGTAATGCGGAATTTCCTATTCAACTTCACTTATCAAATTCTTAAGCCTAACTTATTTGTCGAACTGATACAAAAGACGTATTTACTATTAACTTAAGTGTTTTATTTTCGTATGCAGAAAGGAAAACTAACACTCAGAAAGATAAAATGACTGTGGCAATATATATAAACAGACAGAATAATGAAAACCTTGGGTGAAAATAAAACCATAAATCAAATATAAAGTTCCCTTCATTATTTATTTTCGCTCCTTGAAGGAGTTTAGTGATTTCTTCAATTGCACAGAACAGAGCGTAGTATTCTTTTATATGAGCACACGTAGCTGTTCGAAGTCGATGGCTCCTGAATACATTGAATCAAACAAAAAAAGGTGTATTTGTTCTTCCAAGTGCTTCTTATTCTTAGTTTCTTTTGTATTCAATCGCTGCGATTAATTCATATTTACTCGATCTGAGGTTTCCGGAAACGGCCAGTAGCCGTTCGTTCACCAGAAATAAAAACTCCAAAAAAAGACAAGATAAATATTTCCTGATTCTCTGAACTAGTTTGAACAACGATCTTTATTTTATAGAGCTTTCTTTTTTTACATATATTTCTGAAAAACATTGCAAAAAAAAATTTATATCTTGCCACCTTTTTCACGGTCTTTAGAAAATATTTCTTCACGCAAGGCAGATTTTTAGCTTACTATCCATTCAATTTTCCTGTCCGATTACTACTTTATTTCACAGACTTTATCACAATCATCTGTGAAAATGAAGTAAATGCTTCGAAATTTACAAAATTTTTACTTAAAGATCTTCGCAAAATATTTACGCGTTTGTGGATGCTTTAAAAGTGTTTGTTGTCTTTTCCTGTCATTTTGGGTTGTTATCTTTTATTTGTTTACTTTTTGTTCAGGAATTATATGCTTAGAATTTTAAATCCTGAAGCCTAGTTTATGTAACTGTGTGTTATTAAAGTAAATATTATCAGTTGTGAATCTATGTATGCATGAATGAAAATGAAATGCTTGTTTAATCTTTTGAGAAATCGTAAGTAAATTCTTTGGAACAAGCGGGAAAATATTAGAAATTTTGGAAGATGCAATTAAAAGCATTTCTGAGTCATTATGAAGTATATTTGTTCGCGTTTTTTCATTTGTTTTCATATCTTGCTTAAAGCGCGGTGTTAATCTCTTTCCCATTCCTTTTGACAAAACAATGTTGGAAAACAATAACATCATTAATATAAATTTTCTGTTATGGCTTTATTACTTAAAAGTCAATATTTAGAAACCGACATAAATGAATATATGTGGCTAGATTAGGCATTATCATGCATACTTCCAAGGTATCTTGAAGAACAGGTAGCAATTTGAATTCAATTGAGATTTCAATCCCATATTTAGAAGCCTAAGCTATATTTAACGTAATTATTTAGCCATTTTTCAAGGGAAAAATGTTTACCAAAAAACGGGAAAAAGAGCAGCATTGATGCAACAATTTGTACCGCTTCAGATGTTTGAGGGACTCAGAAATTAAAGAATAATGGCACAAAAAATATCAGACCGCTAACAAAATTACCATGTTAAAACAAATTACTGCTTAAATGTCGATTATTACCAAAAAGTTCTACTAGAAAATAAAAGCCCGCTATTGCCGATTTTGCACCCCTGAATCAATAATAACATAACAGAGAACAGGGCATGGCGTCCTTGAGGACCCAAATCGTTGATAATGAACCATACTTTAATGGACTTAGCTAGACTATCAAGCAATTTTTCCAACAGCATTATTTTAATTTGATCGAAAAACTGAATGAATTGCCCAACGGCAGGTCAGCTGGCCGAAAAGCGGGTAAAATGAAGACAATGGAAGTTGGGTCCATGAGAAAACAATTTACTGGTCACTTCCCCGCGCTCAGCCTCACCTTGTCTTCGTGGGACGATATCGAAGTATGAAGAATGGACTATGGCCAACACCCGATATTAGATGTTTTTGACGAAGAGGAAACGCCCGTTTTTTTCACGTAATCTTCCGCATGGCGTATATTTGCGTCAATTTTTTTCCATTGCGAACCAGGTGGTCTTTGCATTGCGTTGAAGAAAATGAAGCCAAAGGCTTGAGGATAGGGCGTACAATCCAGATGTGAAGGAAGAGTTGAGAAAAACACTAGTTGTATAAGTGCGCAATTCTCGAGAAACGTGGGAAATAGGTACTCTTTCCATAAACCTCACAAATTCAAATGAATTTTATCAGTCGTTTTGTTGAGTACAGATACTCTTTATCTTTTATTTCCTTAGATTTTGAGTATTAACAATGATTCAGGGACTATATATCACAGTATATTTGTTGTCTTTCGTTTATTATTTGTAAACTAATTTCGTATGGCCTTGCAATAAATACCAGTTTTTCTTAAAGAGAATTTCTCTAAAATTTGTCAAAGCATGACAGCTTTTTTCCCTCCAATGGGGCTGCATTTAACTATTTAGCCTTTGTTAGACAAGGCAAGTCCCCAAATGTGAAATCCATTTCATGGTGGTCCCATCTAGTAGCGGCTCTCGCCGCCAAATTTGGACGCTTGATTAAAATTTAATTCAATCTCTCTTCGAATGCTGAATATTGCAGTGATTTAATTATTCTGAGAGAACCAGAGCCAAATTGACATTCAAGGGATCTTTTGCATCCTACATAATCATATGACACATCCGTGCCTACGATTTTCACATCTAGAAAATCTATCGACTCCAGCCGGGGTCGAACCTATAACCTTAGGCCTACAAAGTAGGCACGATAGCCCTAAGCCACCGAAGCCGACTTAAACTATTGTTAATTGGTAGAGCACAACAAAATGCAACTAGTGAAGAAGATTTCTTGTCTGACATTTATTGCACATACAAGAATACTCTTGCCAAAAGTTTAAAAACTTTGGTTGGAATCATTGTTTGGAAGAAAAGAAGCATGTAGGGGATAACTGATTGATGGATAGTAATTGATGGAGATTTGACTGATGGGCGATGAAACGTTTTTTATTGTGGTTGAATTTACTATTTTTTAAGCATCCAGAGTTGGAACACAGATGAAATATTACAAAGCCGCATTCGTTAATCATAATATTAAATTCATTTTGTGATTTATTAACTGCAACGTCCTCTGGTATCTGTTTTGAAAGTTTAATCCTTCCTGAAATGATCACAAAATGCAATGATTAACTTTTTTTTCTGAGGGTTTATCCTTTTAAACATTCAATATATTTTCATACTATAATCGCATTGGAATAAACTATAAAGTATCATTAATAAATTAGGAAAGAGAGAACTGGTTTGATGAATGATGAAACACTGTTAGTTGAATTCCATCTGTCAAAACAGACGAACAGGATAAAAAAAATGTAAGCCTCGAACTCGAAAACAAAAAGATCAACACGATGACCTCGCGAGTACTTTTACTGTTCCTTATGGAATAACCAAATCACATTAAATTGAAATTCCAACTAAATCTTAATCAGCAACAATGTTATATCCCACCGGGTTGTCTTTCGGGAAAAAATTGTGTAAAATTATTTAAAGGTTTCGACACATTTTCATTGTACCCCCCTTCAAAGCAAGAATGCTGAGAATTCCCAGCGAACTTTAATGCACACATTTTAAATCTTGTGAAATGCCTATGACCACCTGTTGTTTGCATTCAGCAGATTTAATGCATTTCTTGTCTGAACTTTTTTTTTGGAGAAAACCCATCGTAAAAAAAAGTGAAACAAATTTGAGAAAATTCCAATAGGAAGGACGCTAGACCGCATTTTCAACGAGTTCAAGGTCCACCATTCGCCTCACTAGTCACTTAATGATGTATAAAACACTCACACATTTAAACAGCAAACATTGAGAATGTTTTTGTCCATTGTCTTTTCTCTCTTAAAGTACTTTTTTTCATTAAGATTTCACATTCAAATCTGTTTCCACGTTATTGCATTTTTCGTCCTTATTTTTCCATTACTTCGGAATCTAATGGTACCACATTTCGATATCATTTAGTAAACATTTTATTTACAGTCGTAGCCTGAACTTGGGCTCAAACGCAAATAGTTGCAAGTCATACGTAAACTTTTCATAAATGAAAATGTGCAAAAATAAAAGCATGTTTTTTTTACCTCATGGGAAATCCTACTTTATAAGCAGAGTTAATTATATTTCAAGAAGATGTTTGTGACACGTGCGTAGTTTTGTTAAAAACAGATTGAGAGGCAAATGAGGATTAAAATCTTATAGCTAGTTTTTGAATACTTGATAATTTTAAAAGTTGTTTGTTTGTTCCTGATATGTATGTGTTAAGAACGTTTGGTTCTATAACGTTAAAGCATAGAAAATTGCTTTAAAGAATTCGAAGAGCCCTTTTATTTTCGTTAGGCTTAGCTGCGCTAACATCAAAACGATGCAATGGGCTCAATTCGTGACGGTCAAATGATAAAGACAAACACGTGTTCTCCATTCAATTCAACACAGATATCAAACTAATTGTACTTGTTGTTCTATTTGTAAAACTTGGGTAAAATTTCAAATTTCATAATTGGGTAGAAATGTTCAAATGTTATAAAAAACAAACGTCTTCAAAAGATTTTAAAAAATCTTATTTTATGCGTGTACTCTTAAATAAAATGCATTTAGTCTACCTATGTGCATTATTGTTGCTGACAAATCTGTATTTTTTAAGAGAAAGTTAGTTTCTGAAAAGACCAAAGGTGTGTGTGTGTATATATGTGTGTGTAGCAACAACGAAACGCATGAATTGATTAGCTGGAAACACGTGATTTTTTTATCGTGTGACTTTGACGTAACATGAGCTTTTGAACTGATTGGATAAAAACACGTGGTTATTATTGTCATGTGACTATGACGTCACATGAATTGAGTCCATTAATCTGATGCTAAAATACGGACTGTTGCCAATTCCGTAAAATGAAGAAGGTTTCAAAGAAATATTGTTTCCAGATTTACTAGTATAAACGATCACAGTTGGTTTTACATAAAATACAAAAATAGTAAATTACATATGACTGAGAATGTAAAAGTATGAAGTTCATCCTAAAAATTAACAGTTATTTTTCAAAATATAATGCTCTATAATTTTGTTACATTTATATTTTTTTATTAACTCACTTGGCTCGTGCAGCCATTAGTTGGGAACGAGTTGCAGTTTTTTCCCCAACATGTCGTTTAGTAATCACTTTATTTGCAGTCGTAGTTGAACTTTGACTGAATCGCAAATAGTTACAAATCATACGTAAACTTTTGATAAATGAAAATATGCAAAAATAAAAGCGTGTTTTTTTCCCTTATGGAAAATCCTACGGTAAGCACAGTTAATTATATTTAAAAAAGATGTTTGTGACGCGTGCTGAGGTTTGTTAAAACCAGATTAAATGAGGATTAAAATTTTATAGCCAGTTTCTCACGCCGGTTTTTGAATACTTGATAATTTTAAAACTTGTTTGTTTGTTCTTGATATATATGCATAACTTTATTTTCTGGATAGTTTCACTTGACCTCAGAATATTTAACGAACTCAGCAACGTTTCCTTATGCTAATCGCAATTTATTTACTACTGGGAGTTCAAAAGCACATCATTGATCTTTCTAACGGAAGGTTTTTGTGAGCGTGTGATCATTTTGAAATTGACACAGGAGTACATTCTCGCACCTTAAAAGGGTGGGAACTAAATTAAAATAATTATGTAAAACATGTTGAAACAACAATAACATTATAATTTCACTTATAATTGATTTTTTAAGTGGTAATAGTGAATCCTTGACCCATACAAATAGTATAATTTATTTGATCCTACCTTAAAATGGTTTTAATATTCCAGAATATTTTATAATCAATTAAAAAGTTATTTCAAACCTCTCATATTATTTAAGGTTATTTCATTCCAGAAGACTATTTGATAGAAATGTTCATTTTTCCCATGACTACGAAAAAGATCGTAATTATTTCCAAAAAAATCGGCTGTGTTTAGATGTTTTATATGAAGTACTGTGTGGAATATTTATGTTTAAAATATATTGAATGACTATAAAAAAATCTTTTTAAAAAAATGTTATACATTGTTTTATATTATTGAACTACTAAAACACATTTCATACTTTTTCCTGTTTGCGATTTTAGTAAAAATGCTTTTAAAAAAATAAATAAAATAACTCATAGATTTTTGTGATTAATTTTTCAATTAATTTTGCGGTCTGAAATGAGTAATAAAAGCTTTGAGTTATACGGATTTTTTTTATGGAATGTTTGGTTTTAAAAATGTTTTTTTGTGTGTGTAATTCAGAATTTAAAACAAAAAAGACAAAAACTACTATTTCCTCGTTATTAAAATTTACCAAATTGAATATACGTTATTATTAACTCAATACCGTGAATTATTTTCATTCCGTGTATAGCAAAAAGTTCATAAAAGTCTTCGTAACTGATATTTGTAAGATGACATATTTTTGGATTCGGAAGAAAGATTCGAAAGTTGATTATTTGTTTTTGAATGAAATAAAATGAAATTTGAATGAAATTTGTTTTCTGAAGTTTATGAGTGTTTTCATCAGTGTTGGGCCAAACATAATTCCACACGATTTTAAGCATAAGACACATTGATAAAAATATCAAAACATTCCTCTTTTTAAGAAAAATATATTTATTAATGTTAAATTTAAAAAAATCGAAGTGACTCAAGAAAGTACAATATTTTTTTTAAAATATTAGTTTTAAAAGTTACTCACAAAATCCCAACTTGGGAACAACATGCCCTTATGTAAATATGAAAAACCTATATACTGTGTTCCTTTATTCCAATCCAAAGAACAAATTCCTTGTTATCATCAACAAAAAAACCTATTATAAATACCTTAGAAAAACATTTCCTTGTCCGTTAATCACATAGACAAAACAGTTCCCCAGACATACTTGGACAGTCACAGGTTATTTAGCGTTACATTGGGAACCAAATACTTCGATTGACTGCATATGGCTCCGAAAAAACAACAAATAACCTTCAAAAAATTGAATTAGAAGAGAAAAAAGAAGCTTTTTGAATTCCAAATATAAAAGGAATAACAGAACAGAGAAAAATCACCATTAGGTATTCTTGGGAACTGGTCACCCCTTTCATGTTCTACCATACCTTGAGATTGGTCATCCGGAACGGTATGGTCGGCCAGCGCACTCTTCGAAAACATTCCATTCCGTCGCCTTTATTTCTAGTTTTCTTTTTTTTTCTTCCTCTCACCTTTTTTTAACTTTTTAAGGACAGGTCCGTGGATTTCTCTGGAAAAGGAATTATATCTGAGGAATTATTTTTATAGATTCTTTGAAGATCTTGGAAATATCTCAAAAACACACGCTTATACTAGAATTCTTGGTCAGGTGTTCGTAGAATGAGATGCTCTAAATACTAAATTTTATTTTTAAAAACTTAATGTGTTGTTATGATTACCTTGAAATAAAAATGATTGCAATGACAATGGTTCAAAATTCTATATTTTAATTTCCTTACAATTTACAGGCCATCCTTCAATGGAATTTTATATAGACATATTTCATCCAAACGTTAACTCTAATCGTAATCTACAACATTACCATGAAAAGAAGCTTTTTAATATCAGAATAATAGAAACTTTTTCATCAGTAATGAATATTTTGCTGGTTTTTAACACGCTATTATTAGCTTCACCTGTATGTATAAACGCGAACCTTTGAATTCGATTTTTACCCACTCTTTAAAGGTTATATTTATTAATCCAAAATTCTGCACACTCTTGAAGGACCGATGACAATGCAATAATCAAATAATTTTGTTCCGTTGTCCTGATCAGGATAATCAGTATTAATGATTTCCCATTTTCAGATTTGGCGACTAAAAGATTAAGTGATAACCCTAAAGCGAAAACATTCATGGTTAATACAAATACAACAAACAAAATGATTGATTCATCAATGAATAAATGCTAGTTTAAAAAACTAAAAAACCACGCTTTTATTGTAGATCGAACTGAAAAATAAAAAATAAATTATAGCTTTAAAAAACTAAAATACACGCTTTTATAGTATATATATATAAACCGAACTAAAAAGTAAAAAATAATTCTTAATATAAGAATGAAATGATTAACGAGAAAATTAATGTCATTGTAGTAAACGCGTAGCGTGTTTTGTACTACATTTTTACACTAACTCATTATAATGTGTTCTCGTTTTTTAATCATTTTATCCTTACATTAAGAATTGTGTATGATTAATTTAGTTTGACAATCAGTCATGAAATTACCGCACTGATGTAAAACCTATGCTCAAAAGAGAATATAAGTCAGTAGTGCACACGGGAGTTTTTCAAGGGGGTCCGGGGTTTAAAGTTCACCATTCTTGTATCATGCTCCTTTTGATTTTGTCTATTTTCGGGAACAAAACACAGTAAAAAACTAATTTTTGAATAAATAATTCGCATTAATTAATAAAATTAATCATTATTAACATGCTTAATTAAATTTTACGTACTGACGTACAATTTTCGATGACTTTTTCCAACATTTGTGGCCGTATATCGGCAATAACACGGCGAATGCTGTCTTCCAAATGGTCAAGCGTTTGTGGCTTATCCGCATAGACCAATGACTTTACATAGCCCCACAGAAAATAGTGTAACGGTGTTAAATCACAAGATCTTGGAGGCCAATTCACAGGTCCAAAACGTGAAATTAGGCGGTCACCAAACGTGTCTTTCAATAAATCGATTGTGGCACGAGCTGTGTGACATGTTGCGCCGTCTTGTTGGAACCACAGCTCCTGGACATCATGATTGTTCAATTCAGGAATGAAAAAGTTAGTAATCATGGCTCTATACCGATCACCATTGACTGTAACGTTGTGGCCTTCATCGTTTTTGAAGAAGTACGGACCAATGATTCCACCAGCCCATAAAGCGCACCAAACAGTCAGTTTTTCTGGATGTAACGGTGTTTCGACATACACTTGTAGATTAGCTTCACTCCAAACGCAGCAGTTTTGTTTGTTGACGTAGCCATTCAATCAGAAGTGCGCTTCATCGCTAAACAAAATTCGCTTATGAAAATCGGGAACAACGGCAATCTCGTTTTGGGCCCATTTGACGAATCTATGCCTTGCTTGATCATATTTAAAATGTAATGCCACAAGATTATCTTTCTAATGAAAAAAAATTCATGTCAATCGAATAATACATCGTTATTTTATTGCAATTTAAAGTTCTATACCTCTAAAAAAACACCCTTTACTTAGAATTATAATCAATCGGAAAAAAAATCAAGGGCTTTGGGGGGGGGTCGGACCCCCAGGACCCCCCTTGTGTGCGCCACTGATATAAGTTATCTATTTGTAATAATTTTTCATTACGATTTATGTAAAAAAATTCTTTTAATTTTATATATATATATAAAGTATTTTTTTAAAAAAATTTATGAATGAAAATATTAATTCAAACAATTAACGATAACAAATTGCAAAACAAAAAAAAAATTATTGTTCACAAACACAAAGCAAAAAAATTGGCAGCAGTGCAAAAATATTCAACTATTTTCAAATTTTCTTTTAATTTATAAATGAAAATCTTTCATTCAACGTAATGGTCACAAACCAATTTTCGAAGATGTTACCAATCTTGCTAATTTTGCATCAAAGCTGCACTTTCGTTGTAAAACTGTAATTTGCTGTTATTTTGTTGTAACTGTAACTAATGTTTTATTTGTATGTTGTAATGATGTGGACACATTAATATAATTTTATCTTCAATGTTGTGGTTTTTTGAGAACCCATTCTCTCTTGTAAAAACAATAGTCTTCAGTTAGACGAGAATATTTTTAGATATTTTCATCAATATAATTATTTGAATTTTAAAACTGATTTTAATAAAAATATAGAGAGATAGAAAGTTAATTTAAAAGAGATACATTTTCGAATTTCTTCGCAATATTTATTTTTATCATCCATTATAAATCGGTATTCGTTCAATTGTATTGTTTTTCTTTTGATTTTTAGTTTTTGTCAGCATTCTAATGAACTACAAGCCATGCAAAATAAGAAAGAAAAATAAACTTCCTGAATGAAATTTTTGGAATCCCTTCCCGAAGTAGCAGCGATCAAAAGCACTACTATATTTCACCATTGTCAAATTCCGAAGATATTAACTCCATGCTTCATTTCCGTCGTAATATTTCGCACATAACTCATTTCCCGAGCAATTTAAGCATAAAAGATTACCTCCCGCTAATAGACTTGTATAACACCGATCATAACATTTTTCTCCCCGTTTCCCATTTTTTAATTTACCTTCTTCAGATAGGGACATGCACATGCACGTATATATATATAAAAAAGAAACACCTGTGATTGGAAACCACCCTTTGGGCTGCGTGACCTTTGGGAGGGAGGAGATGCAAATCGTCTGATGTATGACTCCCTGAGTGTGTCGAAGATACTTCCTGGGGGAAAGGACAGCAAGAGATCAATGGCCCCTCATCCAACAAGAAAAAGAAGATGGGGAGCCACTCCTCGTGAAGGGATGCCCTTTGGCACGCTCCCTGATCACCTCGACTGATCGTTTGGCGAAGTCATTATCCTGGTCCTCGGGATCAAGTAGATGATGCCCTGTCCGTCCCCTCAGGGTCAAGCGCTTGCCTCTGTTCTGCGCGTGCTCTCTCTCCCTGCGTCCACCCTTTGAGATATGACCATACGGATAATAAGCTAGTATGACCGATGTAACTGCGCTGACCTTTCATTTGCGCGTACCGGCTTAGAAGAATTCTCGCAGAAAAATATTGCCCAATGGAAATGATTAATTTGTCACCCTGTAATATTCTAATAGAGTAGGTTATATCGCACCGTGTGTGTGTGTGTTTCAGTAATTGGTCTTCGGTGGTTGCAAAGTTAATGGATTTGTACTCTGTGTTCACTTGAAATTTCTGTTATGCATTGATCAGGCATGACCGGCAACGGATCCAATAGAGTCCGCATGTTTAATGCAATCTATCAATTTTGAAAGTTAAGAATTGCATGCATTATCAATGGATGATCGATTTAATTTTTCTGATATAAGGATTATAGAAAATGAGTCGCAGAATATTAAGGAAATTGATAACGGACCGTGTCCCGTACTTCCAAAGTCCGTTGCAGACGAGAATGATATATGTCTTATATGTTCGAGATTCGGTTCTCTCATTGGTGCGACGTGAATGCAAAGAGTGGGGTTCCTACTCAAGTGTCCAACTCGTCACCTGTCCGTGATTAAAAATTGTGGGCCGCATTGGCTGCATTATGTAAACCTTAAAATCGGGTAGAAACAAACAGAAGTAACGTTTAATTGATGAATTAAAATATAAACTATATATTTTGGGATAAATTTTAAATCTAAAAAAAACTTTTAAAACATAATTAATTTGAATATATTTTTTTAATTTCTCAAATAACATAGTCTGAAGTATAAATCATAAAGTGTTATGTGTACAAGAATTCCTTAAAAATGTGTAACGCTTTCTCTTCAGGTGTTTTCTACAAATCCTTAAGGGGAAATTCTTATAATGAATTGTTTGGTTTGAGAAACTCTTTCTTTAAGGAACCGTGAAACATGCATATGGAGATTATTATTTAGAGTCAAGTGTGTATAGAGTTCATAAAAGAAGTTAATAGAGTAAGATTTTTTTCAGTGTCCGAGTCTAAGATATCAGTAAGAATTATATTTTGGAATTAGTGACGTAATGGAAAATATTAAGGTTCGCCTGCAAAGTCATTTTTTGGGCCCCAAGCCGGATCTTATATAGGGTAAGTAATTACGTCAGTCAGGCTTTGGGCCTTCCGCGATGTGGGGGTAGCAGGGATGTACGTTACGCCACTGTTTGGAATATCAGTGTATTTTGGCATAGGATTCGGAGCCTTTATGTCATTGTAAGAACTTGGCGACTGGTATGGCTGTCTCTCTTTATATACGTACGTTAAGTAAATTTTATTATTAATTGGGGCTAACTTACTCCCATTAGCTATTTGCAACTATATTATAGTAGGAATTAATTATAATAAAAGTTGTTGAAAGAGTTTTAGGTATGTCTCTTCCTTCGGCTGCCTCTCACACTAACTCGAGAACTTAATTAGCCTCAAATGTTAATGGAAATTTTCAAAACATGAATGAAAGACTTCTGAAGCAATTTTTAACTTTTAAAGCGGATAGTATTGTTATTTTTATTTTATTCAGCTCCAAGCCTAATTTTTTATACAAATTCTAAACAAGTTTAAAGAAAACTATACAAATGATGTTCTCTTTTAAAAATAGTTGTGGAATTTTTTAATTAACCCCTTAACTATACCGATTAAAAGTTACGTGATTCGCTTCACAGTGCCACCATTTTTCACATAGGCACGCTTATATGCTGTATTGAAGAGAAAAGAAAAGCCATAAATAAGCAAATTTTTCTCTGAAATAAGTAAACCCTTCAAAAGACTACCAGTCATTTTTCTGTATTTCCAAACTTCGGAATGGTTTTATTGATAGCAGCGCAAGGAAAAGGATCGTATTTCGAAAAGACGTATATATACGTCCGAGCAATTATACCGGTTAAGCGAGACGTATATATACGTTCGTGGCAGGAAAGAAGTTAAATGTAGGAAATAGAAAAAAAAATCGAAGTTGACGTGATTATAATTGTATAACCCTGACTTGTTCATCGAAAAAAATACCTTAGACTAAAAATCAAATCAGTCATCGATCGAGACATTCTTTTTAATGTCCTCTCCCAAGACGACAAGAAGAGATATTGAGTAATGCAAATTCGCAAACAAATGAGTATGACATGTTTTATGGGCAGCTCTACATCTGCCAGAATGATTGTCAATTATTTACACGACTTCTCCCTTTCTTCTGCTGAGAGCTGCGGATGCTTTACGATCTGCTCACAATCGTTCGGAGAAGTTGTCAGACATCACGTTCTTTTGCTTTTGGAGGAGAGGAAGAACGAGTTCCTCTCTTGCATCTCCAATGAAGTTCTCGCGGCGAGGAAGACCTTCCTCTCCCTAAGCACTCGCATTCGCATGCATACCTTGCACACTTTTTTTTTTCGCATAACAAACTGCGTTAAGTCACGATATGTTACACAGAATAAAAAGATGCGTTTGCATGTATTGGAGAGATGTAATCAAAGGGGAGAAATATTTGCGATTTAAGCCAAACAAAGACACGTCTGGATTTCTCTCTCTCTCCCTCTCTCTATTTTTTCAACTTGTAGAACAGGACATAGGAAGTAATTTATAGTGTCCTTTCCTCATTTAGAATTTAAAAAGTGAATTATGTGCATTGTAGTCAAATAGGCTTTGAAGATTTATTTCTTGGTGGTGGGGTATTTTTTTAAACTTATTTAAGCTTATATCATATAAAAATTCCTTTACGAAAGCTGTTTTATATTTAGATAAGTTTTTTTGTCTGCAGCATGCTGTGAAACATCGCTTTCATAATTTAATCTTCGTAGACAGAATTTTTAAGATATGGGTACAAACTCGGGGATTTTGAACCGACTTCTTTTCTTTTCTGTTTTTGTGTGTGTGAGAACATGCTTATATTTTCTTTTATCTATTAAGTACGTGACTAGAGTAATTCGGTGATTTTATAGTGTTTTGATAAGCATTTTAATCTATTAATGAGTTAAAAAAGTATTCAAGAAGTTTGTCGAGTTTTTTCATCTGGTAATATTTTATATTTGCTTTGTAAAGATATTGTATTTAGTCTGAGATATATATATATATATATATATATATATATATATATATATATATGTTGAGTGGCATATTAAAAGTATTAATTTATATGTTGTTGTAACTGGGATTTTCATTACTATTTTTGTTGATTTAAAAATAACAAGTTTAAAAGCCAATAAGGAATGTAATCTTCCAAAATTTATCGAATTTAGATAAATACAGTTGCAATATATTCAAGTACTGAAAAGTAATATGAGAGAAACAAAGTCTCTTAAAAGATACTGATAATTATATATGTAAATTCAGTTCACTCTTAAAAGATACTGATAATTATATATGTAAATTCAGTTCAATGTAAAACTATATTTTAAAATCATGCTATACATATAAACAGCATCATTATCTCTCTCTTTTCATAATCTTATTCTAAATACAGTTCAGAATATATTCATCTATTTCAATGTAGGCAAATAGCAAAATGAACTGGCATGTACACTAAGTGATTCAGTATATATGCCAAAGAAATTATTTAAGAATATATTTCCTTTAATTTAAAATTACTTAGAAATTAAAGGAACTTTGAAACTTTATTAGTAGTTTTAAGTAATTATAAGTAGTTTTAAGTCTAAAGTGTTTAGAAACAATCAAATACAGGAAGTAGCTAATTATATGTTTATTCACTATATTCATTTTCTAAATAATACTACTTATAATGAAATTATATGAACTATATTTGAAATTTTTCTGGATAGTTTGCTTGATCTTTTAACACCTTCATTCTTTCAAAAATTTATAAAACCTCCACCTAAATTTGCATGTGATGCACAACAAACTTCGTCTTTCATTGTGCAAGTTTTAAGTACCTGCGACTAAATACATAAACATTTTTAGTGAAGTTCACACATTTAAAAATACCCCCTATTCTTCTTTATTATTCTAATTATTAAAAAAAACCTTCGATAATCCTGTCTCTAGATGGCGCGACTTGCGAAAATTTTCATAGAACACACACATTAAGTAAGAAAGGACGTCGTGGGCAGCAAACACCTGCTTTTCGATGTTTATTCCCGAGAATTCACTGAGTGAGTAAGCTACAACACTTTAAGAACAATTTCCCCTTTTCAGGAAAAAACGGGCTGTGATGTCCAATTCGGACTTCCACAATTACCTTCGCGCCCTTTTGGGTAAGTTCATCCTTCTATCACACGTTTCCATACCCCTATCCGTTCAAAAGTTATCTAAAAATCTGGCACAACTCGATTCATTCGCTGATAAAAACTATCCTTGAATTTTTACAAGCTTAGTTGATATTTTAATGTTTTGTAATATCTTGCTGTGTATTCACCGTTAAAAAAGTGCTGAACAAAAACAGTAATTTAAAATTTACTATTTTCATATTGAAAATGCTAGTTCTAGAGAATTTCTATCAAATATGTCGTAAATATCGTATATAAAGTAAATACTGTTTATTTTTCACTTGCAATTAAGAGGTACGTGAAATGGTTTTTGTAATATTTTTTTTGTTGAGAGAGATTTTTCAAAATTATTAATACAAGAATAAATTAAAACTTAAGCTAATCATAATAAGGGTTAGAAATATTTCTGAGATCGTATAATATTTAATAAAAATTCTCATGACATTTGTAATACTTAATAAAATAAATATTATTCGACATATTAAATTAAACATTGGAAAGACATTTTAAGTATTTCGTATTTTCTTTAATTCATTTCAGTTCATAAAATATCTGAGTAAATTTTTATAATTCTTATGTTTAAAAAAACTACTAATTTAATATGAATCTCAGACATGAACATCTTGTACATTAACAACAACGATGATATTAATTATTTTGAAATGTTTAACTTTATTACGCACAATATGCATTCTTTTTTTAAAAAATTAATGAATACCGTGATCGGAATAAATTGTATTTCAAATTTTTTTTTCCATTTACGTTTTCTTGTTCAACAACAAAATATTCAGAATAAATATTATTTTGAAATTATATTACCTTTTGCAATCCAAAAAAATAAAAAAAATAGTTAACCCCCAAAAAAAAAAAAATTACGTTGTAGACAGTACATGTGTAATTGAAAGCGTTTTAAGTTCCAACAGAATCAAGTTCTTATAAAATCTTAGTCAAAACATTCTTTTATTTTAAAAAAAGCTTTAATAATGAATTTTTCGCTGTTCAGATACCCAACTGAGCTTTATCTAAATTATTTTACATTAAACTTCACTGTGTGAAAATGACGATTAATGATATGAGCTAATATCATAAATTTCAAATGATAATTAAGTTGATTAATGCTTTCTACGAAACTATATACTTTCGCCTACGCTATCTCTAAAAACAGTACAAAACTGAATTAATGGCATTCCATCCCAACATTAAGTACCTTGCTGCATGTTTATATGCGATATGCGTGATACATAGGTAAACAAAATTTAGGATTGTAGTAAATAATCGGATTCGTGCGATTAGTCTTGTTATCGAGTTGCCTAAATCGATATAATTGAAGTGTTTATTCTGTGTATTCATCAGTTTTTATAAGTGAATCATTTCCATTTTTTAGGTGGCCGCACCTTGTAAAAAATCATTAGGATCTTATTAAATTTCATGAGAGAGATGCTCATATATGCTTTTATTAAAACACATTAATATGCAACAGCATCAGTTTTACTCATGTTGAAATTCTGAAGGCAATAGTCTTAAATCAGTAACGATAATATGAGGTATATTTATTGTTTTGATAAAGTTTCGGATTATTCCATACAACACTTAGAAATGTCATTAATAATTATTGTGTTTATGGCATAATTTTAATTAATTCAACGATATTTTCTGGCAGCTTTATGTTTGATATCATTCTTTGTAATCTATCTGTTCTTGTGCAAAAAATTTCTATCAGTTATAAATGAAAGTATTCTTTTTTTTAAAAAAAAAATAACTTTGTTTTTTATCCAACGGTTTCGAAGGAATTAAAATATTCTTTTTTATATCAACTTCTGTGTGTTTTAAAGTCTTTAAAAATGACAAAAAACCTCGATTTTCCAAAAACAAAATTACTCTGATTAATGTTTTAATATAGTGGCATTCAATTATAAAACACTAGGTAAGGATGTACATTTTATTAAAAAAGTCTTAAGTTGAAGCAAAAAATCAATTCATGAATTCTGAGAGGGTTTCTAATTTGCTTCAAGAGATTTAATTCTCTAAGCCTAACAGTTTGGTTTCATTTGTTAGTCTTTAATGGCTTAAAAATAGTAATATTACATAAAAATCATCCAATCGCTTTTTATTATTTAGGCTTAACTAACGCATCCATAAAAAGCGTTGCAAGTCAGGAATGTCAACATTGTGCACTGTTGCCAATCTGGCAAAAGCAAAAAAGCTACAAAAGAAATTGTTTCCAGATTTATAAAATTAATAATTATAATTTTAAAATTAACTACAAAGTTTTCTTTACAATTCGCAATAATAAAAAATATTCAAAAATTAAGTACAATTATTATTTTCAATTTTTTAATCCGTTACAAATTAAACTCGTGAAAAAAATCAAATGCTTTTTAGCTTACGCAATGCATATTAAAATGTTTGATAACAGAATACATTAATACGATTTTTTTTTATTTTCCATGTTCCAATTTTTCACTTCATCCAATTTTGGGATATAAATCATGGGAGTTCCTCAAATATATAAAGGGAATTTTTATCTCCTATCCCAATGACAGATTTAGAAATGCAAAACATTAAAAAGACAAAAAGGTATTGAAAACTTGTAACGTAATACGTATAAAATATTAAGTATTTCGATAACAGAAATTATATTTGTGTCTCCTAGACACCCCAAAAAATAACATTCTTGAAACCGCCCATCCAAATCTATAATTCGATCGATCCGTGGCAATGAAACGATGTAGGATATTTATTCTTAAGCAGATAACGACAGGAAAAAACTCAACAATGAATTTTGACTTCCAACAGGTTTTTCGGAGCCACCATTTTTCTTTTTATCATTTCTACATAAAATTCACATTTTTCCGCCCTTTGATCGAAGAGTCAAGACCTGTTTAAAAAAAGACCTTTTTGGTTTTCAGTTACGGCATCGCCTAAATGTCTTCCGATCTGTATTATGCACGGGGGTGGTAGAGGAGGGATTTCTTGCTTAATACCATTAAAAATCACTGTTTCGTCACTGTTTTCCTGTCGGAAGGTCGCCACTGGACACGCGCTTTTATCTGATTCGCCCTTGCCCTAATTATGGTTGTCCGCATGCCAGCCAACGATCAAAGTATGCGCATGCATGTGAGGAATCGTGTCTTCTTTGAACATCAGTGGCAGGTGAGAGTCATTTTGAACATAGGAAAAGAAAATATGGTTTCTTGTGCAAATGCAGACTTGTTCTCTCTCTCTCTCTCGAAAGAAGCGTCATTCTCTCGTTTGCTGTGGTCACGACTTTATTGTGTAGGCAGTCAAACACATGAAAAATTATGCTTTTGCCTTTTTCCGGGAATAAAAGTTCTTTTATCCGCAAGAAAGGGTTCCGCGCCAAGTAGTTTCCTATGTGCTGATTAATAACTGTGTTTAAAAGTCTGTGAAAGGGGATTAAAAGTTACTAAGTTTTGTAAACAGTATTGTGCGTTCAATTTATACTTTTTTAAAAGAGAGAACATAGGAAAAATGTATTTTATTCGTGGAATAAAATAGGAGTATTTTATAAATAAAATGGAGAGTTTTTTAATGGAAGTGGTACAACTGTAAAACTAATTGCCATTAATACTTTTTTACATATACAAAGGGCAAAGAAAATGTCCCCAAGCCAGTTTTCTGGAACAAATAGTTATTTAACTTTATGAAACTAGTCGTTACAGTTGCTTATGCTTTGCAATTATAATCAAACAATCAATCAGATAAAGAGCAGTTATGTAAACATAATATCTTAAGATTTCTTCAGGTCCGAGCCTCTATCCAAAAGTAGGACCCAGTTAACAGTATATTGCACATACCTAGTCAAATACTTGAACAAATGGTAACCCGTAACATATAAATTTATGTAACTCACAATCACACAAACCAACTCAATGAGTAATTATGAATGTGTAATGGTGGTGTATGGTTGTAGGCCTGGGCCTAGACACTGACACGACATAATAATATAGTCTTGCCACTGTTGCCAGTTGGCATATAGTTAGAATTTTTCAGTTTTTGTAGAATACGTCCAGGAATAACATTTAACTATTAAAATCACTCTTATGATCTTTTTGAGGTCGAGTTGAGAACGAAACGAGACTCTTACAATCCTACCCCCGAGACCGAGTCCCTGGGTCTGTACCCAGTTGACCTACACCTTAAAACGTCCCTGCATGCAAATCAACTGTTCAAACTTTGAATAACGGTTTTTATGTGTAATTTTCAATTAGCCGCATGCAAAACACACACACACACATATATATACAGAAAACATGTATACTATAATTGTGAACAAGCACATTTAGTGTGAAATAATATAATTTGTGCTAAGCCATTTGGCGCAAAATTTGAATTCTCGTAATTGAACATTTTAGTATTGAAAACAAACCATGGCAAGCTTCTAGTCTGGAGTCTCATGATCAGTTTTTAACACAATGTTTGATTTACACAATTGACATCATGATTTTCTTTCTCAGAGCCATGATATGTCATGATTTTAAGATATTTATATCTTAAGATATTCTGCGTAGTGAACGAATGATGAAATTTGATTGTGCTATTAAGAGCACAGATAGGTGAAACACTCACGGGAAATTCATCACCGCCCAAATGATTCAATCTTAGCTTTCCATTTACGTTACTTTTCTGTGACTCACTTCTGTTGACAAAAGTGTGACACTTTTCTGAAAGTTCTGAAATACCAAACAATATTCTACTTGTTGTTTTTTGCAACGATTAACATTTTGCCTACTACTATTATTATTATAAGAATTTTCGAATAAAGAAATATCTGCATAACTTATTCGGATATATTTAATCCATGAAATAAATGAAATGTAATTTTAGATTTTTTTTTTTTATTCTAGACTTTTACTCTCGGAAACATGACTCAAACTCACATAAAAATCTGTCACCAGTAAGCGATAAAGAAATCTGAATCAACTATCATAGAACCTTTTCCGATTTTTATTCCATTTTATTATATAATAAGTACGATACATAGCATGTAATTTTTGTAATGAAAATTAACAATGACATAAAACTAATATTATTATAAATACCATTGAACATTATATTAAAGCTTCTGTGCAAATTATCATTGAAAATGTATTCTAAAATGCATTCTTTTCTGAAGAAGGATTTCTCAATGTTTCTGCGTTTAATTTATGAGATACAAGTCACAAAGATTTACATTTGATGATTTTCTGTATACTTTATTTACCCATCATTTAAAGATTAAGACGCTCAGGTGTAGCATAAATTTAAAAAGATGTATCATAAATTTAAAGCTAGTCGTAAATATAGCACTGCATTCCAGTTGTTTTGTGTTTTTGCCATAGAACGGAAAGCTTCTATTTTCCAGAAAGCAAGATCTGTGGGGTCCGAACAACAAATTCGGTCTTACACTCGTCACTCGTGAAGACTGAGCATCGTAAAATTTCGACCAATGTCAAATTCCAATTTCGAAGAACCGTGAATAAAGACGCGATGGCTAGGACTCTCACATAAAAATCGCGCGATAGCATCTTTACGATCGACATTCATCTACTTAGCATTACCACACGCCATTCTGTGGAAGACAAGTAATTGCAAACAAACAAAAACGTTCTTAAAACCGTCCACGGTTATTCCATTTTGCTTCGGAATGCTTGCCTTCCTAATTAGAATACTTGCCTTGGCACTACTTTTAAGTTATTGTTAATTCCGAACTATTTTTTGATTATTCCGTCTGCAAAAATGGAATCTGCTTATCCCACTTGGGAGAGAAGTGAATGGCTAATGAAGCTGAGTCGTGAAGATGAAATTATGCGATTAGCAGGCTGGATTCTGAGTAGGACATATTTCAAATAAAAGTGTCAGCAAGGAAGGAATTTCTGCAGGTGTGCGTTTCCTGTGTAAAGAGTAAAACTCACGAGTTTGGAATTTTTCATGCACGAGGCGACAGTCATTATTATGGTACTGGGGAAGTGTGTTTATTTAGATGTGGGTAAATGGTTCTCTCGGTTTGTTCTTTTGAGAGAAAGTTCTAGGATTTGATTCCATCGATGTTTTAAGATTGCATGCGTAACCGTATCGTATTCATGAGTTGCGTCATCTCAATAAAATGCTTTAATTAATCACGATGGGACGTGGTACTGACAGAAATACCTTTTAATTCAACTTTTGACAAACATTACTGTAACTTTTAACGCCAAATATATTGTGGCGAAGTAAGCGAATCAATTGCTAACAATTATAGCACAAATTTTGAAAAACCGCGACTATTTCTGGAAAAATTTACATTATTTTAAAATGTTCCAAAATAAATCTGGAGAGCTGTGGGGACAAAAAGAACACTACAGTTATGTAAAGGAAATTTTCAAAATATTCTTGAAATTTTGTTATGAAACTTTGTGGAATATTTTAAAAGGAACTTTGTGAGCACACACAGAAGGTATTAGTCTATGGAAATTATTAATCCTCACTTCGAGGATGAATCTATCTCGAATACGTGAATTCTAGACATTGCTTACTTTATACATATTATGATCAATATTATAAAATTTTGGAAAAAATATGTTAATTAAATAATCCTATTTATCTTATTAAACTTTATTGTATACTAAGAGTTTTTAGGGAGGCTATTTGAATGAATTTTCTGGTTATTTTACTAAGAGTATTAGTGAGAAGCGTGGTGGAAAAGACTCATTTGAAAGGGGGTAAGGGTATGGTTCTGCGGCGGTTAGAACCCGTGAAGCTCGGATCCGAAACCGAGTAACATAACCACGAGACAAAAGTGATCACTCCTGTCTGGAGGCTATTACTGGCTTATGTAGATAACGCTACAATGCTCCCCCACCAGTGAGTCGGTGGATAGGCGAACGAACGAGATATTTGATATTGTGAGCGGGTGTGTTGCTGCTGTTAATTGATGGCGTCAAGTGAGTCTTACGACTTTTGTTGCTTTTCTACCGGGTAGATGGCGCTATGACAGATCATGATGTTTGTGTTTTTCTTTCAAGATCACCAATGTGGTGGTTAGAACCCGCGACATTCGGATCGGAAACTGAGTAACATGACCACACTTTTGTCTAGTGGGGAACTTTGCGAGTTCTAACCGCCACAGTTCTAAAAAACACGTTAACGGAAGCGTCGAGACGTAGTCACCATGTTAAAAATTAAAAATCTGTTGGTTCATGGGAAGGGTTTGAATCCCCAAACTCCACCCGTGAGTACGCCACTGATTTCGAATACTTAATATTAGGTTTAAATAAATTTCTATTTTCTTTTTGCCAATCATTCGAATTTCACACCTTCGTGCATAATCTTCCTCTGGAACATTACTCATACAAATTAATTATTCAGTGTAGAAGCGTTGTTAAAATTCTGTAAAATTATATACACATACGAGTAAATTTGTCTCGAATATATTTAGAACATTTTGGGGGGCAATTTCTTTCAAGTTTTTCTGTACAATTTATTGATCACATTTTGATTGAAATTTTTTAAAGCACTTCTATATATATAACCAATCTCTTATAATTAAAAACTAGTTTGCTCACTTCACTTTCAGGGGTGTAGTTACCGCAGTATCAATGATACGGGGCCTCCGAAAAGAGCCCTCTAGAAATTTTGATATGGGGAACCCCTCAAGTCCAGTTACGCCAGTGCTCACTATCATTATATTCATGTTGTAAAATTTTTAACCCATTAACTATTCAGATTCTGCTTATTTAAAATTTTTCTTTAAAATTAAATTTAAACTTTTTAAAAAATGCCTTCATTTAAATTCTCTGCTCTCACACAAACTTTGTCAATTTTTCAAAATCTATTAAACTCTTATTGGACCCTTTGTTTGTATCTAGTAATGAATATTACTGCTTCTTTTCCCAGACTAATAACTTCTGATAAATCACTCGCTGTTTTACACAGAAATTACACTTGTGAGTACCACCCCTCTCTAGGTGTGCCCTGATTTACGCATGCGTTTTCAGTTTATAACGAGAACTTGTTTCCTCTCTCACGGATCTGTTTTTCCACGGTACACATTTATATACGAAAAATAATAATTCCACGTTTCTGTTTTTTATTTCTAGTTGTATGGTTATGTCTGTACGCCCATAACCCTTTCGAAAAGTAAAGCACTGTCTCAGTCTTGAAAGTAATATTACGAAATGATATACCTCCTCGGACTCCATTGTTACACAATGGAGAGAAATTCATATTTCATTACGATTGCATTTGTTGGACATGGGAATGAAAAACCTGATATTGATTTGATCGCATTTCTTCCGCTTTCTAATTTTAAGATACAACTTTTTACTTATGTTTGATATTTGTTCGCTTGTTACGTTTCTTTGAAGCGAATGATGGAATTCCGTAATTGTTTATTTCTGCATTCCTGTATTAATACTTTTATAACATTTCTGCATTTTATTAGCTATTTCTATGCATCTCATCGCTTCCAAGTTCGAAATATTTATCAGTCTTATTTGATGGAAAATAATGATATGCAGTGTCAAAATGTTATATTAAGCTATGGACGTAGCTACCGCCGTATCAATGATATGGGGCCTTCAAGCTACAGGGGCCCAACATGTGTAACTACAACGCCACTATCAGGGCTCCCATATCTAAGAAAGGGCCTCGAAGGAATTTTAATACAGGGCCCCCTACGTCAGTTATAAAGCTTAAATTTTATGGGGGGAAATATTACAAATTCTTTTGATGAAACTATTGAAGGATGTATATACAGAGTGTTTTTTTTTCAGATATAGAAGTTTAAGTTGGCATTACTTTCCAAGATGGCGACCGATTTAACAGCTGTCAAGTGATTTATTCTCAGTTTGGTTTGGCAATTCATCATGAATAGACCCACGCCTGAACAACGCTTTCAAATTGTGCAATTTTATTTCGAAAATAATGGTCGCGCGCGATTTTCATAAGCGAATTTTGTTTAGCGATGAAGCGCATTTCTGGTTGAATGGCTACGTCAACAAACAAAACTGCCACATTTGGAGTGAAGCTAATCTACAAGTGTATGTCGAAACACCGTTACATCCAGAAAAACTGATTGTTTGGTGCGCTTTATTGGCTAGTGGAATCCTTCTTCAAAAACGATGAAGGCCACAATGTTACAGTCAATGGTGATCGGTATAGAGCCATGATTACTAGCTTTTTCATTCCTGAATTGAACAATCATGATGTCCAGGAGCTGTGGTTCCAACAAGACGGCGCAACATGTCACACAGCTCGTGCTACAATCGATTTATTGAAAGACACGTTTGGTGACCGCCTAATTTCACGTTTTGCACCTGTGAATTGGCTTCCAAGATCTTGTGATTTAACACCGCTAGACTATTTTCTGTGGGGCTATGTAAAGTCATTGGTCTATGCGGATAAGCCACAAACGCTTGACCATTTGGAAGACAATATTCGCCGTGTTATTGCCGATATACGGCCACAAATATTGGAAAAAGTCATCGAAAATTGGACGTCCAGATTGGACTACATCCGAGCCAGCCGTGGCAGTTCTATGCCAGAAATCATATTTAAAATGTAATGCCACAAGATTATCTTTCGAATAAAAAAAAGTTCATGTCAATCGAATAATACATCGTTGTTTTGTTGCAATTTAAAGTTTTATACCTCTCAAAAAAACACCCTTTAGTATGCATGTAGAACTGGGAAAAGAACTTTACTAAAATGTGACAATTAAGCATTTGGAAATATACGAGTCTGATAAGATAGTTTTTCTATACTTTTGTTGTTAAATGTCTTCTCTCCATAACGTATTGCAGTGAGCAAAGTTTGAACCATCATTTGTTGAAGAATCTTGTACTATATATATATATATATATATAAAATGATTGGATCTTGGACAAATGAAGAGTATTATTTTCTCTAAGTATATTAAGTCTCTATAATTATTGCAAAACATTTTTTCTTTTGAAAAAGCATGATGTTAAAATTAGCGTTGATATCGTTAAATATTTATAAAAAAATGTTCAAACAAAATTGTAGAAGGCGTTTTGCTGTTCTCGTCCTGTTCTTGTATTGTACTTATTTATTTATGCATTTTGCATCGCCATTTTTACAATTGGAATATGTTCCAAGAATTCTTGAATACATAACACCCGGGGAAATATATATATTGTCTTAAATTAGTTATTTCTTGTTGAAAAAAGTGAAGAAGTATTTCTCATATTTTTGTAAAAGAAGTGCTATCTCCCCAAAGAATTTCGATTGCAATTAACACATGTATAGTTCCACTTTTCAAGAACCCAAATGTCATTTTAGCTGTCAGAAGTTTTATGAATTTTACAGACTTTATTCTAAAAATAGATATCTTACTCTTGGTGCAATTGAAAAATAACGTGATACTAAAACTGTACCTTCCATGGACATTTTATGACTCTTCTAACTGACTCTTAGGAATAGAGTATTATTGGAACAACAAACCTGGCAACGACTTCAACAACCTATAAATTCCGGTCTTTATTTTGTAAAACAAATTCTCTTCTCAATGTGTGATGAAACATTTTTAAGACTGCTTACGGCAATAGTCTTCAATTGTGTACTCAGTGCTTGCCAACAATTGGTATTTAAGGAAGTGCTGTTTATTGATGGTTTCGCGGGAGCCATAAAAATTTTTGTTGCCAATAAGAGTGGGTTATTTTCGATGAAAAAGGATTCGTGGAATGTGATGTAGGTTTTACCTCCTTTACTGGCAACTCTGACGTCAATTTATGACAGATTGTGAGTTCATTGCTTATGTGATAAATAATGTTTTGTTTGTAAAAACTAAAAAAGCATGTAACGCATTTGTCTGGGTGAAATGTCTTTTTTGTATAGGTCATTCTGTAGTTATAGAAAAAAGGGTAAACCGCACACACACAAATATTAAATCGATAAAATCCCATTATTAGAAGGGGAAATGAAATATTTAGCTTTAGTTTTTAAAGAAGTTTAAGCATTTTACTGAGAATTTTTAACATTCATTTTTAAAAATATAAATACTATTTAAATATGTTAGTAAAAACTTCACTGTCGTTAAAAATGGGTGGCGATAGAGTCTGGTAGTAAAAAAAATTATTTTTGTAGTTGGTGGATCATACATTTTTTTTTAATTGTGGACCTAATTAATATGAATCATGTGACAAAAATAAGTTGCTGCAACTCATTATTTTTAATTAGTCCATTAGTTCCGAAAGAGTCTTCTTGTGATGTATTATTGAAGAGTCGTACATTGATTAATTGTTTATAAACTTAACTCTTAAAAACTAAACGAAGATATCTTAATTTTGAGCTATCATCAAGAATCGTGGATGACTTTTAAACTGGCAACCTACTCATCTAATGGACTTAATTCATGTGACGTCACAGTCACTTGATATTGATAACCATATGCTTCTAGTTAATCAGTTCAAAAACTCATGTGACGTCATAGTCACACGACAAAAGTAATCTTGTGTTTCCAGCTAAGCAGTTAATGCGCTTCGTCGTTGCCAACTTTTGCTCTTTGCAGAAACTTTCTCTTAAAAAGTACATATGTTATAACATTTAAACATCTTTACTTAATTAAGAAATTTGAACTTTTATCTATGTTTTACGCACACATAGAACAAAAAGTACAATTAGGTTAATATCTGCTTTGAATTCAATGGAGAACACGTGTTTGTCTTTATCACGTGACCGTCATAAATTAATCCCATTCACGCCATACCAATGCGAGGATTTGCATCTTTGACAGATTTTATGTGCACCACCAGTGGCGTAATGGAGAATATTAGGACCTCCTGAAAAGTCAGGCTTTGTCAAACTTTGGGCCCCCTAGAATCCTGATCCCCTGCGATGCGGTGGTATACGTTACGCCACTGACATCAACTCTGCTATATGACAGGTTTTATGAGGTAATAGGATTCGAATCCGTGACTCGACTGAAACATCTTCAAACACGAGCTCGTGACCATGACACTGGTCTGTGAGCTGCCATCGGAAAAACTTTCGTTATAGACCATAGCCAAACAAGTAATATAAAAAAAATTAAGTCAATTCCCCCTCTTAGATCAACAAAGAAAAATTTTATTTCAGCTACTTTTTTATTAAATAGTTACAATTAATATACATATGTATATACATAGGGTAGAATCACAATATTAAGTGGTAATCCATTTTTATTAATGATTATTAAAGTATCGTATTGTCATCCAAAACAATCGCGTATATAAAATTTCAGTTCAGCTGAATGCTTTAAAACGTGAGAAAAAAACCTTTTCAAGTTTTGACCCAAGTCGCCAAAAGGGTCGCTAAGTCGCCAAAAATGATGCCAACGTGGCTGTATTTGTAATTCTTTGAATAATTAGTTTTAATCAATTAATTTTTATTAATTATAATTAAATCATTGTATTGTCATCCAAAATAATCATGTATATAAAATTTCAGCTCAATTGAGCGCTTTTGAAGTTTTTACGTTGACACAGTGTGAAAGTTAGGAGAGTGGGATGCCAACTTAGAAGTTCACTTCACTGGAATGTAGTTCAAAATCAAGAGGTCCGTCGTCCATTGCTCTCGAGTTGCGACGTTGATGAATAATTGATCAACCTGATAGATCGGTAATAATTCGCTTTTAAAATTAATAAACAGTTAAAATGTTCCTACGTTCGGAAATTGTTAGTCATCGAGCGACACCGAGAATTGTAGATAAGTGGGAAAATGATCATTGAGTATTTGTTAGGGGACCATTTTTTTTAAATGAAAAGGAGGACGAAAAACTTAAGAAAAAATTACAACTTAAATATATGAAACGTTTTATTAATTCAAACAAAAATACGCTTACATTCCTTTTAATTATTTTCTTAAACGAGTATTTTTTTTGTCAACATATCCTTTTCTAATACTTCGGAAATTTCGTTGCAAAAAATATACTTCATACCGAATTTTACGGTAAGCACTGTAGCTAAAATATTAACATTCAATACTGATCTCTCACTTGTACAAAAATCATTATCAAATTGAAAAAACTCTTTCAATTGCTGCATTAGTTCCAGTGTTGTGTGTACAACGTAAATTCATCAAGAATAACTGAATTTTCAATGGAATGAATTCATTTTTGAAATGGTTAAATATTTCCATCCATCTTTTATCAATTTCACGCGCTGGTTTTCCATTGTTCTAATTTATCAAAATTTAAATACACATCCAGTCTTCTAATTTCTTGAAATAGACAATTGTCATTGATTTTAATATCAGGCCTTTCTCTTTCGATAAAAACTCAACACAATTTTCTATATCTACCCAGTTTACTAAATATGAAGTCAAAAAACACTGTTGAAAACTGTTATTTCCTCTGATATTTGTTTCAGACCATTCTTCGACATTTTGGAAGCACGTTTGTGTCATCTCTGCATACAGAGATTAACAGATCAGTTTTAAAATATTGAAAAGGAGGACACTTTTAGAGGAAGGACAGAACCTACAAAAGGAGGACTGTCCTCCCAAAAAGAGGACGGTTGGTCACCTTACTATTATTGAATTTTAAGTTTCTCTATCCTAAATTTCAGATAATTTTTGTCGGTGGAAATTATTTATACCTGTAAACCTAGTTTAATTCTTGGAAAAATGTGTTTATTTCATTTTTTCAAAACATCCTCTTTGGTTATTTTGTGTGTGAATCCATTTTACCTCATTAGAGTGTGGAATAACATTTCCTTTGTAGGGGACATGGTTGGACGACAAAGGCATGCATCTGGAAAACAAACCTAGTGGAAGGGCGGGAGGGAAGTGGGTTAGTGTGGCAGCTGAAAGGACACTTCAGCTGCCGCCGTCTCATCTGCAAAGCTCACTGGAATGTCCGCTTAATATTACATCTACCCGCGTGACTTTCACTCGGTCTTCTGACCTCCAACGAATCCGTTGTGTGCACAGGGCATGCTGTGGATTGTCACGAGCAACAGTGAAAGTGTCAATTCTTGGGGAGTGTCTTCTTCCCTTCACTGCGAAAGACACAAAATGGGCAATTCAGAAGCAACGATATGTATTCATGTACAGTCACACACCTTACGCAATCAGTGATTGTTTTCATATCTTTATAAAAGTGAATACAAATGAAAAAAATTGTTTTTTTTTTTACTTGCATTTGTCAGTACACTACGCTAGCCGTTACCCTCCCGCTTCACTGACTGTTTAACGAGGTTTTATGCCTATATATATTTTTTTAATTATTGATATCTATAAATAGTAGAATAAAACTTTTATTCGAAAATATTCGTATACCCATGTGGAAAATCCCCTGGGTTCCACCCTGTACACAAAGATTGAATTGAGGCAAAGAATTACCAGACGACATTTTTACAATAACAAATAATATTTATTCACTTGAATCAATTATCAACCTTCTAAATACAAAGATTTATCAATATGTCTACGTCAGTGGGAATGAACTTTACTATTAAATTAAATCACGAAATATGATACTAATCAACTATTAAACTCAATATCGAACGGGTTTACTGGAATAAGAGGACCGAGAGGTATACGCAATTGGAATTACTAGCAATCATTAACTTTCCATTCTCTATTATTTATTTACTCTTATTATCCGATAAATGACGTTTAAATGTCACCTGACTTTTACTACTTCACTCCTTCCCAGTCGGCTCAACTTTCGGAATGTAGATCGCTGCCTGATAATCAGCTAGAAACTAATCACACAATCAACTTGAATCTTAACGCTCCGTCTATGTATCTCTTGGCTCAATAGCCTTTTCCGCTAACCTACAACACTCTCCTTATATACTTTGATTCATTTGCATATCCCGTTTCCTCCTTTTAGAGCTGGTTGGAAATATACGCGAATTTACAATCCCCAAAGACGCCCAAGAGTATTAGTGATAAAGTGCCGTATAGATTCGTCACACCCCTAGCGTCTTGATTTAAGAAGGACCGGAGTTGAATTTCTAGAATGAAACTATACTTACATTAAATACCCCATCCCATTCCGGGAATTGATTTCCGTCCAACCCGTTCTTGGCAGACCAACAAAAGAAATATCCCTGCCAATTTTCAAGTCTGTAGTTTCCATAGTTTAAAAATTTGAATTTCATATCGATTACTCCCTCGTAAAACCCACTCATCCATCCTTGGTTGTTGATTTCCATAATACCCATTCTTAGAGAGGATATCTACTTAACAAAAGAAACACGCCTGACAAATTTAAAATCTATCTGTAGGCTTACTAAAAACGACAATGCGGCTGTAACGCCCCTCAACCCTCCTTTGGAGTTGATTTTCGCAAATCCTTTCCTAGTGAACCTCTCATTAACGAAAGAAGTATGCGTGTTAAATTTCAAGTCGGAAGGTCTAATAGAACCTGAGATCTCGTGCTGAGTGAGTGAATGAGTCGCTTTTATCCCCTATATAGCTAGATAGATATCAATTACGGGACTTCATAATGTATGACTTGATATACGCACTTATATTTTGAAAAAGGTCTCTCTTTCTTTCCCCACACAATATCCACGAATCAATACTCCTCACACTTCTGAGCCACGATCAGATGACGAGATTGACATCTGAACGGCATTCCTTCCTCCGCACTTCTGTTAATGTGGGGATTTTGATTGCAGGGCATTTCATGTGCATCAGTTCTTCTACGGGATAGATCTTAAATGGAAACAGTGCTTGAACACGCAATTAGACAAAACACCGTTGGTCACTAGCTCACAATTAAGATCACTCGGTTGTCGCAGCTTTAGAAGGCATTATAAAGACTGATAAATATGCTGTTCAAATTAGTTTTAGTCATCCATTTGGCAGAATGGATTATTCCTTGGACCTCCACAAGTGGTGGTGTGTGGGGGGACTCCAAAGCCCTTTCTGGTGTAAATTTTGATAAGATATTATTTTAAATAAACGTCTGTGACGGGCTCACGCGTCTTTTCTTTAACATGTCCTTTGGGGCCAGAATTAATGACAACTCTTTTCCAACCAAATCCAAGAAGTGAAGCGTGAAGGAAAGATGCAAATTAGGAAGCTTTTATATATCAGAAGTTAGAGTAAGCGGGGTGGAAATTTGTGGAATGTAAAGATAATCCGTGGTTGAAGCGTGAGGAGGTTTTGGAAAGCGTTACGTGGAGGCTAACAGAAATTATATGTGATAGAGAGCCATTGTCAAGGTGCATGCCATTGCACTCGAGTAATTACGCAACTTCATCTAGAACTATTGTGATTGCTACTTCAGACTACATCAAGGTAGGATTGACTATTTAATATTAGGATCTGTGATAGTACTGGAATTGAGTTTAGGCGAGTCAGTTATTGATAGTAGTCCGAGTTAGGTAATTTCGGTAATATAGATATATTGTGTGTTTTGCCACCGCAGATTCTCTCTCACATATATTATTATAATCTAATTTGTTAAAGGTTTAAGTTAAAAATCTTAATCAAATCATATTAAGATTATGTATGCTTCTACTTCTTCCGTGAATCCTACACCTCTAGTTCACGCTGATAAACAAGAAGATGGTCACCCGAGGGGGGGGCTACATTAAACGTCGCTATCGAGTTACATGCGGCATATTGGAAGCAGATTTCGCCATTTGTAACCACGGTAATGCAAAAACATTTTAGTTCGTACTTCACTATGATTAAATTAAACAATCAATATTATGTGCATGTATGTGTAATCCCTACTATTTTGATGCAACACAATCCATTGATTTATTTTAAATCCATGTAAATAATAGCATATCTCATAAATTTGTAATTCGTCTTAATTTTTACTTTCTCGGAGTTATGCATACTCTGTTCATCTATTAAATTTATTCTACTGCTGCCTAATCAATTTGATTAAAAGTAATTTCATGTACATGAAACAGAGTACTTTCTGTTTTATTATTTATGTACAAATTTAGTTTAGCGTATACATAAAAGTGTACTCTAAAAAATGTGGTAATTATAATAATTTTTAACTTAACAGTAAAGTTTTCAAACCAAAAAAATCAACCTGCGTCAACTGCTAAGTGACAAAATTAAAAATACGTATGATTTCGATACATTCTGTTTCCTTCTCAACTGACTATTAATTCCTGATTCTAATCGAAAGAGTAACTGTAATATTGATCCACCAGCTTTCCTTATAAGGATAGTTTTAGATCGAATGAAGAAATGTTAAACCAGGGCACTGGTTTAATCCGATCCAAATTTGAGCATCAGTTGAATCAACTTAACCGAAATGGACAGGCTTAAATATATATTAGACATAGAACAAGTGTGTTACAAAGAATCCAAATCTTTCTAATGAACCCGATTCCTGATTTTTTTACAAGCCGTTACCCACCCGCTTCGTGGTGTATTTCGTGATAATATATATAACTACAGTCGGACCTCTATATAACTAAATCGCTATATCCCAGAAAAAAGTTTGTTATATGGAAAATTCGTTATATAGAGGTTCACCCTTTAGTATACTTTATAAACCACATAAAACAAATTTTAAATTTATAAACACTATATATTAAAAAAGGAATTATTCACACCTTTATTAAAATTAAATATATGTTTATTTTAAATATCTTACCCATCAAAAAAAGAAAAAGAGAGGGAAAGAAAAACTGCAAGGAAAACACAAAAAAAGAATGTTGAAGAATACACTGTATTTTCAATGTTAAGAAAATAATTTTACATTAAAATTAATGAATTTGAAGGACATTTTCTGATTTAAAGCATACAAGTAATATTAAATATACATTATTTTATAACTAGAACACGGGGATACGAGACAACTCCACTGAGTGTGAAAGGGGATATCGAAGATGTTTCTTGTGAGCTGGACAATGAGGGGTTAAAGGTTGCTTTTGGAGAAACGCCCAGAATTCTATTGTTCTCGGCCAGTTAAGTGTAAAAAAACCAGTTCAAGAGTGTTAAAAGAGAGAATAACTTGAAATGTCCAGAAATACTTTAAAAATAGGGAGGCAAAAATTGAATCACAAAAGAAAAAGTTCATTATATAGAAAATGCATTTCGCTTTCGAGAGGATATTTTACGAAGAAAATCGTGAAATGTTCAAGGTTCCTGGAAAAAGTTCGCTGTATAGAAAAATTCGCAATATAGAAGTTTGTTATAAAGAGGTTCGAATGTATATAGAAATAATTTTTATGATTAATATCTAAGTCTTAACATTAAGCTTTCGACTGTGTTCAAAAACAATTTTATTGCCATCATTACCTCTTGAATTAAAAAATGAGATAAGATTTAAATTTCTGAAACGGAATATCTGTATCTTTTATGCCCCCGTAACTCCACCCCTTGGGAGTCGATTTTAACAAGACTCGTTCTTAGCGAATTTCTACAAAAGAAACTTGCTTGCCTATTTTCAAGTATGTACGTCTAATAGTTCAGAAATGGACATTTTTATCTGTAACCCCTTCAACTCCCGCCTTTCGAAGTGGATTTCCACATAAACCCTTTCTTAAACGTTGTCAAATCAAAAGATGTCGCTAAATGCATTTATCGTTTTCTTAACATTAGTGGGAGTAGTTTTCAAGTATTAGATACATATCTTGGCATTTGGTGACTTCGCACATATACACACAAACTGTTCTTTAAAAAGGGGCTTTTTTAAAAAATAAAAAGTTTACTAAAAATACATTTGAAAATTTTTACTGACGGAAATATGTTCTTTGAAATATCATCGAAGCTCTCTGCAAAATTTTTTGATCTGTACATTTATTGGTGTGGATTTGTATATATCCCAAACAAGTATACATACATTCAAATTTGTATGCAAGGTTTTTTAAATCAGCTTATCACACGAAGCAAGAATTTTAAAGAATGTCTTCAGCAAACTCTAACCATAAATATTATTAAAATTTTTATTGAATTTTACCGCGTTTGGTGAATCTTAAATCAGACTTAGCGAAACTTGTAATATGTGTTTGATATGCAGAAAATGTACTATCTATGTATTGAAAAGGCACGCAATATGTATTCATAAAAGCATATCCCCCCTCTCTCTCCTTATTTTTGGAAATACAATGCAAATAAAAACAACTGTGAAGTGAAAAATTACTATTTATTTTCTTTTTCGAGCACAAAACAGAAATGGAACATGAAGATGCGTATATATCCTTAACCTTTCGCCTCTTAATCCCTTCACGAGCTAATAGTTTGCGAAACTTGTATTATTTATAGCGTAGATAATCCGCTTAAACAAATACGTTATGCAAACTGTGTTTTATGTAACAAAACATCGTTCATTAGTTATATTTGTATTAATTCCCTGTTTAAAAATGTATCTGTATTCTCCATTGCGAATCGTGAGCTTTTTTAAGAAGCAATTTATCAACTTTTGTTTATAATTTGGTTTGTGTTTTAAGTTTTTTTAAATTATTCAATTCAAAACGCTGTATGTTTATCTGAAAAGAAATCAAATTGAAAAATGTGACTGAATTCAAATTGCTTGGCTGAGATGAGAAATTTTTTCTTCGAAAATGGTTTTAATATCGTTAATAAAAATGCATGATTAATAATCATATACCTAATTGCCATAAATCTAAAAAAGCAAACCAATTAATAGAAATATTAAAGACAGTATGCATCAAAAAGAAGAAAGCCACAATAATATAACTCTTAGTCTTAATAACTAAGATTGGTTAACTAATCTCCCCCCACACACACACATATTTACCTTTACTATTGGGCTGCAAGGGAAAAAAATAGAGTAAGAATAAGATACACTTAAATCCTGAAGATAATGATCACAACATATTTGAAGAATAATACTAAAAATACTAAAACAAAGTTACCAATGCCAAATCTGTTGCTGTTACTAATGCCACCTGTCTGACGATGTCAGATCGATGCCCACAGCCAAGAGTTAGATGTATGCCTGTCGTTAGCCATAGCTTTTTAGGTGAGTACATTTTACCTCCGTTCCACACCAATTTTGAGGGAGAAGTACCTGGGGGGGGTCAGGTTTCCACCTCTTTTCCTTCCACCAACCTCACGAGAGGACATGCGGCTCTATGGCTACTTAGAGTAACCCCTTGCCGCAAAGGCATACATTTACAAATATCCATGCCTTCTCCGAGATTCGAACCCAGGCCCTACAACACAGCAGTCAGCGTCGCTAACCATTATACCGGATGGGCAGGAGAAATGCGACTCATTCATTCACTCAGTCACTTTTCACGATATCTCAGGAATTATTAGATCTATAGACTAAAACATTGGCAGACACATGTTCTTTTCATGGAGTAGAGATCCGTTAAGAACGGGTTTTGCGAAGATCGACGCCCAAAAGGGGGTTAAGGGGCATTATAGATTAATATTCACATTTTTGAACTATTAGACCTGCAGACTTGAAATTTGGTAAGCATGTTTTAAATGTTGAGTAGAGATCCGCTACAAAAGGGTTTTTTACGAAAGTCAACCCCCAAGAACTAATATTCTTTATTATATAATCTTAGTCATGCTAAATAAAAATATATTATTGAAACTAAAAATTTTGCTTGCTGAGTATCATTTGCTTTTCTTATACTTCTCAATGTAAGAATTGTGAACATTTTAATTTAATGAAGGGAGGAAATGATGAAGAGAAAGAAATGCAGAGAGAGAAGGATATTTTTCAGTTCTTAATCAATCTTTCGAATGTTTCAATGTGTCAACAAATGTTTTAAAGTCTCGAAAAGTTCATTGAAATTTTTTAGGTTCAAATTTATTTTAGATTATTACGAAGCTTTTCCTTCTGGTGGTTTAGTGTTCATTTGGTTTCTGTCAGCATTTTTTTAGCAACATAAATTCTGAAAATGATCTTCCTCAAGTAACGAAATCTCTGCAAAAAGTAAGTAGTAAGAGCTCCATTACGAATTTTACACACGTTACAGTTCACTTTCCACTGCGAATAAAAAACATACCTTGACAGCCTACATAATTTTCTTTTTTTAAGCGTTTTTCGATTCATTTGTTACTTTGTTTCATCCTCTTGGGACTCATCATCTTTTTCTTTTCTTCTCTTTTTTTTCTTGTTTCTCTCGAGGAAAGAACAATTATTTTTTTTCTCCCAAATGTCTTTTGTGACTTCTCATATTTATGTCCATGGGTCTTCAAGTTAATGTGCTTGGAGGAACGACCACGACAACGTAAAGATTTGTCAGAATGAGAAGTTTGTATTGTCTTTGCTGGTGGACAAAATAATTGGTCGTTTGTTTGGTAACCGGAATTGGAAGTCCCAGAGGGGGCGTCAATTTTAGGTTTGCCCAAGTTCGCTATGTAAATGGTCCTGTAACCGGACTTGGGGCAAATAAAGATTCCTTGCTTTCTTCGCATGTTATGATGTTGTAAAGTTCTTTGCCATTCGAATTTGTACACGAACTTTTGTTTATTGCTAGTGGTGTGACAACTTATACAAGTCGTTGCTTCTTAATGCACTTGTTTTGGAAAGACAATTATATATATTTTTTAAGAAATTATACTTTTCTTTCTATGTTTTGGAATTCTTTTAGAATGGGAATGCAATTGGAAAGTAAGAAAGTGAAGGGGAAAATAAAGTATACTTGGGGAAAAAATTCTAATGCAATTTTTAAAAAAATTCGTTGATATGTGTATGACAATAAATTCTTTCTTTTATAACATTCTTTTAAAATTTGCTTAAATCTGCATTTTTTCTAACTTTTTTTTTGTTTTTGCAACCTATTCTACAAAATAACGTTTATTTTAACGAATGGCTACGTTTTGATAATGTTTTCATTCTTCAGAATATTATATTTGAGAATTGAATTTCAGATTTTTTAATTTATGAATTGTGTGTGAGTGTTATTTCTATAAAAATTAAAGGAATAAAACTCATTTTAAGGCTTACTCTTTTGATTTGTAGATAGCACCCACCCTATAAGCTTATATATTGTGCTTTGCCTTTTTAGATTTATAGTAATTTCGTATATTATTATTGATTTCCTATACATATAAATATACGTATATAATCCTTTTTAGTTTAATTGCTTAATAGATTAATGTAAGTTTACCCGCGATAATATGGACTTAAGTCTTTTTTCAATCTTAGTTTTTTTTCTACAATTTTTCTTGCACTATTATATATAAATTTGTTGCTGAAGGGAAGGTTGGGTCCCATAAAGCAAAATTAATTCTCACCACTCTACTCGGTGACAGCTCTAGAAAACTTAATAGTTTTTCACATTTTGGTCAATTGACTTAAATTTATATAAATATATATATATATATTTCTTATAAATATTAATGCCAAGTGTTAAGAAAAATTTTAATGTTTTTTTTCATACTTTGTAAATGAAAATATTCATTCTAAAAACGAAACTTGGCTTTTTTCAAGCTTGGAATAACGAACAATACACCTTTACAAAACCAGAGAATTTTAAATTTCCTGTTGTCGCTTTTTCAAACCTTCGAAAAAACTTTGATATCAGTAACGATTAACCACAATACTTCATTCTCCTCAAAAATTTCTCAAAAATCCGCATAAATTAGCTTTTTTTAAATCGGTTTCTCCCTCAGCAAAACTCTAAAAAAGCGCTGATGTAGTACCATTTGTTTTGCTTCTTTCAAGATCTCTCTTTTGCCATGAACATGGTGGCGTATTTTCTTGACAAGAAATATCTGTCAAAAAAAATCAAATCCTGAATAAAACGAAATAAAATCGCAAGAGTTAGATCTGAGAGATAAGATAAGAAGAATCACATAACAAAAATCTTTCTGCTGCTGCGAATCACGCATCGAACAACTTCAGCGGGGCACGATCTCTAGCATCGTTCCTTTTCCTCATCAAAATCGTCTGCAAAGACCCTCTCGAATTTGCATACCGGCAAAACGAACAAAAAATGCTTCTACCGTCGTTTCTCCACTATGCGACGATGAAACTGATAAACGTGCAACACGCGCATTCTTATGCAAAACAGCGTCTCCGTAGTTTTGGAAAATTCAAACGACATACTTGAGTCGATTTTCATGCGAATCTATGGGGTGTGTATGTAGACTTAGAACGTTTGCTTTTTTCCAACTGGAAAAGTGTGCTATGTCGGTGACTGTCCATGAACTGCATTCTCCCATTTCCCTTTTTCTCTTCCCCCCTCCCTCCGGTGCATTGTTTCTTATTTTGCACAATTCGAAATGGCATTTTGAGATCGCATATTGAATTCGAGATTATCAGCGAAGGTTGATTTTCCTTTCTTTTTTTAAATCTTTACGCTTGCAATTTTTTTCCCATCCCTTCCCCTCTTTGACCTTTTTTGTTTATTGGATTTTTCGTGAGTTTATTATTTTTTTATTTTACTGTTTCATAAATAAGATTAATTAACTTCAGAGAATCAGGTATTTTCAAGACCAGCGAAAAAAGCCAAGTTTTGTAATATTTTTCTGTATAGTTGAGAGGAAAAACGGATGATGCACCAAAATGTTTGATTATGTGCATGATATTTGATTATTTTTGATGTATTAAACGAATACGCCTTAAAAAAAATATACAGAGAACGTAGAAGTGTACTTTAAAGATTTACAGGAAGAGAATAAATTAAAGCTTACAATGAAGCTGATATTCTACTACTTCTACAATAGATGTTATCGCGGTCCTTCGACCGTGGGTGTGAGAGGGTTCGAGTAAGAATAATATATTTCTCAATTTAAACAATTTTATTTACTTTTTCACTTTGTGAGTGGTTAGCACCTCTCTCTCGGGCACCTAGATGTGTGGGAGGTAGGGAAGAAACACTCGACATGATCCAATTAATCTACTTATTTATCACACAAAGAACAGACACAATTTCAACTAATAATAGTAAGAGAATGTCTCAATGATAACCTCGAAAGTGGAACAACGACGGTAAAACGCAAACGATTTGGAGACTATCAAACTTTATCCATACTTTATAAAGGATCTAACCTATCATTCGATTTAATCTAATATCTATTCAATCACAGTGAACAAGCGTCACTTTAAAACTTCCTCCTAAGTAGCTATTTACAATAGTTCAAATATGATGCTTTCAGTAGCAATCTCACCTGATTCGAGTATAACTCCTCTCCTACTCTCCGTTTAAGCTAGAAAACTTCGACTACATATATAGTAAGTTAATTTAAATATCACGTTTCTCTTCTTCCGAAGGGTGGGTTATGAATAACTCAAATTGATAGCCCAAAGATTTCCCAAGTGGATTAATTGAAGTAAGTTAATTTAAATATCACGTTTCTCTTCTTCCGAAGGGTTGGTTGTGAATAACGCGAATTGATAGCCCAAAGATTTCCCAAGAGGATTAATTGAAGGAACGCGTATAGATCCGTCACAACTTACTAATTAACTTAGACTAAATAAAAAACCTGAGAATGCACTCTTATAACTAAACCCGAGGAACAATCAAACTTATTAATCAAACGGTGACATAAATAAGAGTACTTATCTACTCTCCTAGGCGCTCTTGCTTCAACACTTACTGAATTATAAACCGTAGGGTGGCCGGCTAACTTTTCGTTTACTTCTTCCTTCTGTAATTAATGATACTAAGTGCGACCACCGGTCTCTAACACTATGATTTCTTCTTATACTCAATTTTCAACCATCATCCCTCCTACTCCACGACTAGCACTTAAATAGAAGCTCTCATTTACATAAAACCAAGCCATCTCTACGGAAAGTAGTTTTTAACTAAAATCACAGTTAAAAAGAGTGTTTTTCCTTAGAGGATTAGTAGAAGCGCGAATAGGACCCGTTACAATGTGATGCAAATTGTATTAATTACCGTTTGTCTTTTCCATGGAAAGATACAAGAATTGTTATCATTTTATTGAACTTGAATATGAGCAATCATTTTTAGCATGTATTTTTTAAAAAAGCTTCAATTGTATATATTTTAATCTTAAGTTTTTAATGCATTTGCAGAATTTTAAATAGTGATACTCAAGGTATCCGACTACGTTCGGAACCGTGATTTTAAAAAAGCGCATAAATAGATAATTTTCATGATATTTAGTATCACTTAGATTAGAATATATGTATAAAATTGTTTTAAGGACATTTTGTGATAAAAAAAATTATTTAAATACAATATTTGTGGGCAAAAAATTAACTTAGAAGGACCTTTTTTCAAAATGTTCTCATTTTATAAAAAATGCTTCTAAAATAATAATGTTTTGCTTATATAAAGTAAAAACTTCTCCAGAGAGTCTGATTTTTTTTTTTTTTGAAAAATTCACATTATTTTCAGAGTTACAAACCATTAAAATAATTATTGGCATTTTTTTTCTTAAAATTTCTCCCCTCTGTTGTCGTAAAAAATGGATAAACCCACTTCTAAGTTATATATTTCAAAAATTCTAGTTGAGACTCTGTAGAAAGATCTGAGCTATATATAGGCAAAATATTATTATAATAGAAGCAATTTTCACAAAAAGAGAATATTTTGAAAATTGGCCACTCTAAGTTCATTTTTTGTCAAAATATTGTACTTAAATAATTTTTTATTGTAATAATATTGTTAAAACAATTTTATATACATTTTCTAATCTAATTGACACTAAATATCATAAATGTTATCCATTTATACGCTTTTGCAGAATCACGGTTCCGAACGTAGTCGGACACCTTAATAACTTCGAACTATTTGAATTACTTTCTAAACAATAAAACTTTTTATAATAAGTATATTTATATATAAATTTTTGATAATGTAATTATGATTTGATTTTTCACTGAAACATTCTACTAGCCATAAAAAAGCCATCCTTTTATTAATTTTTCCGAACTAAAATTATCAAAAAGTGAAAAAAGTAAAGTTTAAAAAGAGAGATAATTAATATATTTCAAAAACTAACAGTAAATAAAATATTTTGATGAAAAGTAATATTGGGAAATAATCTTCATTAACAATTGAAATTTATTCCTGGAGAGTGTAAATTGTGCAGTAAAATGTTTTTCAAAGAAAAATGTACCAATGTGCGAATGTGGACTCTTGTCGTGTTATAAAATAAACTTCGTGTTTAACACCTTAGATTTCCACTCTAAGTGAGGGGTGTGAAACTCACGGCCTACAAGGAGCATTTTTGCAATCCAGGCAGTTTATCGGCACACAATAATATATACAATAAAATATCAAAATTTCTCCTGAAATAAAAAGAGAAGAGGTGTGGTGTCAAGTGTCAGGACGTAAACATTAAACTTTTCTTGTCCCTTTTTTATTTATGTATTATTCGAAATAAACGTACGTTTTTATGAATATTGATTACTTTGCGGACACCTAACGTTAAACCTTGTTTGTTTGGCCGAAGTTAACCTTTGAGTTTGACACCCTTGCTCTAAGTGATGGTTTATTTTCTATTATTTTCAACTGTTTGACATTTAATAAGGAACTGCTCGCCATTTAAAATCTTAATCAATTATTTTAACTGAAAATGTTGCATTAATGATAATAACACTTGAAGCGATGCCAAACCCCGTTATCATTAACGAAACGATTCAAAAAGTCTTCGTCAAGGTAAAACACATAATTCAAATGTAATGAATTTTTTTTATCTTCCTTGTTTCATATTTGCTGTTGTGTGGCAGGGAAGGAATTTGTAATAGGGGTGTGGAAGAAAACCAACCCCTTACTCTCTCTCCCTTGTCTCTAGTCACCTCATTTCGGTTACAGATTACGATCTACAAGTAAACCAAACAAGACAACAGCATTGGCAACGTCCTTGTTTAAAGAAAATTTCTATTAGACGTGTCTTCTGAATGGTAAATAAGGTGGGAATGGCCATACCCTCCCATAACTGCATACCCTGAATGTATTTTCATTTTTAAGCAAAGGAAAGGAAAAAAAGTTAAATTGCATTCGGTATTGTCTTCTCGTCTACAGTTGTTTTGGGCTAGAACAACATGGGTAAGTTGCCCTTTCTTTGATGAGGGTGGAGGCCGGGCGTGACTTGGAATCCATGTCCCACAAATGTCCATCAAATACCATTGAAACCACTTTAAATGAAGAATTCTTTTGCGAGTCAAAAACGGGAATTTGCGTTTCACATCCATTACGTTTTTCTATGATTGCCACTTTTTTTGTAAAGTTAAATAAACAATTCAAATAATGATTGAGATTCTTGATTCTTTATGTGGGAGGTTTTTACTCTTTTTTTGGAACTTAATTGGACTCTGTCTCTTCGCATAATCTTTTCCTATCTAATGGGATTCCTTTAAATAATCGATGAAACAAATAGAGCTTAGGAATATTTCAGTAAATAATTTTGTTTACATGTACAAATAAACCCTTTTGGAGAACAATAGGAATTCTATTTTAAGATTAATCTCGGGTAAGGATTGACTAGATGAGGCTTATCGAATTTGTTCTTAGAATAACACAATGGTCCCACGTGTATATTTCTAATTTTAAAATTTGAATTATATTTATTTCCTGAATAATTTTACCTCAGAGCCTGAATGAGAGCCAAAATTATTCGTTAAGAAAAGCAGGTTCATCCACCTGTGTTAAAGTTGTTGCCATTAAATGTGAACGAATTTCAAATATTGTTTTTGATTGAAAAAAAATTATTCTCTCTTTTGTTTCGCTTTAAATCCAATTATGCATCGAAAGAGTGTTTTGAAGTTTTTTTATTCATCTATAAATCATTGCAAAATGCTTATAAGTCAGAATCATGATCTAGTTTAACTCAAATATAGTTGGAACTCCTTAAAGCAAGATTCCAGGATTTAACGATGTTATCCATGTGACGACTATTACAATCATCAAAGGCCCAATTTGTCTTTCTGTAAAAATCTTGCTGTTAAACCCAGATACATCTTTGTAACCTCATTATGAAATTTCATTGCTGATCTATGTCCAGAAAATTTGTTATATAGGCAAAGAGGATTGATTAATGAGGATCAAAGAGGAATAACTTTTTTGTAGTTTAGTTTGCAATAACAATTTTCTTACAGTCATCTCATTGAATACCTTCCATAATATCGAAGAACTTCTCAATGCGGAAAATTTGCTCAATTTGTCTTAGCCAAATTAAACAAATAAACTTTGATGGAAGAAGTGACGTATATAATAATATGTATTCCTTTGTCCACAGTACTGGGTAATTATAATTAAAGTTACACTATTTGGAGGCCTGTACAACCCTTTCTGCTCTTCGGATTTTGACGAAACTTTGAATATATGCTATATGGACCATGGGGAAAATGTTTTTACAATAAAAAAAATAGTTCAGAGTTTGACCACTAGGAGGAAATGTGGTGCCCAAAGAAGGCAAAAAAAAAAAATGTTAGAATCATTAAAATTAACTCAATTACAGAATATGCTATTTCGAATATGCATCTGAATAGTGTAACTTTAATTATAACCACACGGTACTTTTTTTTAAAGAAAATTCACCGTTAATTTGAAATTTTCGGTAGAATTTATTGTATTTACACATTAACTTTGCAGATAAATTTCCATCATATATACCTAAAGAGAAAATTTCAATTTATTATTACCTTTGAATATATGCTATATGGACCATGGGGGGAAAATGTTTTTACAATAAAAAAAAATAGTTCAGAGTTTGACCACTAGGAGGAAATGTGGTGCCCAAAGAAGGCAAAAAAAATGTTAGAATCATTAAAATTAACTCAATTACAGAATATGCTATTTCGAATATGCATCTGAATAGTGTAACTTTAATTATAACCACACGGTACTTTTTTTTAAAGAAAATTCACCGTTAATTTGAAATTTTCGGTAGAATTTATTGTATTTACACATTAACTTTGTAGATAAATTTCCATCATATATACCTAAAGAGAAAATTTCAATTTATTATTACCTTGTTTCAACGAAAGACATATTCAGAAATCTTTAGAATACACAAGCAGGGCTAAGATTATGAAATGTTCTAAAAGGAGAGGACATACCATTTTATTAATAAAACCAGCACATATTTCCTAGAATAGAAGTGTTGGGAAAACGTTCGAGGAAGACAGAGAATCGCATAAATAAAACGAGACTACCAGCACGGTGTCGCCCAAAGACACTGTACCCATAACTCACTCACTCCAGAACGATTTCTCCTGCCGTTTACATTAGTAAACAACGAATCGTTTGTCGATGCCATGACCCAGGAAGGAAAAAAATGTTCTGTATGGATTGCCAATGCAATGTTGTCTCTTCGATGCACCTGTAGTCTGACCTTCCTCGACCTTTCTCTCTCCTGGAAAGGTGTTCAGCAGCGCTGAATCAGTTCCTAAAAGGGAAATCTTTGGAATGATAATTTTGCTTACCTGACATGCAAAACGTAGAACTGTCCCTTTATTACATGAAGCTTAAATGGATTGAATCAAAGGGTAGGTCAAATTCTCGGGATGACCTTACAGAAGATGAACCAAATTAAATTGTCTTGCAGCGTGTTAACTGCTTCCGTCATGCACCTTATTCGCGCTTCGGCGTTGTGTTAGATGTGTATTATATTCAGAGTTCTTTTTTTATTTCTTTTTTTGGAGAGGGAAATGATTATTTTGATTTAGTAGGCTCCATAAGTCCATAAATTTCATCGCTATTTGCAAAGAGGTAGTTTTGGTTCCCCCTTATTAAATAAATTAACTTAGTCGTATTCAAGCAGCATAGATTTGAACTTGTTTTAAAAAATTTAAAGTTAATGGTTCTCCGATTACAGAATTCGATTTGTGTTTTATTTATTGAATTAGAAAAGTATTAAAAACTAATTCAAGCAGTATTAATACTACTTATACATAATGTATTTGATAATAATGCAATATATGATACAGTGGTGCACACAGGAATTTTTCAGTAGGGAAACGGGGTCCTCGGTCGAAAATCCACCATTCTCGACTTCAATACACCGCCCAGCGTATTCTTTTGATTTTGTCGATTTGGGGGAACAAAAAAACAGTAAAAAATTAATTATTGAACAAGTAATTAGCATTAATTATAAAAATTAATTATTAAAGACAAATACTTGATTACATTTTACATACTATATATATAGGATTATAATCAATCGGAAAAAATCAAGGGCTTTAGAGGGGAACGAATCCGGGGATTCCCCCCCTTGTGTGTGCTATTCTCACTCTGAAATTCCACTTCCCTGTCGTGGCCATAGCCGAGTGGTCAGAGTCACGAACTCATGGCCGGCATTGTTGAGTCGTAGGCTAAAGTCTTGATGCCATTGAAGACCCGCCAAGTGGAGTTGATACACGTGATATCTATCGTGGCTCCAAGTCCTCACATTGGCTTGATATGGAAGTTTGGTTGATTGATTGATTGAATATTAACGTCGCACTGTTCAGCTACACGAGGGCTTTTGGCGACGGACCACGTAATTTTGAACCATGGTCAAGTGACGTGGACGACACCTGAGCTGGCACCCCCTCTCCTAACTACCCCACCACACCAACGGGAGGACGTTTCAGCTCTCGACAGATTTAACGTGCATCGCTGCCCTACACGGCGGGTCTTTAGTGGTACTGGGCTCGAACCCATGACAAAGCAAGCCACGGTCCGATACCTATACCACTCGGCTATCGCGGCCACGTATGGAAGTTTGGAGAATGGCCTTCCAGCTCAGGCACCGTCCTTATCACTTGACCGAGGGTCAAAATTATGAAGCCCGTGTTGCTTAAGAATGCGATGTTAATCAAAATCAAACAAAATCCACTTCTCTATCATTGCAATATTTGGTAAAATCAGTATTAAATTTATGTATTTCTTACAAAAAAATCCCTATTTTTTATTGTTCATTAATACGATTGAAATATTGACATTTCTTGGGATACGGGCAAAACTTTATTCCTATTTCGACACAGTTCAATTCTTAAGCGATATTAAATCAGCGCGAATTTGTGTCAAACCAATTATATGATGAGAGAAAAAACTTAATTTATGTACTATAAAATGTCAGATTTACACAATCCAGGTATTAAATGCATTATTTTCAAGATTTGGAACTCTGTAATAGAAGAGTCGATTTCTTGTCAAGGTACAAATTACTTCTGTTCTTTATAGACGTTGCATCATAAGTTTCATATGCTTTGTTCTTTTTTAAAAAAGTAAAAATAATCTGGATGGATTTGATGGTAGCTCTTTAACTACGAAACGGTTGTTCGTGATGGTAGTTCTCTGCAATGAAATAGGTGTTCGTTACCTTCATTTCGAAGCAAAGGTCGTCATCCTGCGCTTTGCGCAACGAAAGGCTGACAAGTACAACATAAAAAAATCAACTGCATCGATGCTTCTGGGGACTAAGTGACATTTATATCCTTTCTGCTACCCAGGGAAACTCGGAATTTCCTTTAAGAATGGGTTCTTCAACACCCTTCCGAATTTTACGATTTCTCGAAATCATTGATTTACACCAAAAACGTCAATTACTTAAACAATTCTATCGACACTTCGAATTCATACGATGCATTTGCAAAATTTCCCCTTTTTCTGGACCTAGAGAATGCGGATCCATTTTTTCAGGAGGGTCATCAGGGTCATTCGAAATTGGGTTGCACTCCACGCGACACCTAGCCCCTCCTCCAGTCACACAATGCGACCCTTAGTAACGGGATCTTACCCTTAATGTGTCTCTCAGGTAGCAGAAACGGATGTCAAATGGTGTTTAACTTCCTCCCTTGTATAGCCTCTTCGTTGCTGAATGGGGAAGTGTTCACCAAACGATGTCTTCTGTACAGCGGGGGATACCAAACGATTTAATTGCATTTGATTTGTTGTTTTAATTAATGGTGTTAATGACAAATTGACAGGGAAAAAAAGAAACCGAATGTCTTCGTGAGAATAATGTCGATGACATTTGTTGTTTTTACAATTTAATGACATTGAATGATTATAGTTATAGTTTTATATTTTTATTTGATTTATATAATCGTATAATAAGTTTTGGGTATGAATGCAAAAAAAAGTTTAAAGATTTCATTGTCACCTTTCTTCAATTTAATTTATTTTTTATTAATTTAACTTATATTTGTTCAATTCTGAATATAATCTGAAACACAAAATGTCATGCCACGAGAGGAATTTGAAAGCTTACTCGATTTTTCTAGAAATTAATCAGCGAATTGTGCAATATTTAATTTATTTTGTGCTTTATTAAAAAGATACTTTTTGTTTACTAACAACCTTCTGCTTGTTTGAAAGCTTGTGCAGTATACAGTCAACCCTCCTACAACGCGGTACTCTTACTGCGCGGTTTCCGTTTAACAATGTCCCATCAGCTCTTTCCGATAGGGATAACGTATATTAGTGTTAGGTTTTTTGTTTGTTTTTTCGCGGGATCTCTGCTCAGCAAAAGTAAAACATTGTTTCAAATTTTGTGTAATGAACGCTTAAAGTAGTGTAAATAATTTACATCTAGAAGTGTAATACATTAATATTACTTTCTGTTGTATTTATTTTATGTTAAAATCTTGCCACCACCTCTCCCTTCGAAATCTAGTTTTATTATGAAAAAAAAAAAAGTAGTGATTACACTGATCGAGAAATAAATTAAAAGCGAAGCGCGTACTGAGGCATGGCGTAGACAAAAGAAAACGATGAAGGAATCGCGTCAAAAAGCGCTTGGCGTGGCGCGTTGCACTCCTATATTAAATCAGTAACGCCGGTGGAGTTAATCTCGTCTTTTGGTTTGTACGGTTAAATCCGAGTTTCTTATAGCGCGGTCTCCATACAACGCGGTAGACGGTTTCCATAGAACGCGCTACGAATTAGCCTGGTTTGTACGGTTAAATCCGAGTTTCTTATAGCGCGGTCTCCATACAACGCGGTAGACGGTTTCCATAGAACGCGCTACGAATTAGCCTGGTTTGTACGGTTAAATCCGAGTTTCTTATATAGCGCGGTTTCCATATAACGCGGTAGACGGTTTCCATAGAACGCGCTACGAATTAGCCTGGTTTGTATGATTAAATCCGAGTTTCTTATAGCGCGGTTTCCATACAACGCGGAAGACGGTTTCCATAGAACGCGCTACGAATTAGCCTGGTTTGTACGGTTAAATCCGAGTTTCTTATAGCGCGGTCTCCATACAACGCGGTAGACGGTTTCCATAGAACGCGCTACGAATTAGCCTGGTTTGTACGGTTAAATCCGAGTTTCTTATAGCGCGGTCTCCATACAACGCGGTAGACGGTTTCCATAGAACGCGCTACGAATTAGCCTGGTTTGTACGGTTAAATCCGAGTTTCTTATATAGCGCGGTTTCCATATAACGCGGTAGACGGTTTCCATAGAACGCGCTACGAATTAGCCTGGTTTGTATGATTAAATCCGAGTTTCTTATAGCGCGGTTTCCATATAACGCGGTAGACGGTTTCCATAGAACGCGCTACGAATTAGCCTGGTTTGTATGGTTAAATCCGAGTTTCTTATAGCGCGGTTTCCATACAACGCGGAAGACGGTTTCCATAGAACGCGCTACGAATTAGCCTGGTTTGTACGGTTAAATCCGAGTTTCTTATAGCGCGGTCTCCATACAACGCGGTAGACGGTTTCCATTGAACGCGCTACGAATTAGCCTGGTTTGTACATTTAAATCCGAGTTTCTTATATAGCGCGGTTTCCATAGAACGCGCTACGAATTAGCCTGGTTTGTATGGTTAAATCCGAGTTTCTTATAGCGCGGTTTCCATACAACGCGGAAGACGGTTTCCATAGAACGCGCTACGAATTAGCCTGGTTTGTACGGTTAAATCTGAGTTTCTTATAGCGCGGTTTCCATATAACGCAGTACGCACTCACCGCGTTATAGGAGAGTTGACTGTATATGTATATGTCTGTTTTAGCTATACTAACGTCTCTTTCGTCATCTTGAGACATTTATATTTGCACTTCTCGTTCGATAATCTTCCTCCAATAAGGTTGCAGAAGCCTTATGGTGATGGTCACAAACTCGTGCCGGCGTGTCATGAGTTCGAGCCCTAGTATCATAGAAGTATCGTGTAGAGGAGCTGATGCACGTTGAATATGTCGAGGCTTAAAGTTCTCACGTTGATGGGTGTGGTGAGGAAGTTTGGAGCCAGGTGTTATCCTCATCTCTTTAACTCGGTGGCTCAACAGCCCATAAGGGTCAATGCCTGCTGTTCCCATATCAGTATACGTGTCCTTGGGCCCTGAGGTAAATGAATAGATGCTCAGATCAGGTGGTCACGCGAGACGATCAGGTGACGCGTAACCCCTGGTGTTTAGTTCCCTAGCAAGCGTGGTATTCGTTTATCGACCCACTGAAGGGATAAAAGGCTCAGTCGACCTTGCCAGCCCGCGGTTTGAAGCTCGGATCAGTGGTGTGGAAGCGCGATGCACTACCATTCAGCACTGAGCTTCTTCTCATCTCTTTACCACGGGTTAAAATTACAAGATCCGTCGCCAATAGCTGTCGTGTCGTTTTATAGTGGGACATTAACAATGACGTAACGGAGAATGTTAGGGACTCCCTGCAAAGTCAGGTTTTGGGTCCCAAGCCGGATATTACAAAGGATTCCAAGACCATAACATAACTAGGCTTTTGGCCCCCTAGATCAGGGGTGGTGAACCTTTGTGGATCTACGTGCCATTTTTTCTAAAGAAGTGTTTAATGAGGCATAGAGACGCGCCATCAAATAATTTTGACTTGTGGTTATTGTGAAAATAACAAAACTTTATAATACTTTATAATAATACTTATGTAATAAACTGCAAAATACAGTTGTGTCATTGAAACTGACTATACTATGCGTAGACAAACTTTTCTTCATAAGCAATTGTAGTCCACGATGTAACTAAGACAAGACAATAACAAATGAGTGTGCACCCCGCCACACCGTGACCGATCATTCGTGTTTGTTCGTAATACTTCATAGTGAACTTCGTTATTTTGAAATAAAATGCAAACCATTTTGATCGCTGGCGTGCCCAAAATATTGTGTCGCGTGCCGTGAGTGACACACGTGCCAGTGGTTCGCCATCAAGGGGCGTAACTACCGCCGTATCATTCGTATCAGTGATACGGGCCCCCCAAACCACAGGGGCCCCAACAAGTGTAACTATAGTACCAGTAACAGGGCTTTCATTTCTAAAAGAGGGCCCTAAAGGAGCTTTGATACGGGGCCCAATCAAAATTAGCTACGCCAGTGTCACCATCCCTGCCCTAGAGTCGTAAATTACGCCACTGGACGTTAATAAACACTCACTCTGTCACTTCCTCTAAAAATCGATTAAAATATCTGCTAATACGTATTTCATTCTTTTTCTAGAATACAAATGCACTTTTTAATCGAACTGACTTTTGATTTCCAAATGATCCAAGCAATCGTACATTTTTCGATGCATTCATCGTTTATTTTTAGCCCCGAGTGTAATGGAAATTTTCCGTCCCGTGGAAGAATCAAAGAAAACCCGAGGGGGGAGATTAAATATCTTAAATCTGATCTCAAGAACGAAGGAATCTGTAACGGCGCCACATCTTCTGAGACTAGTTTAATGGAGCGTGGTGCCTTTTTTGCATGCTTCGTACTTAATAGGTGTAACGGCCGGGCCGGAGGGAAAAGTAAAGGATTTATGTTATCTATAAAAATTGTGTTATTGTCACGAATATTGAAGTGAGGGGAGATGAAAAGAAAACAATTGACTTTGAACGCAGCGAAAGGCTTTTGAATCTGAAGATAAAAGTTCATTCACGTAAAAACTGGAAAGCGAAATGTTTTTTTAAACACCGAGAAGGATTATCGAGTAATGACTGGAGATACTTATCTGTAGCTCTAAATTCTAAGTAAAATGTGAGTTAAACTATAATTAATCCTTTTTTTAAAAAAAAACTGGAACTGATAATAGTAGTGAAGGAAGTGTATGATATTGTAAAATTATGAAAGTGTCTAATAAGGTAAATAATTGGATTTTTTATCGTTGTGGTGTTGCCATTTGTATCGATTTTGTTTTCTATCGATATTATCTGAGTTCACGATGTTTTACCTGATCTGTAGGCTGATTTAAAATACCTCTTTCGTTACCTGATTTGATCTGGTTCTCTGAATTAATCGACTCGCTGTGTAGAGAGGTGACGCACATTAAATATGTCCAGCCTCAGAGTCCTCCGGTTGGTGTGGTGTTCTAGCACGGAGAGGGAGTGTCACAGCTTTGGTGTTGTTCTTGCCCCTTGACTTTATTTCAGAATTACGAGATCCGTCTCCAATAACCCTTGCGTTGCTTTTTACTCCCACGTTTATAAACACACACTCTTTATGACTTAAGCGGTATTTTTAATATCTAAATCGACAAAATCAGTGGTGAAAAAAAACCTACTTCAAGAGTGGACCCAGAAAAAAAAAAGAAACTTTTGGAAGATTAATTCAATTTATTATAAAACGTTTTTTATTAAAGAATGTTCAATTTTTTGCACTTGCAAAAGTTTTTGAATCGCAAAAGTTTTTGAATCATCTTTTTATGTTCTCTAAATTACATTTTGAACATGTAAAAAAATATGTTCAGATTCTTACAGAAATTTCTGCATACGTGAAAGGTGGAATAAAAATTTTACTGTATGCACATATTTTTTTTCCTCTATAAATGCCTTATTTTAATATATTTTATCTTTTTTAATCTGCAGACTAAAATTTAAGGAATATATATATTCTTCGTGTATTATGTAATCTGTTATTCACGTGGAAAAGCTTTTTTTTTTATCAAAAGCAAAAAGGAGGGGTCATTACATTCATCTTTGTGTGCAACTGAACTCAATTTTTTTTAATTATGTATTTCGAAATTTCAAAAGTTTTGCTAAGTAATACGTACAAACGATTTATAGTTTCATTACAGCAAACAAACGACAATGGACGATTCAAGGGTTGTTTTACATCAATAAAATGTTTTGTCTACCCCCCATACTTATCAAAAATACAAATAAATAAACAATCAATGCCTCCTCGCTCAAATTTGTTTTGATGGAAACGGGAAAGTGAGTGTGATTTTAAAACGTCATTGTGAAAAGGAAAAAAAAAAGGACGAAATTTTTTTTTCTTTTTACCTCTTATTCGAACAAGCCAAGGAGGGAGGTGGACCGCTGCGGAGTCCGTCTGTCGCCCGTACATCCTCCTCCCTTCTCAACTGACCCCAATGGAATGATTCTGATGACGTAAATCGTTTTGCTTTTCTCGCTCTTCCTATTTTTAGGAAATGAGCCATCCCAATGATTAGAGACACAGAGAATCGGATAAAAAGAGGGAGGGGTGGGGAGTTCCTCTCATCCGGGTAGGTGTTGAGACTCCGGCTGTGTGAGTGTTCCAATTATGACACTCGAATCCGAGCCAGGATGTCGCAACTCGCGATGGGGGTTGGAGTAATTTTCGCGAGTTGGGATTCGCTTAGTTCCGGATACTTTTGGGATAACTCAACCAATCAGGTGAACTCATGCATCAGCGATTTGTTTTTATTATTTTATGGGGGTAGGGATGCAAAGATTGGCTAAAACTCAGCTCAAAAGTTTTTGTATCCATATTAGTCTCTTAAAGAATACATGATTTCAAGTTATTTCTAATAATCACTAAACTTATTGAAAAAAAAAATTTTTTTGACTATTTTAAAATTTTGTTATTGTTACTAATGCCACTATCTGACGTTGTCAGATCAAACCCACGAAATTTATCGCAGCAAAGGGCTAGATGTACTCATGTTGTTAACCGTAACTTTAAGCACCATACAGGTGACCAGTGGCGTAAATAACACCACCGCATTGCGGAGGGGGCAGTTACTCTAAGGGGTCCAAAGCTTGGCTGACCCTAAGAACGTATTTGCACTTGGGGCCCTAAACCTGAGTTTGCAAGGGAGCTCTTATATTCTCCGGTACGCCACTGCAGGTGACAGTACGTTTTGGCTCGGTTCCACCTCAAATTTGAGGGAAAACACCCTGGAGGTGGTCAGGGGCATCTCATCTCCCTTTCCCTTCCACCATCCTCACGAGAGGACTGCTATTTAGAGTACCCCCATGCTGCAAAGGTACTAACTACACATTTACAAACATCCATGCCTTCTACGTGATTTGAACCTAGGCCCTATGGCATAGAAATCAGCGTCACTAACCACTATAACTATTTTAAGTAGAAATTGATAACAAACAGTTTAATGAACTTTTATTTATAAATTATTTTTTCAAATTATACAATTAGCAAATCGAAATTAATTTTAACAACATAGAATTTTTTTCATCAACCTTATTATTTTTTCTTTGTGGATAAATGCGATTTGTTTTTAATTTACTTCGCACTGTGATACAACCTTATGGTCATTGACGACGGACCTCATAATTTTGCATCCTGTTTTAAAATCAAAATTTCGAGAAAACTGATTGTTGCTTTTCCCGGAACACGTTATCCAAAAGCTTAGCTTAATTTGATGCTGCATTAGAAACAACACAATGACACCCCTCGTAATTTTGAACGACAGTCAACGAAGTTGTTACTAGAACTGGCTCTCTACATGCAAAACCACATCAACATGTGAAGTTTGAGCCTTGGAAAATGATTCTATGATCTTTAGAAGTTTAAGACCGGAACCTGTAATTTTTCTTTACAAAACTGTTATTTTGCCAACCTGGCTACCGTAGTCTTTCTTCATCCAGTAGAGTGAATGAGTGTTTATTAATGCTGCACTTTAAAGTAACATGAGGGCTATTGGCGACGGAACTCATAATTTTGAACCACAGTCAAGTAATCAGGACGACACCTGAGCTGGCACTTCATTCTCCTAACTTCCACCTCATACTAACGGGAGGACTTTTCGCCACGACATATTTAACGGTGCATCAGCCCCCTCTACACGTTGAGTTTTCTGTGGCACCAGAGGATTTGAACTCGTGACTTTGGCTACTCGGCTATCGCAGCCATCTTCTGTGGATAAAATGGGAATTGACTTTGAAAATGTATAGGTTGCCCACAGTGGCGTAAATAGTCTTGAGTGGGCCCTGTATCAAAGTTCCTTGGAGACCCTTGCTAATGGCCCCTTAACATTGTGCGATTTTTTGTTTCGGAGCCCTTAAAGCTTGGGGACCCCGTATCATTGATACGGCTGATAAGGCAGTAGATCCCTGATCGCCAATCCAGTATAGTGTTTAGCGACGCTGACTGTTGTACCGTAGGACCTGGGTTCACACAAATCCTGGAGAAGGCATGGATGCTTGTAAATGTATAGTGCCTTTGCGACATAGGGGTACTTTAAACAGCGGTCGAGTCACGAGGTTGGTGGAAGGGGAAAAGAGGTAGGGGGCTGACCATCCCCAGGGTGTTCTCCCTCTAAATTGGAGTGGAACTGAGCCAAATCGTACTGGCATCTGCATGATGTTCAAAGCCACAGCTAACGACAGATGTAACCAACTAGCCCTTCGCCTCGATAAATTTCGTGGGCCTCGATCTGAAACCGTCAGACAACCACTTTGATGTTTTTTCTACAAAAGTTCTACAAAAACTACATCAAATGATTCGCAATAACCTTCATTCGATATTTAAATATGATTTATTGTGAATGAAAGCATTAGACAGAGTCGATAGGACAATGGAAAATGCAACAAAGAAAGTTTCAAATAGTTTTATAATTCAAAATATGGCAACACTATAAATTAGCGTAATGTTTCCAAGGTAGCAACAACAAAAAACAAGGATATTTTTACACCTTAAGATAGAATCAAAAATAATTTTACTCAAAAACATGATATTTAGTTAAAGTTCACATTGTTTTTATTCAGGTAGGGCATTAAAAGCGTTATAAAGTTGCTATACATCTGATGTCTATTTAAATGCTTGAAGTCAATTATGAATTCAAATTATTATTTTCGATTTTTAAATTATGTGTATTCATATACTAAAAGTGTAAGAAAAACACAAATGTATCTTTTTTTTACCGTGTAATACCTATAATTTGCAAGAATTTTTTTTAACATTGACCTATAAGTTTTTCTCACTGTAAAAAAACAATTGAATACACCCATTTTTTTATGTACCTCTCTCATAAGATTGAACATTTTTTTTTTCGAAACTAAAAATAAAAATGCATTGTTACGAATTTATAGCGTTTTTTATGAAGCAGAACCAACTGGTAATTTAAAATTGATAAACGGCCTTGCTTGGCCTAATTGGCTATCATTTAATAGCTTTTCATGTCCTTTCCTTTTTCTAGATACTCTCAAACTAAATGGGTTTTTATTGTTGCGAAAAAAAACAACCTTTTTCTTATTATTACTATCGTCGAAGAATGTTATTGTTATATAATTCAAATCACGTGCAACATTCGATGGCTTGAAATGCAGTTTTGAAAGCTGATTTCCTTTTTTCCGCGATGAAAATAATGCTTCGATTTGTCGTATGCTACTTGACAATATAACTTTTAGGAAGTTATTTGGATAAGTTCATGAAACTAACTTTTTTTAGTGATAACTTCCAGGGATAAAAAAATAACTTCTACTTCTTTCAATTTCGTCTTCCTCCGAGTGCTCTACTTTTCCTTTTCGATGATTACACGTTTGGAAGATCTTCAATTAGAACTAAATGTTTTGCACGCAACTCAAAAATATGACGTAATGCTGACAAAAATCAAATTGTTCTTTCTCCGGTTACTCGATTCTTTTTTTTTATTTTTTTCTCCGTTTCTTTTCGCTAATGGAAATGGCATCACGGAGTATTTGGTTCCGCTCTAATGACTTCAAAACTTCCTTCCTTCCTCTATCGGAATCGTCTTCATCGTCGTAATTATACTTTGTCTCTATAAATCTTAGCATTACTATGAAGGAAGTCAATGGTTTCTTTCACTAATGGTTTGTCATTAGGAAGCTTACATTTTTCGGAATTTGTGATTGTATCCTTTGAATTTCTTAGTATATTCAAACCGAATATAATTTGCGGCAATATCACAATTATCCGAAAAAATACTTTTCAGCATCATATAAAACGAGATTTCTTGATTTTATAAATCTCTCTCTCTCTCTGATTCTGGAATCTAATACACCTTGATAGCAGGCACGTTTTTAAGGCATGGGCCAACTAGGCCCATACCTTGGTCTCGGGGGGAGGGGAGATCGTCTCGCTCTCGATTCGGCCTCAATAAAATCATGATCTGAATAGTTTTAACCGCCAGATACTATTCCCAGACATATCTAAAAAATTGAAAAATCGGCTGACTCGATCATGTTTGAATAGTTTTAAGTTTATGAGAATTAAAAATGTATTAACTGTTGACTTTGATGACAAATAATTATTTTGCGAATTTAAATTACAGGAAAGAAATCTTCTAATAAAACTTCTTTTTACTATGGATTGTTTTTGTTGAATTTTGCATGTATTTACATAAGGTGACCAATCGTCCTCCTTTGGAGAGGACAGTCCTTTCATAGGTTCTGTCCTTCCTCTAATAGTGTCCTCCTTTTCAATATTTTAAAACTAATCTCTGTATTCAGAGATGTCAGGCCAAATTGTTACGCGTCATATGCCGGAACAGTCAACAACTTCTAGGAAACTTTATCGAAAGAAATGCCTGATATTAAAATCGATGACCATTGTCTGTTCGAAGAAATTAAAAGACTGAATGTATATTTAAATTGTGATAAATTAGAACAATGGGAAAATAAAAATGTTGAAATTTATAAAAGATGGGTGGAAATATTTAACCATTTCAAAAAAAAAATTAACACACACATTCTTTATGAAAATTTATTTATTCTTGTTAAATTTACATTGTGTTGCCCTGGAACTAATACAGCAGTTAAAAGAGATTTTTCAATTGGTAATGATTTTTGGACAAGTGAGAAATCAAGATTGTATGTTGATACTTGAACTGCAGCACTTACCGAGAAATTCATTATGAAGGATATTTCTTGCTCTGAAATTTCCGATACATTAGAAAACGTTATGTTAACAAAAAAAATTCATTCAATGGAAAAATACCCGTTTAAGTAAATAAAAAGGAATAAAGGCATAATTAGTGTATTTTTGTTTTAAATTTATAAAATGTTTCATATATTTAGGTTGTAATTTTTTCTTAAAATTTTCGTCCTTTTCATTTTAAAAAAATTTGTCACCTTAATATACACCAAATTCAATAAAAAGGTCACTGGGGGAGCATACTTTTCCATATGGGCCCAGGCCTAAGGGAATTTTAAGACATCACCGCTAGTTAGGTGTCCATCAAGAGATCAAAGCTGCTCAATATTTGTTAATGAGAAAACTCGATGTAATTTCGTGAATATTATTCCTTTATAGAATTATATTTGTAGTCCATGAAACTTTGAATAATGCATGTATGAATTTTAATTAAGACTTTAATATAAAGAGAGAGAAAAACTACTTTGATGCGATTAATTTTTTTGAGGTTTTACAGCACGAGTTTTTTTTTTTTAAAGAAATCGATGTTTGTCACCAGAATATTTTGAATGTGGATTACCTTTTATCTATTGTACCACCCACTATTTCATCGTGAAAATATAGCTCAGCTGATATTGACCGATCTTGTAGTTAATCTGTTATGAATTTCCTTTATCGAGAAAAAGACCTGTTTATCTTTCAGAGCAATTTTTCCATCAAAAGTTTCAGTTTTTTACTTCTTTATAAATGCAGCAGAGTAAAATAATAATTCTACATAATTATCGAAAATTACACCGCTTATTTTTCTTTTTAAAGATGTAAATTTCAGATTATTCTGTCAAAAGGAATAGGTGAAAAACTGATTGATTTAAAAAAGAACGGTGCCTATATATATATATAATATATAGAGAGCATTCTTCATCACTAGTAACAAGCTTTGTGGTCGTCCTTCGATTGTATTTCTAATTTATTTATTTCAGTTCGATTTTAACTGCTTTTTCCATCACTGCGCAGTGGCGTTTACATGAGGGAGATTTTGGTTGTCCACCCACCCGATAGACTAACAGACTTTAAATTTTTTCCGCAGAAATTACTCCTTGGTGTTTTCTAGAATTTAACCCCCTCCCCCTCATAACAGAAGTCCGTACGCTACTGTCACTGTTTTTTCTTTTAATTATTCACTAATATTTTTTAACTTTAAGGTCTTAAGAATAAATAATCTATCTACAATTTCTTCTTCGTTCCATTTCATCGTCTATTGATAAATCAGTTTCGTATTACAAATATTATTTAACTAGCCTAAAAAATACCATTCTCTTTTGGATATCCAGAATGTGGTATTTAAATCCACGATAAATTGAATCAATTCAAACCATACAACACGCACAATACTATTTTTTCAGAGCAAATAATATTTTGGTTAAGTGCCCAAATGGAATCGATTGTTATGCCAGTTTAGAAATATCTCGAATTATAGTATCTCGCAACCATTTGCATACTACGCCGTCATTGCTGAGTTGCAATTATCCTTCCTACGAGAGAGATAGCAACTATCCAGTGACAGCCACCGTAAAAGAGGCTTAGTCATTAATACCAGCCTCGTTACCAAGCTGTGTGTTTTAACCTTTTGACTCCCTTGCCGATCGTGTTGCCATTTGCCATTCAAAAAAAGAGCTTCATTGACCTTGTACTGCCTACCCACCCTCTCATTACGTATGAGGAGAAAGGGTAGAAAACAATTCAAACACTCCTTTAAATGACGGCCCAAATCCGGAAGAAGAATATGCTCAAATCTCCTTCGCTGTCCAACACGCAACTGCTCTGAAAAGTCGCATTTTTTTTTCTAAAACTTCTTGAGCAGGGGGAAAAAGGTGACCCTAAGCAAACTGACCTCGACCCGAGCCCACGCGCTGAAGGAGCCCTTTCGCCCACGAAATGCCCACAGCACCAGGTGTCCGAAAGAAAGAACGCGATCTCTATTTGGATTTTAAAATGGATTTCGCAAGAACCAAGCAAGAACCGTTCCAAGCAAGAACAGAATTATAAGTTTCTGCATTATCGAATGCTGACCATGAGACATACCAGCAGAAAATAGTTTCATGCGAAGATAAATTATGTTCTGCCACTGGAAGAATATTAAAATGTGATGGATGTCACGTAAAATGGATTAATTCTCATTCTGGAATCTTTTTTGTTTTATTTTTTGCGAGGAATATAACACTAGATAGCGGAATTTGGTGCACACAAAAATGTGTGGTAAATGTTTCGATTGGAAAACAGCTTGTACCCCATTGGTTTTAGGTATGCTCCCAGACGGTGGTGTACACAGATTGCTATGATGGGAAACGTTAAATTTTTAAAAAGCGTATACGAAAATACCAAGACGCAATCGTAATGGTAAAAATTAAAAATCCGTTGGTTTACGAGAGGGGTTTGAACCCCCAATCCCAGAATTTCGATTTGGGACGGGCTGTAAGTCTTCAGATATTTGTCATTTTGTAAGCAAGTTAGTTATATTGAAAATATGTGTACATCAAAAAGAATTTAGGATTTTTTTAATCTTTATTATATTAAAAGAAAAGGGCCCGGTGGTCGAGTGGTAGCGTTTCACGCTTCCACGCCACGAGTCCGGGTTCTATTCCCGGGGTGGGCAAGGTCAATCCAACCTTTCATCCCTACTGCAATGGGTCGATAAATAAGTACCATGCTTGCTTGGGGACTTAAACACTGAAGGTCTCGCTTCAGATTGACCACCTGATCTGGACATCTGCTCATGCACCTCAGCGCCCAATGGTCACGTAAACTGGGATCGGCACTGAAGGGCATGGCCCTCATGGGCTGTTGCGCCACTGAGTTAGAGTATATTAAGAGAGACATTAAGAAATTTCGAATTCTGAAATATCTTTACTTCAATCTACTTACCTTTACGGATAGTACCTATGCCACTTTTTTTAATCTTTCTTCGAATATATAAAAATATTCTATAAACTAATTTAAATTCAATGCTTCGTCAACCACATTTCCTTAACGGTTACAAAAACAAGACTTATTTCGATATAAGAAGTTTTCGCTCGAAAAAGCATCCAAATCTAAGACGGGCATATCTCGGATCCAACACATTTTCATTTTACAATTTTATGAATGTTTGAAAAAAGATCTGAGTTTTTTTTCAATCGTTCCATGAGTATTTAAATAACTTAAGAATAATACACGCTTAGGGCTTGTGTCTGTTACTTTAATCTCCTGTAAGAATTTTCAGATAACATGAAAAAAAAACGTAAACCCACCGTAAAATTTGGCGTATAACGCGCACCGCCGTATAACGCACAGATACTTTTAAGCTGATTTTTTTAGTTTCCAGGTATATTCACCAGTGGCGCACACAAGGGAGGGGGATCATTGGGGTCCGGACCCCCCACCAAAGTCCTTGATTTTTTTCCGATTGATTATAATTCTAAGTATATAGTACGTAAAATGTAATTAATTATTTGTTATTAATGATTAATTTTATTAATTAATTCTAATTATTTATTCAAAAATTAGTTTTTTACTGTGTTTTGTTCCCGAATATCGACAAAATCAAAAGGAGTAGGATACAAGAATGGTGAACTTTCGACCCCGGACCCCCCCACTTGAAAATTCCTGTGTGCGCCACTGATATTCACCGTAACACTCACCCGCTTTTTTTTACGGAGGAATCTGAAATATATATGTGAGCAATGCTGTTATGTTTCAAAGCCATTTATTCGAGGTATCTCAGAATTTTGAAAAATAGTAGTTTTTTTTTTTAGTTTTTAACACGCATTCCCTTTTTTTACGATTGATTGATTGAATATTAACGTCGCACTGTTCAGCTACACGAGGGCTTTTTGGCGACGGACCACGTAATTTTGAACCATGGTCAAGTGACGTGGACGACGCCTGAGCTGGAACCCCCATCTCCTAACTCCACACCAACGGGAGCTCAGCTCTCGACAGATTTAACGTGCATCGCTGCCCTACATGCCGGGTCTTTAGTGGTACTGGGCTCGAACTCGTGACAAGGCAAGCCACGATCCGATACCTATACCACTCGGCTACCGCGGCCCCCTTTTTTTACGAAGAAATTTCAAATGCATATTCGCAATTCTCTTATGTTTTGAAGTCATTTATTCGAGATTTTATTTCAAGCTTTAGAAAAAAATAGTATACTTCGAGAAATATAACCTTTTAAGGTTCTTTGAATATGCCATTTCTTTTAAATAAATAGCATTTCGATACATGTATAATTGTCTAATTTTTTTTTAAGATTATCTTTTTATTTATTTTTAAAGTTATTGTTTGTATATCCGCGGCGTGTGTGTGTGTGTGTGTGACTGCGAATCCGTGAATTTCGATCTTATTTTCTGTGTTAAAAATACGCGTTGAACGTCGGATTTTACTGAAGTGAATGAGTGAGTGAGAGTTATACTTTTCTCTTACATATAAATATGCATTAATTTTACCATTTTTAATCTCTATTAAAATTCAAACAAATCATAATGCTGTTCTGGGGATTTTTCCTAAAAAAAAAAAAGAAACGAGTTTAATTACATGAGACTGATGAGATTTCTGCTTTTTTGATAGACATTTAATGTTTTTTTTTATTTATATGATTTATTCATCAGTTAATCTTTTTTTTAAAGTTTAAATACTTTGAATTATTTGCGTTTTAATAAATTATTCTTTTCTCTTTTAGGTAAGTGGATTATAATGTTTTTCGAAATTATATCCTGTGTACTGAAATAATCATAGAACCGTAAGTAATTTCAAACTAATCTCTAAGAATATTGAGAGGATTTCTACAAAACCCATTCATAGCAGATTTTTACTCAGCAAAAAGAATTATGACTGCCAAATTTCTAGTCTGTGGGTCTAATAGTTCAAAACGGAATTTGTATTTCATCTGTAACGCCCCTACAACTCCCTTGTGTGTCAATTTTCTCAAAACCCGTTCTAAGCGGATCTCTACTCAACAAAGGAAACATGCTTACCAAATTTAAAGTTAACTCGTCTAATAGTTTCGGAAATCTCGTGATGAGTACCGTAAAATCCGGCATATAGCGCTCAGCTTTAGTTTCAAACAGTATTTTTTAGTTTTTAGGTATATTTGCCGTGTAAAGCGCACCCCCTTTTTTATGAAGAAACCTGAAATGTACGTATGCAATGCTCTTATGTTTTGAAGTCATTTATCAGATTTTTTATCCTAGAATTTTGAAAAAATGTTATATTTCTAGAACTATAACCCTTTTGAGTCATTAGGTTTGTTATTTCTTTTAAATAAACTGCTTTCCGATCTATGTAGAAGAGTCTAATTTTCTTAAAGATCATCTCTTTTTTTTTTTATTTTTTGAAGCTATCATTTTTATACCCTGCGTATAACGTGCACCCGTAACTTTTGAGCGTATTTCTTGTGTTAAAAGTGAGCGTTATACCCCGGATTTTATGGTACTGTGTTTTCTCAGGAGTTTAAAGGTTCAGAATTTAATAAATTTAATTAATCTCAAAAGTAAGCTAAAAGAATGCGTGAAAACAAAAACAAAATTAAGATAAAATGAGTTTAATTGCAGGGATGACCGTTCAACCGATCACTATGAAAATTGGCATGTATAAGTATTTTTTTGTGGAGACAGTTTTTATGCTGTTCTCTTTGATGCAGCTTCCCACCAGGTGGCGCTACAACATATCAACTTCTGTATCGTTTAATCAATCGCGAAGTTGTCAATATGGTCGCCAAAAAGGATGCCAACTTAGGTCTACCGTCAACATTACGCAATGTTTCCATTGAATTGCCCTTATCATGTAAGGAACGACGTTGCTTGCGAATATTACAATTTTAACATAAAATAAGTACAACGGAAAGCAATATTAACGTATTATACATCCAGATATAAATTATTTACACTATTTTAAGCGTCCATTACACAAAATTTGTAGCTATGTGTTACTTTTACTGAGAAGAGATCAGCTTAGGAAGGTGTTTTCAAAAATCGACCCTCATGAGAGTTACAGTGCGTTACAAATAAAAAAAAACCCTTTTTATCAGCTGTTACATCTACAGACTTAAAAATTTAACAAATATGGTTTTTTCGTTCTGCTGAGATATGCTAAAAGCTTTTCTTTTTGTGTTTAATTTACAAATCACGTAAAATTAACTCATTAAAAACTTCTTCTATCTGTATTGTGTAATTTTTCAATTCACTCATGCGAAGAACGGGTATACCAGTTAGTATTCATTTAAAATAAAAGGACTTTAAGCTGAGTGAAATAAATGATTTTAGCGACTTTTGAAGAATTATGTTTAAACAACCACATTTTGTCATCATAGATGACTCTACAGCCCAGTTATGTACCTATGCCTTCTTCTGAAGATTTCTCCATAACGACTTTCGATTGATCTTGAATCACCAGTTCTTTTCATTCATTGGGAGAAAATCAGATTCTACCAAATCAGCCCATCTTAAACGCGGTGTTACCGCTTTCTGATTCCAGTCTGTCTAAAAATTTTAAGTAATACAAAGCATTAAAATAATCGCTGAAGAAATTTGTATTAAAAAAACTGTCATATTATTTCAGACACTCTTTGATCAAGGTAGATATTATAATTAAAAAAAAAACATCCGACGGGCAAACAAAATCAGATGAAATTCGATTTTGGTTGTTTTTGAATTCTTTTTAAAAGCAATGCTTCCAAAGTTTCCCTAATATTATTTAATTTGCTTAAAATTTATTAGTTGTATCTTTTCTAATTGAATATAATTTTATCAGTCAACAAAATCGTATTTATTTCATTAAACTAAATATTATTGCTGAAAACAATTATTCAAATTAAGTTAAACCTAGTTACGTTAAAAAATTTATGTAATGTCTGAATTCAGAAATGTATTGTTTCATCTATATCTGCGTTCAGTAAAAGAATTTTATAACAGATAACAGCTCAAATTATTTCTGAAGTATCTCAAGTATTTTCGCGCACACAAGCAAAGTTTTCTTTCTTTTCTACCCAAAAAAAATACAATGCTTTGCTTTGTTCTGTATGTTCTCAAGCTCACCACATTTGAACTTGACCTCTTGAAAGATTTTATCCTTCCCTTCTCTGACAAGAACCTTTTCATTCCAGCATTATAATAATGCGATTTTTATCATTCACGGTCCTCCTAAGGTACCACGAGCTTCAGGTTTCTGGGTTCACCAACCCTTCAGTCAAATTGTACCTCTATATTTCGGTGCTAAATTAATCATATGCTTCGATTTCGACCACTCAACATCGGGAAGAAAATTTACCGATTTTACGTCCGTTCGAACTTTCACACGATTACATAGAATTCCTAACCCAGATGAACTTCTATCTTTACCAATTTAGAAAAGACCCTTTGATGACCAAATTGCATGTTCGGTAGGTGGTAATTAAACGCCTGAGAACCCTTCATTGTTGGCCGAAGCACAGAACCTTCTTACTAACGAGGGTGCCCTTTCACGCAAATAGAGACAGTGCGTGATCACACGGTGGAATTTCTGAATCTGTATTCCAATTTGGATCAAGGCGTCGTCGTGACCAATACGGCCATTGTTTTGAGAAGAATCATCGATCACCACAAAAAAAAGGGGGGTTCTCTTTTTAGCGTTACTTTTTAATCGAGTTTACTCAAAGTAAAACACGCCGGGAGGTCAATGAGTTGCTGAGAGTAGTTGTCTAATGAGCTGCCACCAAGTCATGAGGAAGCCTGCGGGTGATCAGGCCCATCGCGTGAGCCCGCCATTCGAATGAATGGGAATCGTCCGAATATATACCTCCTAATAAACAAGGCGATTAAAAATCAGTTTTCTTGTGCTTCAATCATAGATTTCATGGTTAATGGTCTGAATCCACAGAAATTAATGAAGTATATGATGTAGAACCTATTTTACGCTTAATCTGTATCGTTCCATTTATTTTGAAAGTTGCAAATAGTAGCAGTTCTCTGGCTTGCTTACCTTGAGTTTCACATGAATTATTGCTTATATTTGATGCTTCGTGGCATTACTTTAATTTATAATAAAATGATTCATGTTCGTCGTATTAATTGATTATGCTTATGTAGGTAAATATGTACTCAGTGTGTTTGCAGTCAGTATGTATTTCGTTAATTGTTATTTGCCACTCCGCCTTTCTAAAACGTATATACTCCACTTCTGGAAGCAGTAGCCTATAATTTATTATGACTGCTAAGTATCTACTTAAAAGGTCTTTAAGATAAAGGTGTATCAAAATGACTATGATATGTTTGTGGTTTTCCAATGAGTATACATTCTTCATACTAGGACTGCTTGTATTCCAACACGTATACCAGTTTGAGTGTATTGATTTCTTTGATTTTACCTTAATACAAGGGTATGTTAAAATTAATTGTATGTTAAAAATGATTTTTTTATTCAAATGATAACATTTTGACTAACAATCAATATTGACGAATTAAAAATTAATTTTTATTTTACAAATGCCACACACTACAATAACGCCTATGTCATTAGTGCACGTGCTCTCCGGTATATTTTTCGTGGCCGCGGTAGACGAGTGGTCAAGGTATCGATCGTGGCTTGCCTTGTCACGAGTTCGAGCCCAGTACGACTAAAGACCAACCGTGTAGGGCAGCCGTACACGTTAAATCTGTCGAGAGCAGAAACGTCCTCCCGTTGGTGTGGTATGGTTTGTTAGGAGAGGAGGTGCCAGCTCAGGTGTCGTTCACGTCACTTGATATGGTTCAAAATTACGTGGTCCATCGCCAAAAGCCCTCGTGTAGAGCTGAACAATGCGACGTTAATATTCACTCACTCACTCCGATATTTTTCGACTGTTTAATTAAGACTAATTAGCGCAGGGCACACTACCAGATGTTCAGTGGTCATAGGCTGACCAGAGTCATACAGTCCGGTGAGTCGGCGATACCAATTCTGTAGAGATGAGATCTCAGACAGAGTCATGCCCTGCTCAAAAGCCTAAAATGAGCTACAGCAGCTTTTCCTGGAGCTCCAGGAACTCAGGACGGGTTCTCGTTCAAGAATGCCCAGTTCTTGTCCTTCGACACACACACACATCTCTGTAATTTCCATTTTAAAATTGTACTTAAAGGCCATATTAGAAAAAAACTTTAAGGAATTAAAGGTTGAAATCCTCGCAATGCCACTATGAGCTGGTATCCACTGAAAAGAAATTTTACGAATTAAAAATAGATGCACTTAAAAATATTTTTAAATACAGTTGGACCTCTGTGTAATGAAGTCGCTAAATCCCAGAAAAAAGTTCGTTATATGGAAAATTCGTTACATAAAAAGAGATTTATCTTTTAATATACTTTATAACCCACATGAAACAAATTTTAAATTCGTAAACACACAATATATATTAAAACACGTAATTATTCACACCTATTTTTAAAATTAATATATGTTTATTTTATATATCTTACCCATCAAAAAAGAAAGAGAGAAAGAAAAACTGTAAGGGAAACAAGAAAAAAGAATGTCGAAGAATTAATTCACTGTATCTTCATTATTAAGAAAATAATTTATACTGAAATTAATGAATTTTAAGGACGTTTTATAATTTAAAGCATACAAGTAATATTAAGCATATATTATTTAATAATTAGAACACGGAACAACTCCACTGAGGGTGAAAGAGGATATCGAAGATGTTTCTAGTGAACTGAGCAATGGGGGTTAAAGGTTGCACTTCTTGAATGAAACGTCCAAAACTCTATTGCTCTCGGCGAGTTAGGATCTAATGAAACCAGTTCAAGATTTATGATCACCGTAAAATGTGTTAAAGAGAGGATAGTCTGAAATTTTTTCAGAAATACTTTAAAAAAAAAGAGAGAACAAAAATTGAATTACAAAAGAAAAAGTTCGTTATATAGAAAATGCACTTCGCTGTAGAGAGGTTACGTAACGAAGAAAGTCGTGAAATGTTCAAGGTTCCAGAAAAAAGTTCCCTGTATAGAAAAATTCGCAATATAGAGGTTCGAGTGTAGTTTTATTTTAAATGACATTAAATGTCTTGCAATATAATTATCACATATTTTTAAAAAAAATGCGACTAAAATTAGAATCACGTGGGAAAAGAATCAAATAAAAGCCAGAATTTTTGTTAAATTATTTATCAGACAGAGTTTGCGTTTTCGTTTAAACAAATTTTAACCTAAGAACCATTTTGAAATAAAACGCGCGCCATTTCTTTTTCTTCATACACAATAATTGTACTGCTTTAAATTGTGAAATTCTAAAACGAAAAAAAAAAAATGTGCCCGACTATTGCTATTCCGTCGATCATCCTGTTGGACCAAGACTCCAAATTCGAGGTATTTTAAACTAAAATAGTCAATTGTATTCTCATGTGAGCTTGAGCAATAAAAAAAATCGAATAGAAGAAATAAAAGTAAAGTAATTTAAAAAATAATGAAAACTGAACTTGAATTCGAACAAGAAATAAAAATAAAAAGAAGTACAAAAGAATTTAACAATAGTGTTTACGATTGCAAATCCTTGTCCTCCTAGTAAATCTGAATTCTAAATATCATTCATTTCGAACAGAAAAAAGTATTTGTTCGTATCATTGGCCGAAGAATTTTTAATGTTTATCAATTCCAATCGTACCATCATGGTTCTGACTGGCATAATTTTTTTTTCATATATATACTTACAATAACATAAATAAAACAAAAAAGGTCATCTAGTTTCAAATTTTGTAATTTTTTTTCTATGATACTACTATACTATATATATATTTTCGAGAAATTTCTTTCTCTCTTTAGATTTCCAATTTAAATATAAAAAGAAAGTCATTTACAATGATTCCTTTTTTTTTCTTTAATTGCCTTTCAAATTATAGACGATGCTTTATTTCTTTCTCTATACACTATTTTCTCTTCAGGAATTCAAATATATTTTAATCCTATAATATAGGATGAATTTGATTTTTTTCTTTCAAAGATGTCTTGTGGCTCCAGTCTACTCGGAATTTCGAATTCTTGAGAATAAAGTTAATCGTATAGATTTATATTTGTCTACTCAGATATAGACTATTGTATTTATACAGACTATAGTATTATTTCCATGCGATATAGTTCATCCAAAAAGAGAAAAAATAAGGAAAACTTCTAACCATGATTGCAATTTTTCTCCGATTTATGTAGGAATTTTAATGCCTATTTTTTTAATAATATTCATCCGTTTCAAATTTTTCCAGAGATATTTTTAAAAAAAAAAAAAACTCCTAAAATCGGAGAAAAATGAAATAAATTCAAAACCTTTTTTGCTGTTTATTTTTCAAATGCACCTGATTGTATTCAGATAAATACAATACTCTCAATGTTTGGAAAAATAATTGGAAATACCATAAGAGATAAACATTTTTTATATTCATTAATTCAAGAAAGTTTACTGACTTTTATCCAATACGAATAAAACCTTGTATTCTTTTAATGTTCTTAGAAAGTTTTGAGAGACTCAATTCGGTCTTTCGAGAAACCCAACATATTAAATTTACGATTCAAGTCATTACGTGACCGTGGTTGCCGAGAGGTTTTGGTCGCGAATTCGTGGCCGATACTTTTTTCAATGAAATCGAGAATTAGAAGCAAGTGTGACGTTTTCTCGTCACACATCTGAAAAATCGGCTTCTTTTTGTGGATAGGATAACAGCGTTCCTATGCACACGTGCACCTCTAATTATTGCGGGGAATTTTCTTCTGTCATCGCTCCGGCAACCTTTGACTGTGAGTAAACCCCACTCCGCCCATGAGCCGGAGTTAATTCTAGGTGTCAAAGAGAACCGCTTTCATCCCAAGACCCTGGAGTGGAGGGAGTCCGTTGGGAAACACTGAAGAGAACGGTGCGTTGCCTCCTCCCTCTGAAATATCGTATTCTGAACCCTAATGAAACAACTGAACAACCTCAATGAAAATGTTTTTACTGTAATTAATAGCTGTGTCGTAAATAAATTAAATATTTAAATTCCTAACTCTCTAATACTTCCGAAGGCAGACTGACGCCAAGTACGTACTCTTTATAAAATCCGACTTGGGGCCCAAAACTTGACTTTGCAGGGGAAGGGGCTAATGTTCTCCACTACGCCACTGCATGATGGTGTGTGGTGGTATGCCTAACTCTAAACAATGACATTACATAACAATACAGTCAGTTGGTCATGCCTTAAAACTTCCTAGTCAATATTTAACCATTACTTGACCGCAATTAGTCAATATTTGACCATTACTTGACCGCATTGGACGAGAGGTCTTGGTTTCGAGCGCCGTGATGGATGTTCCAATGTTGATGTTCTTATTGGTCTTGATATCTCTAAGGATACTTTATGTGGATTTTAAGGGAGGTTTCTACGTGTTAAATGCAATTGAGGCTCAACCGTAATTTGGGGTTCTCACTTGGTGAGGTTGAATTTGTAAAAGCAGATCTGCTCAGATGTTGTTGTCACAGGACGGTCGTTCAAAGTTACGATATTATTCTCCTACTGCAGCGACATTAATTTAGATAAACTATTATGGTCATTGCTGTGCCAAATAGAGCATTTCTTTCCTTCGCAAACACTTGTATTTTTTCCAGAAGACATTTAAATAGAGGTGTAAGAAAAACGTATTGAATCTAATGATGATTCGAAAGTGGTGGAAGATTTATAGCACGCTATAAATTATTTGACTTTTCTCCAGGTTCGACAGCCCTCGTTCCACCAATCGTAATTCTCGCTACCTATTGGCATTCACTTCCGAATCGAGGTGTCGATGGAATAATGATGGGTGAATGATGCGATAGAGAGTGTTTTCCATTGTTTTCCAATTAATGATTGGATCACGATGGGACCTTGCCATTTTCTCGTGGCAATCGTGAGAAGAGACGCGTGAAAATGCTCCCGATTATGCTGCCCTCACCAGTTTGTTTCTGTCTGCCATCCGTAATTCTCTAATTAAAGGGCTGCAGCACGGGTGGGCTCAACCCGCGGCCGAATCAACGTCCACTTCTTAGGTGGACGGAGGCTCTTTTGCGTTGATGGATGGATGCCTTGTCTCCTTTTGTGTTTTTAAATTCTTTCGCGTGCCTTCTAGAAAATTACCAGGAGCGTAAACAGCGACTTGAAGGGTAAGGCTCTCAGAAGAATTGAAAGCTTCATTTGATTTTTTCCCAGTATTTCTTTTTTTTTTTATGGATTTAAGCTATTCTGTAAAGAGGTTCTGCTGAAAGCAATTGATAAACATTTGCATGCAGCAAATATTAAAGAAAATGATGGAGAAGTGTGTTCACTTTTTCTTTATTCATTCCAAAGTGATTTTTTTTTCTTTTTTGCTGCTCTGCAGACAAATATTTTACTTCCTTTCAAGGCTAGTTTGAACGCTAGTTTCTTAATTATTTTTCTACTAATGCATTGAAACTTCGCTTTTAACTAGTTAAGACTTCTTATTTTACTTTTTAAAATGTCTTTTAAAGAAATATATTGTTTATTGGTTTTGGGATTTGAATAAGTTTGTTATTCTTTACTGTCAATTAACAAATTAGCCAGTTCCTACCACTTTTTAGAAAATTTTTCTTGTGAATTGTTCTTTTTAGTTGTTTCCCGAAAAAATATATATATATATATAATTTATATATTGATTTTATTCGCAATATAACATTTTATTTAGAACATAAAAACGACAAGTTGCGCATTAATAGCCCCTAAGAAGTCCTAGTGTTAGTTTCTTGTATATAAGGGAAAATAGCATAAAATAGGTTTAACTACCGTTGTTTTGTTGGGTTTTTTTAATTTTTATCAAATATTTTAATGTATTTTTTAGCTGTACGTTCACTCAAAATGTTATTTATTGCAAGTAGAAATCCGTATTTTTCTCCAAGAGCGATTCATGTTTTCTCCAAGAAGAATTTTCATTTTACCTGAATATTTCAAAAAAGATATTAAATGTGACTTTACAGTTCCTTGTTTTTGAAATTTCGATGTCATCCTCCATTAGGTCAATGGCCCTCTATAGCATCATGTATTTCTAGAACAATTCTCCTCGATACTGTTCCGTTAAAGAGTTCTAGAACCTGAAAAGGTTTATTGTGTATTTTGGGGTGCCATTTTAAGACCCTGAACATTAAAAATCTGGAGAGATTCGAAGTGGTAAGAATAACGATGCCCCCGACTATGTTTTAGGAAACACAAACGTTTTCTTGGCATAAACATAGAATCCTAAATGGAAATTTCGAACACTAAAAAGCAAAGAGAACCCAGGTGCCTTTCTCAGTTGGTGGCAACTGGCAGGACGTCCGTACGAGAAAAACAGTAATTTTTCTCATTGATCGGCTTTTGGGTGAAGGTATTACCTTTATCCACAGATAAACACAGAAGTCTTTGCTAGAAATTCGAATCCCACAAGAAGTTCTCAGTGTCTTTTACTGCGGGGCCCTTTTCGGTAGAAAGCATATTTACGGGACTGTTATGTCATTTCGACGTAAATTCTAAGGAAGTAGCGAGAGAACTCTAAAACTTGTTATGAAACTCTGATTAGTGCAAAGTAAGAGAGAATGTAGAGAAGTTCAATGTACTTTAGTTCAAATTAGGCTTAATCTTGGAAAACTAAGGACAATATATATATTTACGACTGTTTATATTTCTTTAAATTTTATATGATATTATTTTAAGGCGCATCTCTTTTAAAGTTAGTGTCATTGAAGACACTGCTAAATATTAATAAATGTTATGTGTGTGGATAGGAGACAGGACTTGTATGCATAACTGGTAAACCAAGAACCCACCACGCAAGAAGTATGATGAAAAGTAATATATAATTGTGAGGTTAACTTCCTTACCTTCACGGTCAAATAAGCAGATCTTAAAAAATATATACTATATTCACATAAACAATGCCTAAATCTAGAGAAACTTAAAACAATTCTAATGAATGGAAAATTTTTCAATCATAGTATCTTTTTAACAAAAATTACCGTAAAATCCGGCGTATAACGTGCACTTTTAACTCAAAAAATTCAATCGAAATTTACGGTTGCGTGTTATATGCAGGGTGTGAAAATGTCAGCTTTAAAAAGAAACAAAGATGAACACATAGGGGAAAAAATGGAATTCTACATATGTCGATATACTGCTTCTTTAAAAAATGACATTCCTTGTGAACTTAAAGGGTTGTAGTTCTAGAAGTAAGTTGATGTGGCATTACATTTTAAATATGATTTCTGGCATAGGACTGCCACGGCTGGCTCGGATGTAGTCCAATCTGGACGTCCAATTTTCGATGACTTTTTCCAACATTTGTGGCCGTATATCGGCAATAACACGGCGAATGTTGTCTTCTAAATGGTCAAGCGTTTGTGGCTTATCCGCATAGACCAATGACGTTACATAGCCCCACAGAAAATAGTCTAGCGGTGTTAAATCACAAGATCTTGGAGGCCAATTCACAGGTCCAAAACGTGGAATTAGGCGGTCACCCAACGTGTCTTTCAATAAATCGATTGTGGCACGAGCTGTGTGACATGTTGCACCGTCTTGTTGGAACCACAGCTCCTGGACATCATGATTGTTCAATTCAGGAATGAAAAAGTTAGTAATCATGGCTCTATACCGATCACCATTGACTGTAACGTTGTGGCCTTCATAGTTTTTGAAGAAGCATTCCACCAGCCCATAAAGCGCACCAAACAGTCAGTTTTTCTGGATGTAACGGTGTTTCGACATACACTTGTGGATTAGCTTCACTCCAAATGCGGCAGTTTTGTGTGTTGACGTAGCCATTCAACCAGAAGTGCACTTCATCACTAAACAAAATTCGCTTATGAAAATCGGGAACAACGGCAATCTCGTTTTGGGCCCATTCGACGAATCTACGCCTTGCTTTATGATCGTTTTGATGAATTGCCAAACCAAACTGAGAATAAATCACTTGACAGCTGTTAAATCGGTCGCCATCTTGGAAAGTAATGCCAACTTAAACTTCTATACCTGGAAAAAAAACACTCTTTATTAATTCCTATTTTTGATTTCACTCATAGATTAAAATTAAACAGAGAAAAATGTGGATTTTGGCTGGTAAAAATATCGAAGTAAAAAATGTAATCTTTTTTTTTTTTTGTCAATTTCACTCAATTTCGAATTCACTCAATCAAATTTTTTGTTCACTTTACAGTCATAAGTGAAGGTTTTAAAGTTTCCACGAGAGGTTTAAAGAGCTTCACAAAATAAAGAGACACTTTGATTTTTTTCGAGGTTGTTGCTCTTAGCAACAGCAATGGAAATTCTTAATTGTTGCTTATGGTTTTTCCTTGCTGTTGAAAGCTTATATTTGTGGTTAAAACATTTTGAATGCTCTTAAGAATATTAAGCAACAAGTAATCGTTGTTGATGACTTGTCTTTTGAAATTCGAAGATTCTTAAATTTCATGCTCAAAAAACCAGCTGTCTTAACCAATGCTTTTCTAATTTGTTTTCTTCATGATATCCTTGACATACCGCATGAATGTTAGGTGGTAAGGTCTATAATTCTTTCGATTTCGAAAAAAAACAAGTTTCACAGAAGGTATTCAAAATTATGAAATTATAGATGCTTCCCTTGGTTACGAACCCTTGGCATACAAATACTTGTAAATTCCAAATAAAAAATTTTAAAATTTGTTTGGAAAAAAATTGCAAATGTAGAGAGTACGTTCAAATTTTTGAGGTATATGTTTGTAGGATCCGCATTAAAACAAGCTATTTCATTTTAAAAAAATCAATTAGTCAATAATTCTTACGTAAAGGGCATTTTGATACAAATAGTTATTGACTGAAAACTAATGTGTGTGTGAACAACCTTCTGTAATGCAACTTGTTAGTAAGTAGAACCTCAAAAGGCTAAAAATTATTTATAAAGAAAACAAAATATAATTGCAATGCAGTGTTAGAATCTTCATTGAAAAATTGACTGTTATTCTAAAGTGAAAATTTCCAATATTTTATGGAAATATTTTTAACAGAAAAGCTTTTTTATCTAATATCAAATTATAAACTATTTTATCCATTAATTACTTCCAAAAATACATCAATCTGTGAATCTACCTATGCTGTTTGAAATAATAATAAATTGGTATTTGATTAGCTTGCAATACCACTAGGGTACTCATTCATTCTAAACTAGCTTATAGAAGAAAATGAAAATGAAAGAAAAAACAACCTACTTTTTTATAATAAAAATTTTAAAAAATTGCATTAAATTATTTTTAAAAACGGTCTATAACTAATATTAATAACATGAAATTTTTCCGTGTTATGCAACGAATTCCATAGAAAAATTTAATTTACATGAATTTCCATTGCCAGCGAAATATTCTTTAAAAAGTTGCATTTTTGGAATTCTACATTGTAATTGATCGTTTGCATGAAAATATGTATCGCATTGTTCTATCCGATGAAAAATGCAAACTGACGCATTTCGAAGCTTCTATTTTTGTCATGTATGAACAACTGTACACCAAATAATCAACTATTCAATGTTTTAAATATTTATTTTCCTTTTATAGGCTTACGTCCCGGTAATAAATGAAACGCACCACCTCCATTGTTACAGAAATCGAGTTATACTGTCAATATTTAAGCACCAGCAAACATGCGTTCTAGACACTCTTTCTCAGACGATCGAGAAATTTTATGAGGGTTTGGAATTTAGTCGGGAATGTGGCTGCTTTATGTAAATTTCGAACATTTTCCGTGGGTGTTTGGAATGCGAAAACGAGCGAGCGTTTTGTTTTCGTTCGCCTAAGTAAATGTCTTATTTTTTTTTTCTTTAACGCAGTCCATGTTCTTTGAAGAAAAGATTAAGTATGTAGATTTCATGGTTAAGAAGAAGAAAAAACATGCTACAAGTAATTTGGAATTCCCTCTTTTTCAAAAGTATCGTTGGAATGTGCTTTGACAGACGCTTACTCATTTGTGGAGTGGGTCGGTCCAATTTTCAAAACTAAACTAAGACATTAAAACGCCGAAAAACTTTTTTTCGTCGGATTGTGTGTAAAATCTGAAATCCGCATTCTTTCATTGTATCCTCTGTAAAAGAATCTTGATTTAATTTTGCTTTTGTTTAAAGATACGACTTAACAAACGCAACTTCTGAAAAAAAATGTCTGTCTTCAAACTTAATTATGTGTTCCTGAAAAAGAAACGAAAAGTCTCAGCCTATTTTTTTTGTTTGTTTTTAATTTAAAACAGAAAAGGACTTTTAAATTAAGCGCGTTTTTATTGTTTATCCGATGCTTTTAGCAATTCTTTTTTTAAAAAAAACCCAAAAGTCTATTATAGACTTAAATATACAATATGGTGCTTATTGATATTTAATAAAAAATGACTCTAAATCTGTGAGACTATATATAATTATCTATCAGAAGTTCGCCAAGATAGTGTAGTAATCATACTCACGAACTCGAGGCCGGCCTGTCATGTCTGCACCCTATTGCCTCTGAAGACCCGCCGTGTAGATGGGCTGATGCACGTGAAATCTATCTAGGCTTTAAGTCCTCCCTTTAGCGTTGTATGGTAGGTTGGAGATGAGTTGCCAGCTGAGGCATCGTCCTGGTCGCTTGACCTAGGTTGAAAATTACGAAGTCCGTCTGAACCGGTTTGTAGCTGTAAACCTTTTTTGGTGAGTTCGGTTCCTTGGGTACTTTGCAGGGGCGTAGCTACCACCGTATCAGCCGTATCAATGATACGGGACCCACAAGCTATAGGAGCCCCAAAATGTGTGAGAAAAACATTGTAAAATCTAAAGGGATCCCACAAGGTATTTTGATACAGGGCCCGTGCAGGACTAGTTACGCTAGTGGTACTCTTCCAATAGCCCTAGTGTTGCTTCATATAGCGCATTAAATACTCATTCGCTCATTGCCAAAAAAAGAGAAAGTACATTTTACTTTTCGTTTTTATAATGTAAATATCTACTGAGCTTATATTTTTCAACTCCTACTATCAGCTCACAATCTCTATATATTTATTTATTTATTTATTTTTATCTTGGTGGAATTTTTTCAATCGTTAATGAAATACATTTTAAAGCGCTCCATTGAGCTGAAATTTTATATACATGATTATTTTGGATTACAATACAATAATTTAATTATGATTAATAAAAATTAATTGAATAAAACTAATTATTTAAAAAATTACAAATACAGCCACGTTGGTATTATTTTTGGCAACTTGTGTCAAAACTTGAAAAGATTTTTTTCTCACATTTTAAAGCGCTCATTTAAGCAGAAATTTTCTATGCACTATTGTTTTGGGGGGAAATACGATAATTTAATTAAAATTAATTGACTGAAAATAATTATTTAAAGAATTACAGATACAGCCACGTACAATACAATAATTTAATTATAATTAATAAAAATTGATTAAAACTATTTATTTAAAGAATTACAAATACAGCCACGTTGGCATCATTTTTGGCGACTTGTGTCAAAACTTGAAAAAGTTTTTTTCTCACGTTTTAAAGTATTCAGTAGAACTGAAATTTTATATACACGATTGTTTAGGATGACAATACGATACTTTAATGATAATCAATAAAAATAAATTGCCACTTAATGTTGTGATTCTGTCATATGTATATACATATTTATATTAATTGTAACTATTTAACAAAAAGTAGCTAAAATAAAACTTTTCTTTGTTGATCTAAGTAGGAATTGACTTAAAATTTTTTTTTTTATATTACACTTGTTTTAGTTACAACTCACCAATATTTAGACTGGCTTTTTCATCCCGCTTCAGATTTCTTTACCTAAGCTCATTTTGTGAGTTGAACAATTGAGAATACATTGTAACTTGGAGAATGATAATATGCCCCTTTACCCCTTAAGTAACTTGATTCAAGATGCTCTTGATGAGTGATCGTTCCAGCCATTTTTGCTTCCCGAAGGGAATCATTTTTGCCAGGACTGGCCTTTTGAATCCAACAGAGAGTGATCGTGAGATATTAGATTCTGTTTTCAGATAAAGTCTTCTCTCAAAGTCAAATGGTCTTTAAAGCGAACTTAATGGGCTAACACAGGGGATCCACTTGCATCGTTGGAGGTGATGTATTTCGTTGTAAGTATCCGCAAGGGTCAAGTTGAGGGCGCATTAACGTGGAATGCAAATTTTCGGGGATTGTAAAAAAGTTTGAGGAGCATCATCAGTGTCCGGATTTCTCAGACGTTCGTGACTTTCATCACATCTTCCGGGATTCTGCTTTGCATGCGGGAAAACGAATCTCAAAATGAATATTCTCTAATCGTTTCCGTAACTCAATATGGTTGGTTGATCAGGTTATTGTTTTATTGATAGAAATCTGTAATGGCCATCCAGATGTATAGCTTATTATGGATTTAGATTCAATGTGTGAGGTTGTCTTCGGTACTCTTGTATTTAGTTTGTATTTCAAATACAGTGGGTGATCGGTTAACGAACATAATCCGTTCCAAGACTATGTTCGCTATCCGAAATGTTCGTTAACCGATCATCGATTCACCATACACTTCTATGTGAAATCGATTAATTCATTCTGGAGACCCTAAAAATTAAATTTTAAAAAATGTGTAATTTCTTAGTAAGTTTTTTAAAAAAATAATACATTCATATAGTCTTGCATATTAATCAGTCCTTTTCATTTTTTGCTTATGGGGCGTTGAAGAACATGTCCAATGTCGATTGCTTTTCTCTCTTTTTCAGGATTTTCCGGAAGTAATTAATAGCATTGTTGTTTTAAAGATCCCCAACCCTACTGACATCAGTTTGGTTTGGGTGCCATTCTAAGACCATTGCTCTGACATCCGCCCACTTTTTCAAAAGATCTTTAATGGTAGATGTCGGCAGTGGTCCTCTTTCGTCTTTCGCTTGTTCAGAAGGAGACACAATTCGCTGTGTTTCTTGGTGTTCTTCATTCAAAATTTCTTGGAGTTCTTCTGTCATCAGTTCATCTTTATGTCCCATTATGAGCTCTTCTATGTTATCCTCGTTCACCTCCAATTCCAGATCTCTAGCAGTTGTCAAAATTTCATCCATAATTTCCCTGATCACCTCCGAAAGTGTGTTCGTTGTCCAAACACAAAAAATCTTTCTTGAAAGTGTTCGTTATACGAACACAAAAATCTTTCGTGGAAGTGTTCGTTAACCGATCACCCACTGTAATGTAAAAGAAAGTATAGTATTATTTTTAAACTTGTTTATGGATAAGATTATTAAAATTTCCAATGACGGTATCTTTCATTTATTTCTATTAGAAAAGAACGTTTAATTTCTTTGGAAAGTTACAGACCTAAAGTTAATTACAGAAAGCGTATTCTGCAATTAACTTGATTCATGTTATAATGTTCTAATTAAATTTAAAAAAATTAAGAGATTAGTTTAATACTATTTTACTGGAAAGTACGTGTTTTATAGGTATTTACGTATTATACCGTCGACCATTGTCGCCAAATTCTGTCATCGGTATTTTTGTGTTCGAACGTGCGCACGAATAGCTTTTTCATTATTGGCTGCATATTGAGGAATATGTTGACGTCTTTTGATTTAATGAAATTGGTCGACGATGTTATACTTAAGTACCGTTTTGTTTAGTACAAAAAGAAAAAAACAGCTCTGCTAAAAATAACCCGATGATTATAAAAATTAATTTTTCTAACAAAGCAATTTTTCAAAAAAAAAAATTTTTTTTTTAAAAATACGCTATTTTTTATAGCGTTAACTTTCAGGACAGATTAAAAATTTCAGCGAAATTAATTTTTTCCCCAAAGTGCTGAAATATAGTTTTGCTAGATAAAGCTTTTAGTAGAAAGTAGAAATATATTAAGATACTAATTATTTCAATTTGTACGTGGAATTTTCCAGACAGGTAATTGAACCTAGAACTTTTTCAAACAGCCATCAAATATTTTAACTATTAAGTGACTAATATGAAAATCATCCCTACTCTATTTAATTGGACGAAGTACTATATAATTAAGGTGATAATTTGTAAAACAGAAATGCAAGAAAAGTGAATAATATATACAGATTGCGTCTATTAAAACTTCAAAATTTTTCTTTCACATACTGAAAATAAAATCAATGTAAGGGATACATGAACAGTGAAAGAAGGGAGGAAAAAATAGATAAATTAATAAGTCTCCTTATCTATAATTAACTAGTTCTGTAACTTCTTCACTTTCATTCATGCGTTCAAAGAACCCATTTCCTTTCAATGCTCAAAACATTCCAAACTACTCCAATTCCCTACAGAAAAAGGCATTCAATCCAAATGAAATGGCGGAGAATGCGCAATAGCAAGTAGTCAGCATTCATTCTACAGAGGACTTATTGTTGGCAACAAGAAGAGGTCAGATATTTTTGGGGACTGCTTAAGAAAAGAGGATGAAATCTTTAATGCTATTGGTTTCGAAAGGTGCAATACCTTCTGAGTTGTTCGAATACGATGAAGTGGTTCGGTCCGGTTCTAATTTCTTTTTCGTTCGCTCCGCACTTAGGATAATGAGGCTCAGGGAATGCTTTCGATCATTCCTTTTATTTTTTATTCTTAGCCACTTGCTAATGGATCCCATTAAGGACTCTCATTCCTTTTCGTTCCCCTACCCTCCCTCTGTCCTGCCCTCACCTCTTCAGAAAGTGATTCGCTTTTGTTTTTTTGTTCGTGGGAGGAGGAAAAACTGCTTCCAGTTAGCAGATGATATTTGAGTGGTGATGTTTTCTAAACACTCAATGAGCTGTGTGCTTTGTGTTCTGATTTCTCAACGTGACTTCAATTGACTCCTACGTTGTTTCTGGGATAAGATATTAAGCACGAGCGGATTGGAAACGTTTGTTTGTTTTGCACGTCGAAATTTTTTTTTCTCTTTGCGAAAATTGTCTGTCAGAATGATTCACGGTTTGTTTCAGAAATGCCCATTTAAATTTTCTGGAAATTTCTGAAATCATTTTGTGAGAGATTAAGATCTATAAGCTGGCTACTGCATTTTCAATGTTGCGAAACATTAGAGGTGGAATTTTTATCTTAATGCCGCTACGTTATGTAAATTATGTACAAAACTTGTTTTTTATATTTGCGTACAATATAACGTGCAACGTTAAGTGTTTATACACTCTTTAATAAAACCGGATACATACTTATACGCATAATAGCAAGAGATTAAAAACAAGATAATTACAATTTAATGATTCAGATTACACAAAAAAAAATACCATCCCCAGAAAAATCCTTTAAGTACAATAAAACTGCTGTATAAGTATCTTAATCGTAGTAAATTTTTTTTATGGAACTTTTAATTTCTGTGCGTTTGTATAAATATAGTTTTGTAAATGAATTTCGAAACATTGCCTTACTTACATTTTTAATAGTCACTCCTTTAGGCTTAGGAGCAGCTTTTAATACAAATTTCAAGGTATATATATATATATATCAGTGGCGCACACAAAGGGGGGTCCTGGGGGGCCGGACCCTCCAAACACTTGATATTTTTTTCCGATTGATTGTAATTCTAAGTATATAGTACGTAAAATTTAATTAAGTATTTGTTATTAATAATTAATTTTATTAATTAATTATTTATTATTCAATAATTAGTTTTTTACTGTGTTTTGTTCCCGAAAATCGACAAAATCAAAAGGAGCATGATACAAGAATGGTGAACTTTCGACCCCAGACCCCTCCCTCCTTGAAAAATTCCTGTGTGCGCTACTGATATATATATATATATATTAAAATTAACATTGTTTTTTTATTGATAATTTTGTATACATATTTGATTAGCCACTTCTTTTTTTAATTGATTTTAAACAAGATGACACATTTATTTTAAAGATATCTGACTATACGTTCAGAACCACGATTTTACTAAAGCGTATAAATGAATAAATCTTTTTGAAATTTAGTGTAACTTTTGAATTATAATATACATAGAAAATTGTTTTAAGAATCCAATTATAATAAAAAAATTATTTTATTGCATTTTTTAGGGGGTGGGGGAGCAAAAAACGAAGAAAGAATGGCATATTTTGTAAGCATTCACCTTTTACGGAAAATACTTTTGTTGTAAATGATATTTTCCCTCTATTTATAGCTAGGACTACTCTATAGAGCCGAAGTTAGGATTTTAAAAACATTTATATTGCTTCCAGTTTTACTATCAATTGAAATAATATCTGGTGTTTCTTTTTTTTTATTAAAATTTCTCTACTCTGATTTACTTAAATGTAAATGAATTTACTTTTAAATTATATTTTTCACAAATCCTACTTCAAGCTTTGTACTTAAGTCTATAGGCAAAATATTATAACCGAAACATGTTTCATAAATGAGAATGTTTTAAAAATATGTCTTTATAATTTTAATTATATTATAAGCATTTTAATATTTTTTTTCTTATGTAAGAATATTCTTCAAACGATTTTATCCATATATTCTTATACAAGTGACACTATCGTATTTATTCGAATCTAAGTCTCGCCCAATTTTCGCGAAGAATGAAAAATAGTTTAAAATGGTTTATCGATATCTAATTTTACGAAATTAAAATAAATTTAAAATGAGAACTACAAAGAAGTGAATAATTAGTTTTTTTTACCAATTTTATAAACTTTTAATTGCATACACTACCTTCAATAGCTCTTATTGTGCCATCCAACGAAATTTTTTTCCTTCGATTCTAAGCCGCGCCCGATTTTCAGTAGCATTAACATTGAAAAAAAAGTGCGAATTAGAATAGAGTCGATACGGTAATTATGAAATTTTTTTTTTTTTTTACTTTTTACGTTTTTTCAAAATTGCGGTTCCGAACGTTGTTAGATTGCTCGATGAAAAAGTAGCTTTGTTTTATGTTGGTTATATTATCCATTAGAAGATACTAAATGTGCCACCGACTCTACATTATTCTACAACTGAATGAAGGAGCAGTACTTTGTTAGAATAAATACATTAATGTTATTTTTTGGTCGATAAAAAGAATAAAGAAAAGAAAAATCGCGCCTCTATAATCAGTCGGAGAACGATTCAATATAAAACGAAACCGCACGAATGTGCTGATTTTAAATCCATCATTAATTAGAATGCATCATTAAAGTACATTAAAACTCGATCTTTATAATGGTGCATTGTGAATATCTCTTTTGAAGATCGTTCACATTGTTAGTGAATGGGCCATCAAATGTCGTAAATCGGAATTAGGTAACGATGCGACATCATATTAAATGGTTTTTCGTGTTTTTCTATTTCATGCAAATTAACCGAGGGCAAAATCGTGGGGATTGTATTAGAAACATTAAGACTGAAAGTGAGCAAAATACCGTTGGTAATGATCAAGTATTCTGATTTAAACAAAGGATTAGGGAGAATAAGCCATTTAAAATTGTTAATCAGTTCACAGGTCAAAACGGGTAATATCGGTTTTATTTATCTGTTTATTAGAATTTTTATCGTCCAAAAATATTGATTAACACTTATTTTTTATAATTCAGGAACTTTTCCACGGTAGCCGCGTGATCAGCATCGTTAATTTGTAGTTGGTGTTGTTTCCATCAGATTGTAAATTCGAGTCCTGATGCCACGGTCTGTAGAAGCAATAATGCACTTTAAATCTGTCGAGATCAAATTCCTTAGGTTGGCGTCATGTGGAAGTTATGAAAGGGGAGTTTTTCGTCGTTTGATCGTCTGCGTCGTTCAACATTACGAAGTCTTTTGACAATAGTGGAGCATTAATGTGCCGTCAGTCATATCTGTGTATATTATTTTTACTTGCTTTTTTGCATTTTTTGTCGAAATCGTTTGAGTAGCTTTGTGTTAAGAAGAGAAAAAAATTAGAAGGTTAAAATTTTAGTATTTTGAAATAAAACTTTAAAATTGTGTTTTTAAATGTTGATGAAAATGAGAGAAAATTGAAAAAGCGTCGTGTTGATGGAAAGAATTCAATTTGTTAAGAAATATACAAAAAATTAAATGAACATGACGAGAACAACATCTGATCTGCCATCCCACTCTCCAAATTTCTACTCCTCATCACCGTGCATTGACGTCATCCTCTATGCGGTGGTTTTTAGTGGCACGAAGGCTTTACTCGACAGAAACATCACCGGCCACGAGTTCGCAATCATGACTACGTAGTTTCATGGCAACATAAAATCGGCTAAATTCCTGTGACGTCATAGTCACGTGATAATGACAACCACGTGTTCTAGCCAATCAGTTGAAAAACATGACGTCATTGTGACATGATAATGACAACCACGTGTTTCTAGCCAATCAGTTCAAAATCTCATGTGACGTCATAGTCACACAACAAAAATATAATCATGTGTTTCCAGCTAATCAATTCATGCACTTTGTTCTTGACCACTTTTGCTCTTTGCAGAAACTTTCTCTAAAATAGTACATATTTGTCAACAATAATAAGACACACAAATAAACGAAATACACTCTTTTAAAAAAGTACATACATAAAAAAAGATTTTTTTTTATTTTAAAATCTTTTTGTGTGAAGAAGTTTTTTTCCACAACATTAAGCATCTTTACCCAATTAATAAATTTATATTGTTTCTAAGTTTTACGAATAGAACAAGTACAATTAGTTTAATATCAGTTTTGAATTTAATGGAGAACGCGTGTTTGTCTTTATCATGTGACCTTCATGCACTGAAGCCCATTTATTTTACATAAAATATGAATTACTAAATTCGATTAAAAATTCATCAGTCCGTTTTCATTACGAGTACGACGTTATTTTTGTAAATAATTAGTAATCATTCCTTTCTTTAGTAAACGGAATTCTCTATAGAATATTTCGAACTCACTTGTTTGCTTTTGTATAATTCTAATTTATTAAGAATAATAACTGCAAGTATTCATAATACTTTGCGAAATAAATAAACTACGCACACACACACACATCTTATTCATTTATTTACAGCACATTCCTTGAAACATATTATTCGAGGTTAAATGCCAAGTGTAATATATTAGCATGAGTGTCAGGGGTTTGAATTACATGACACATACTCAAACCACATAAACATGGTGGCTTTTATTATTTGTTAACTGAGAGGTTAAGTGCACAGAGATATTACGTAACTACATTACTTGTTTAGAGAAAAGTGTTTACAAAAATATTTTCTATCTCTTGTTCCATGTATTGGTTTTTTGGTCTGCGAGTATCTTGGGATGACGTGCAAGTGAAGTTAAATAAGAATGGAATGAAGTAAAATATCTCATTTTTGAATAAATAAACCATATTAAGACGGAGGAAATGTTTCAGAACGAGTTTAGGGCGCCATTTCTAGAACGAAGAAAATTCCGAGGCTAGTTGGAATAAATTCATTTGGCCTATAAAGGTCTAATCATTCTTAGTTCTAATTTAGAATTTTTTTCTTGAATTTTTTCAACTGGATGTTGCATATTTCCTCGTGTTGAACTTGTCTTTTGCAACTCTTTTAACTATTTTTCTTTGTTCTGTTATGATACATAAATGAACTTCAACGACTCAGAATGCTGTGCAAAATTTTTTCTGTTTTTAGTATTATATCACGAATAGTATAATTATGGCATATTTTTTTTAAGAAATGTGATGGAATTTTATTACCTTGGTATAGAATGTACTTTAAATTATCAGACATATATTTAATGTATCCTGACATTAAAAAGGGAAAAAAATCATAGCATATATCACATTAAAGCTAATGCAGGAAATTTATTAAAAAAATAAAATTTCAGAACACAGCGCAGCATACTTCGTTGGTTGTGGTATTTAACCCTTTATCTACCGCATTATGATTTAATGTAGTTTTTTTCATGCAATAATATTTTTTGAATCACTACATTGAAAATTAAGGGATATATACATAAAAAAATACTCAACTTTGGGGAATTTAATCCGTTAGAGTTAATGAATTAATTAAAGATAATCAACTGTAAAATTAATTATTTTCTCTGTTAACTTAAAAGAAATAGTGAAATCTCGTTTTCTAAGATCTTCATTAACATACAAAAAAAAATAAATAAAACAAGACACCTCTTGACATTAACTACTTTTTCGAAACAAAAATTACAATCTTCGCAATCCGATCAAAATCTCAGCGGAAAACACAATTTTTGCTGCAAAACTATTCGCCTTCCCCACTAAAAATCCGTGTAGGGCAGCGATGCACGTTAAATCTGTCGAGTGCTGAAGCGTCCTGCCGTGGGTGTGGTGTGGTTGTTAGGAGAGGGTGGTGCCAACTCAGGTGTCGTCCACGCCACTTGACCATTGTTTAAAATTACGTGGTCCGTCGCCAAAAGCCCTCGTGTAGCTGAACAGTGCGACGTTAATATTCACTCACTCATTCACTCACTCCCCGCTAAAATACTCATCATAGAACCCGTGCTGCCATATATCTTGGAAGAGGAGATTTAAAAGAATATTCCTATTGAGTATCCTCAGAATATTCGTAAAAACGGTTATTCTGTGTGATTTTAAAGTGAGTGGTACTTATAAGTACCGTCGGTAGATAGAGGGCTAAGTGAATTTTTTATTAGCTTTTTAGAAGTAGTGTGTGTGTAAAATCTTCATATTACATAAATTATATATTTTTAGTGAAGAGCACACAATACTTAAGGTAACATTCATCAATGTAGAGAGGTGTTAATAAACACTCCATATATCTCTTTCCCAGTACGGTTTTTTGAATGCCCCCTATAATTCAGGTACAAGCGTAGAACTTTTCAAATTAAATGTCATATTTTCCCAGATTTTTAACATTTATTCGTTTTCAGACAAATCTCAAAAACATGGAGAAAGTTTAAATCAGTTGCGAAGTACCGAGATAATGTAATAATCAGTCTGCAGATCTCTAGTTTCATAGTTCAGTTCTAAAATTATCACAAATATTTGTGCAATATACACATTTATGGAACTTTCATAACATTTAATTTAAAAGTAAGTGTGAAAAACCTGAAACGACATCAAATTTGTTAAACGACCGAGACCTCGACACCATCCGACCGACCGAATTTCCTATCGGATCCAAGGGAAGGCGAAAGTGAAAAAAAAAGCGGTCATCACGAGGGGGGAGCGGATGGCAGGCGCGCGTGCCAGAGATTGACAAACGATTCCCTCCCACGCACGCGAGCCATCCTTCTCCCCTCTCTCCGCGCGCGCCGTCTCTTTTCGCGATGTATTATTAAAAGTGGCTGTGATTTTTGCGACCCGCATCTGACCTTGCTCCGACCTCTCGCTGGAGAAATGGAACGCCTGAAAAAAAGGCTGCTGCAGTAACACTAAAATGGAACAACGCATCCGCGTTCTTGTCTCTGTTTTCCCTCACCTGATCCATCCATCTTTCGTTGTCAAGGAGACAATTATGACTCAATTTGGGGACCTATAAATGCCATGGGATCCTCTAATGTTATAATAAATCTTTTATAAATGCTATTCTGCTTCGTTAATATCCTCATCAGCTTTCAGAGACTTCATCCTGACGTCATCTTATTGGATTGGATGATTTGATTTTTTCCAATCATTTTCACTAATGCGGGCTAATTACCATTAGAAATAATTTCCAGGAAGATATGCTATATTTTCTCTTTTTTCCCAAATTTTTGTTGCTTTTGTTATGCAATGGATTTCGAATCATTATCTGGTATCCAACAAGTAGCTCGGATGTTTTTTTAAAATTTAAGTTATACATCGAAGAGTGGTATTAATTTTGAAAAGTACCGTATTATTTTTAAACTATTATTTATATATATACAGTGGCGTAACGTACACCCCCACACTTCGGGGGGCAGGGCTCTAAGGGGCCCAAAGCCTGACTGATGCAATGTATGTACCCTTTGTAAGATCTGGCTTGGAACCAAAAACCTGACTTTGCAGGGGGGGAGGCTAATATTCTCCGTTACGCCACTATAATATATATATCAAGACTTGGAGTAATGGAAAGTGCAGCTGTTTATCATATCATAATTTCAATGTTCAGCAAATCATTCTGTACTCCAAGCCCTGACAAGAGACGAGAACTATTACAAGCGTCGATTAGGAGCGAGTGAGCCGTTCGTGCACGTGCTTTCAGTAAGTCCGCAGAAGTTGAAGTCAAAGTACGAATGCGCGCGCGGGAGGTGGGTTGGGTTGTTCTGGTAGGAAGTTTACCCCAACTGAAATATAAAGGGCTGGGGATTTATCACACACACATACAAACTCACATATCTATATATTGACTTATTTGATACATTTTCGATTGATTTTGATTTTTTACTAACGTCACACTCTGCTAAGCTGTTGGTGGTGGATCTCGTCAATTTCAAGCGACGTTGACCACACCTGACCTGGTACCACTCTCCAAACTACCACACCCCACTAACATACGGACTTTTACACGTGAAAGGATTTTAACGTGCTTCTGCTTATGTGGCGGGTCTTCAGAGGGACAAGGACTTGAATTCACAATTCGTCGGAATCGAGTTTGTGAACCATGACCACTCTTCTTCGGTGCAATTCCGAAGACATTTTGCAACAAAATACAGAAAAGATGTTACAAAAAATAGTTAAGCTTTCAAAATGGATACAATTTTTTAAATATGTATGAATTCGTTCTGTGAATTATGAAATATTTTAGGGAGATTTTAGAGAAAAACAGAACTTGTTTTCTTTCGGATAAACTTTCAAATTGTGCTCCGTGTAGGGCATCAATGCACGTTAAATCTGTCGAGAGCTGAAACGGCCTCCCGTTGGTGTGGTAGTTAGGAGAAAGGGGTGCCAGCTTAAGTGTCGTCCACGTCACTTGACCATGGTTCAAAATTACGTGGCCCGTCGCCAAAAGCCCTCGTGTAGCTGAACAGTGCGACGTTAATATTCACTCACTCACTCACATTCAAATTGTGCTTCATAATCACGTTATTCTATTTTTCTTTTTCATAAGCTTCAAACTTTTGGGTTTCCAAGTAGATGGAATTATATTTTGTCTTATTCTTATGAATTAACGTTAATATTGGATGAACCGACGACACGTTAAAATAAAAAAAATAGCATTTCGAATGTGTTATATAGTCACTTAATGATTAATAGGAAAAAAAACAAAAATTTTATTTATGCTCGAAAAGTTAGCACACATCACATATTTATTTAATCAGAATTCCTACGCTAAATAATTGCAGCGTCGATTTTTCTTGGATCTAAATAAATTAATTTCTAAAATAAATTTCCTGCTGAATTATTTTGTAAAAAAAATTTAACGTTTCATTTTCTGACAAAAAACAAATTTCATCTTTTTCTGGAAATTAGATAATTTTTATTATTAAATCCCCCCCCTCATTACATAATACATTTATATGAAATACAAATGCCTGCTCGGGAATGCATGTTAAATTTTCACTATTCGAAATGAATAAGCACTTTTTTGCCTTCTCTCTCTGTTTCTTAAAAAAATTTATCTGCACTATAACTTCAAGACAAATTTTACACAAAAACATTTCTGGGCGAGGTTAATCTCAATGAGTCATCAGTGAAACATTCCCAAATGACATGTATTAAATGAAAACACACGGGGATTTTTTTTTCAACCGCCCATATCCTGTCCCTCACATTCCCCAAACTTTAAACCCGCCCACGCGTCACCTGGAACCCCACATCAAAAGCTCACAAAAACCGTTGTGGTTACCATTTTAATTCGAATCTCAAGTCATTCAACCGTTTTCACTTGAGTAACAGTAAATCGGATTAAAAATGCACGTTTTCAGGAAATGGTAAATCTTCACGCGTACGTTACATTTATTTATTTATTTTATTTTTTATTTCAGGTCAGAGCTTTTTTCGTTAAATCTTTTAACATTCGAAACGAAAATCTTCGGATTGAAACAGGCCACAAAGACATTTCCCCTCGACAGTGTGGGCGAGGTATTTATTATAATAATTCTAAGACGAGAATTCCTTTTGGCCTTTCCCTAACAAAGGACTCTGATTTTCACGTTGCAAAAGGGACAAGAACCATTTTTTTTTCATACCCTAATCTCAAAATACCGAGGACTCAAGTTTAGTGATCAATTTTCGCATGAAATCAGATAGAAAAAGCATGGTGCGCATTATGTATTATTTTCTTTTGTGCTCTATTTGTCTTGATGGTGGGCGGAGGTGCTGCAGTTCTTTGTTGTCGCATCTATTCCAGATCTGTTAACATTCGCCAGAACGACAAAAGGAAGCATAAATTAATTTGATTCTCCGTTCTAGCCCACGAAAAGACAAATGGTGTTAAAAGGGTAAGTGTTGGTTAACGGGGTCGATTGTTATAGTTCATAATTCAAGAACCTTAGAATAACCTTAAGCTTTTGTGGGTGTGCTCATATCTCGTTCACTTGCTAAATTTCGCTTTGTAAATCCTGAGATTTATTGCACTGAAAACGGGCTCTGGGATTTGGAACACAAAGTTCTTGATGAGGTCTCAAAATGGGTAGAATTGCCCGTAACTGTTTATTTTTTTATTTATTTATTAATTGCCTAGAGTGGATTGTTGTATCGATTGTGATCCAGATTTGATTCTAGAATCGAGGAGATATTAGTTTTCATACTGTGTATCCTGCTTTTATCTATGAAATTCTTCATTTCTGATTATTTCTGAGCATAATACTAGACAAAAAATTGAAAAAACTTCATTAATTCTCTTAAAAAATTTAATTATCGTGTATGTCCGTGTATAAGCCGAAATTTTTTGGAACATTTTCAAAATGAAAAGGGATCGGCTTGTATACCGTTCCGCTGATTCCGGAAGAAACGTAGTTAAGGATTTTAATTTGTTAAATTTTGGGGGTGTTTTGGATGGGACTTTTATTCTTTAAAAAAAAATCACAAATCCTTTAGTCAGTGCCGTAAGCCGAATTTCCAAATAATTGGCAAAATTATCATTTAATTTAATTAATCATTTAATTTAATTAATCATTTAATTTAATTAATCATTTAATTTAATTAATTCATTATCGTAAAATTATCATTACTCATTGAGATATGTTCCTCAAGCAGCGAATTTTTATCATTGGGCATGAAACAGGTCGACGATCACGCGCCGCGTACGAATTTTTCTTTCTGATCATTTTCCAAACAAACAAAAAAATGGCGCAGAAATTACGTTAGCTGCAGTTAGGGGGTTATCAGAAGTAAAACATATTGCCATTGCGTTTTACTTTTCAGTAGTTTGATTGGAAAATATTCCGTCTGTATGGGAACATTTTCATCCTAATGATGACATGTTTCAAAATAACAAACAAAAAAAATTCAGTTCGGCTTATACACTGGTTTTGAATTGTGGGTAAATTTTCGAAGGAAAACTGCACTCTCGGTTTACATATGGATTGGTTTATATTCGTATAAATACACTCATGTCCATAAATTAAGGATAATTCAGAATCACACAGAAATTGAACTCTAAAATAAAAATTTCACCTGTAGAATTATCACACACATCTTGAAGAAGAATATACAAATTACAGGAAACCACCAGATGGCGCGGATAGTACGTCACAATGACGAGAGTGTAAGAGAGGGGTATATAAGGAATGGTGGCAAAGAAGTAAAATTGTTCACAAGCGCTTTAAAAGCCTTTCAGTGCAATGACCGCATAGTTATGGCACAAAGGAAGCATTTGGATGATTTTTTACGTGGTAGAATTATTGGACGACTGGAATGTGGACGTACCCAGCTGGAAGTATCCGAGGAACTTGGAATCACCCAGAGTGTCATCTTCAGTATATGGCAACGATTCCAAGATGATGGTAATGTGAGTAGATGTTACAGCACAGGTCGCCCCCGAGTTACAACGCCGACTGAGGACCGGTATATTTGGCAGTTACTGCCAAAAGAAACAGACGGAGCACAGCATCAGACCTGTCTCGTCAGCTCTCTTCAGCTACCAGTACGACAGTTTCAAGGCAGACCATGTACAGACGCTTAGGGCACATTGGTCTATAAACTCGTAGGCATGTCAGATGTGTTCCACTTACCGCAACTCACTGTCGCCTGCGATTAACCTGGAGTAGAGAGCATGATGCATTGTGGACATCACAACAGTGGTCTTGTGTGATGTTTTCCGACGAGTCCAGGTTTAGTTTGCAGTCTGATTCTCGCCGGACTTTTATATGGAGAGCGTCAGGTATCCGTTACCACCAAGAGAACACCATTGAACGACACCGTTACGGTGGTGTAGGATGGCTCGCGTTTGGGGAAGAATTATTCTTGGTTCCAGAACTGACCTGTAGACGAATTGTAGACTAACATTGTAGACGAATACCTTCAATCGGAGGATATCACCCGTATAGATTGGCCAACATACTCACCGGACTTGAATCCAATAGAGCATATGGTTGGCCGACGAATTGCAGCCCGTCAACCCTCTCCCACCTGTCTACCGGAATTTCGGAGGGCATTGCTTGATGAGTGGTGTAATATTCCCCAAGATCAGGTTGATAATTTGATACTCAGCATGCCTAGGTGTTGTAAGGCCTGTATTGCATCGTCCGGGAGACATACTCCGTATTAACCATCATACTAACCATGTTATACTGTTTTTTGTAAATAGGTTCTTTTTTGAAATTTGCTCCAGGGAGTAAAAATCGCAATTTTAATTAATTATGTCAACCATATAGCATCTTTTTTGCTCTTTACCTTTTGTTTAATAAATAGACTTTACAAATAAGTCAAATTTGTTTTGCTTCTGTCTCTTTCTTTGCCTTGAACTTCATTATCCCTAATTTATGGACATGAGTGTATAATCTTTTATCTTCACTTTTTTTTCAAATCTGTTTTTGTTACATATGGCTTTATTGGAAGGGTAAATCCAAACATATAAAACAGCTCAAATATCACACAAGAGCACTGAAAAAAAAATAACAAAAAAGTAACAAATGTTTAAAGTAAGAACCTGGACACAAATTAAAATGGGAACAAAAGAAAAAATTAAAAATTTAAACAACAAGAAAAGGAGCATTACATATATATTCTTTGCAAAGAGTTCATGAAAGTTATGGCATTCTAGTACAGTTTGCTTATCTCGCCACGTTTTTGAGACTTCGTATCTAGTTCTGGACATATAATAAGATGCTCTACATTCATGATGCCCGAATTACAAATTTGGCATGTACTAGATGGAAGGATGGATATTTTATTAAGATGATGTGCCGTGCAATCATGGCCTGTTTGCAGTCTGAAGTTTGCCTCAACCTCTTCACAGGATTTGTGACAAAACTTTTCTCAAGTGTTTTGAATGTTTGCCCAGGTTTTCCTGTTGATTTTGCTACCTGGAAAGATTTAAGATAATCCACTAATTTTTCAAAAATATGTTGTTTAAGTCTATCTTTCGAAATTCTGTCGCAGTAAACTGACCAAGATGTAAATTTTAATAATATGAATCAGTAAAATGATTTTGCTGGTATAGTAGTATTATTATCAATTTTCACACTCATTCAAAACTTTACTAAATGTAATGGAGGAAAAAAAGACATATAAACATATCAATGGGCTCAATTCATGAAGTCACATGATAAAAACAAACACGTGTTTTCCATTGAATTCAAAACAAACATTAAACTAATTGTACTTGTTGTTCTATTTGTAAAACTTAGATAAAATTTCATATTTGGGTAAAGATGTTTGGGGGAAAAAATTTCTTCAAAAAGATTTTTTTAAATGAAAAAATTTTTTTTTTTGTTTATACTTTTAAATAAAATGCATTTTGTACACATATGTACTTTTTAAGAGAAAGTTTCTGCAAAGAGCAAAGCTTGGCAACACCGGAGCGCGTGAACTGATTGGCTGGAAACCTTAGATAGTTTTCATCGTGTGATTGTGACGTCGCATGAGTTTTTGAATTGATTGGCTAGAATCACGTGGTTTTCACTATCACGTGACTAGAACGTCACATGAATTGAGCCCATTAAAAAATGGTAACCATTAACTTGAATTACATATATTTTTCAAGCACAATTTTTTCTTTTTTCTTGATGTGAATTTCTGAACTTATCAGTAATGCGTAGCAATTTTTATTTAATTGGGAGAGAGTGCGTTGTATAACAATTTTCAAAAACCCTTAGCCTCGTCTGAACTTTAAGCAGGCATGTTTACATATCTTATATAATGCAAGTTTATAGCTACCGATCTTGTATTATCATAAGATAAAGAAAAATGTCCCAGCAAAACTTTAATAGGCGTCTTCTTTTTTAGTTGCAACCTTATCACACGTTAGTTTACGATAGATTCTGATAACTGTACCATACATCTTCTAGTGACAAGATCCTTTGGGATGGGGAGGAAAAGTTTTGTCTAATAATGTCTTAACTACATCCGGCTTGTCTCGGAAACAAGACTAAATATTTTGAATTGCGAACCGATAAGGTATTTAGATTGTGTATCAGCATCAGCTCTGACGCGTAATAAACAGAAAACAAGAAGTCCGTGTACAGCATTTTTAAGATAACGAATTTAAATTGTGATGTATGATTATCGTTTCGGTGATCGAAGGCAGGAAGACTGCTCTTAAAGAAAGATGCTCTAGCTATTAGATTCGACGCGATTGCCGTTTACTGTGAAATGTTTTTGTGAACTTAGTGACAAAGCTTCTGAATTATCAGGGTTGGACGTACATTTGTTATGCTAACACGTGGTTTGGCAACAACTTTATTATAAACAAGCTTCGGGGCAATGTCGCTAAGTAAATGCAAAACTGTTTCGGTAATTGTTGTTTGTCAGAGGGCATGAAAAAAACTCTTTCTTGGAACAATGAAGGCAATTAATTATGTATTTTCAAGAGAAATGATTACAACCACTCTCTTATCTTGAGAAATTTTTATTTGCTTTCAAAAATATGGATCTCGTTTATTTAAGATTTAAAATTTTTATTTTTTCTAAAAGTATAGGTGTTTATAGTGTTTAAAAAGAGAGGTTTCTTCATGACTTATGACATACTTATTAGAATTCACCGAAATGTTTACTTATTTATTTATTTTACTATGTGTATAAAAAAGAAAGATGCAAACTAATTTTCTTAAGGCTGTTTTCGCCATATGTACGAGAGCTAGAACTTAACTTGGAGCACATTTTCAGACAGAAAAATGCCTCTGTTTTTATAAAAATTTGTGACATTGTAATTCATGGATTTGTTTATACTATAGTGATTTTAAAATTTCAAAATGTTTCATAAATAATTATTCTTTCTTTTTAACGTGTAAAGGGATAGCTCATGTATCATTACGGTATAGGAGAAAAAATGCGAAACACATCTTATAAAAGAAAAAATGTGTCAACTCGTATAAAAATGAGTAGTATGATAAAATAAGTGATTCTCTACAGGATAGTGAAGCCAGAATATAATATTAATGTTTGAGTACTTTTATATCTGAACAAATATTCCAAATCCTGGTCCTATTCTTTAGCATTAACTGAAGGCAGCATTCAGCAAAAAGATAAAAGTCTAGTTTACTTTATATATGTATGTGTATGTGTATGTGTGTGTATGTATATATATATGTATATATGTGTATATATGTATATATATGTATATGTATGTATATGTATGTATATGTATGTATATGTATATATATGTATATGTATATATATGTATATGTATGTATATGTATATATATGTATATGTATATATGTGTATATATGTGTATGTATATGTATATATATGTATGTAGGATTTTCCGTTTGAACCGTTTTGTAAAAGGTTGAGTCATATCCTTTTCAGAGGACTATTAATGTCAATTTTGTTTATTACCGCATTCCGAAGCAGCGCCGCCTGGTGGGCTTTCGGAGCGCCCGCTTGAATGATTTTTTGGCAGAGGCCTACTAACCCCCGCCTGTTCAACACGGCACGTTTTTTGCGCATTTCGCGCCCAGCGCGGTTTCAGTCCAAGCATGAGAAATGTAATTAATTTCCCCGTCTTCTAAAGGGGTATAACTCAACTTTCAATTAACCTAATTTCTGCATGTCTCTTTCCCTTTGTAAATATTCCCCTTGTAAATTTTCCCCTTTAACTTGAAATAAATTCTTTTTTACTTAAATGAAGTATCTGCGTTTAAATGACTTTGATTCCATTAATTCATCACTAACCCTTTAATACTTACCCCTAGACAACTACCTCGCCAATTTAAAATCCCGACTTCTGAAGAGTCTGATTTTTATTCGAAGATTTTAGTCGGGACTCCCACATGTATATATATGTATATGTATATACGTATATGTATATGTAAAGAGTGTTTTTTTTTTCAGGTATAGAAGTTTAAGTTGGCATTACTTTCTAAGATGGCGACCGATTTAACAGCTGTCAAGTGATTTATTCTCAGTTTGGTTTGGCAATTCATCAAAACGATCATCAAGCAAGGCGTAGATTCGTCGAATGGGCCCAAAACGAGATTGCAGTTGTTCCCGATTTTCATAAGCGAATTTTGTTTAGCGATGAAGCGCACTTCTGGTTGAATGGCTACGTCAACACACAAAACTGCCGCATTTGGAGTGAAGCTAATCCACAAGTGTTTGTCGAAACACCGTTACATCCAGAAAAACTGACTGTTTGGTGCGCTTTATGGGCTGGTGGAATGCTTCTTCAAAAACGATGAAGGCCACAACGTTACAGTCAATGGTGATCGGTATAGAGCCATGATTACTAACTTTTTCATTCCTGAATTGAACAATCATGATGTCCAGGAGCTGTGGTTCCAACAAGACGGCGCAACATATCACACAGCTCGTGCTACAATCGATTTATTGAAAGACACGTTGGGTGACCGCCTAATTTCACGTTTTGGACCTGTGAATTGGCCTCCAAGATCTTGTGATTTAACACCGCTAGACTATTTTCTGTAGGGCTATGTAAAGTCATTGGTCTATGCGGATAAGCCACAAACGCTTGACCATTTGGAAGACAACATTCGCCGTGTTATTGCCGATATACGGCCACAAATGTTGGAAAAAGTCATCGAAAATTGGACGTCCAGATTGGACTACATCCGAGCCAGCCGTGGCAGTCCTATGCCAGAAATCATATTTAAAATATAATGCCACAAGATTACCTTTCGAATAAAAAAAGTTCATGTCAATCGAATAATACATCGTTGTTTTATTGCAATTTAAAGTTCTATACCTCTAAAAAAACACCCTTTATATGTATATATGTTTATGTATATATGCATGTTGTGTTGTAGTTTAGTGTTTTTTAATTAATGTGACCACGATAGCCGAGTGGTCATGGTCACAAACTCGTGAACTTTGTGTCAAACATTCGGAACCTTGTGGTGGTCGCAGTAGCCAAGTGGTTATGGTCATGAATAAGTAGCCAGTGCGTCGCGCTTGTGAGTCCTGGTGCTACTGAAGACCCTCCGTGTAGAGGGGACCGATTCGCGTTAAATCTATCGAGGCTCACTGTCCACCCGATGATGTGATGTGACAGTTAGGAGGGGGAGGTTCCTGCTCGGATATCATTCTCTTGACTTGACGAAGGTTCAAAATTACGAAGTCCATCACAAAAAGCGTCCGTGTTGCTGTTTAGTGTGACGTTAATATAAATCTCACTCATTCGCTCACTCGGGTTCTGATGTCACCGAAGGCCGGCTGTGTAGAGGGACTAATGCGCACTAACTCTGTCCCGATCTAAAGTCCTCACGTTGGTGTGCTGTGGAAATTCGGATAGTGTTGTCGTCTCACTTGACCAATATTCAGAATTACGCCAATAACCCTAACGTTGCTTTAGAATGCGACGTTAATAAAAAATCAAAATCAAATGAGTGTTTATAAATTAATCTTTTTAAATGTTAATTATCATTCTTTTAGTCACTATATTATACTTCGGTTCATCTTTAATTTAATTCTTTAAAAATTATTAAGAAACAATTTTTTTTAACAAGTTAAATATATTGAAAAAAAATGATTGTAAAATGAACATTAATGCAAATAACCAACTCTTCTGTACAAAGGATTACTTTTATTTAATCACATCTGATCGCATTGTTATTATTAAAGTTTAAACAAAGTATTAAGATAGTTACTTATTATTTACTTACAATATGAAAAAGAACTATGAAATTTTGATATTAATAATGTTATTCACAATATGGCCCAAAATTTTTAAAAAAATAGAGGACAATTTTTTCTTTGATGCATATTGTGTAATTATATAAAAATGTGAAAAAATTTTTATTTATTATTTTATAGGTAGAAATTTAATTCAAAAATAAATTATTTCAAGCACATAAAAAGTTTAAAATCAAACACTTTGACTGTAAAATATTAAAGAAATTCCGCAAAAATGGTGTTTATACATTGATTTGATCGCGGTGAACGCGACTAAGTTTTCAATAACCAACAACGCATAATTTTCGAGAGAAAAAAAATTTTCGCAGAATTCAACATTCGAAAAGCATTCTAATTTTTCTCAATGGAATTCTTGCTTTGGAAGTAGAAAAAAACTACATTTTCGAATTTTTGAGCTATTTTAATGTAACAATAGCCTTTAAAAAACTAGAACATCATCTACATTCTCACAATTCGTAAAAAAAGAACAGTAATAAATTGTGTTTTGACAGATGGCCAACAAATTCTCGATAACATCAAAAATAAACACAAGAAACGAAATATCAATAAAACAAGTGATTGAAAAGGATTTAATAGAACAACTGGGTGGACCGCAGAATTCCTGACATTTAGATTTTAATCTTCATTTTAGAGCACTGATTAAACGGTAAAACGAAACACCTTCTTCTTGTTTAAGGGCGGGCACATTCCTCTCCATAGTTATTAGTATGATGAAGAAAGAAAGAAAGAAAAAATAGTCCTGTTGACCGCTCTTACAAAGTCGAGCTACCGACCGACCTTCGCTACTCCTTTTCTTCTATTTTTTTTTCATTCCATCGGCACAACAATTAGTAAAAAAGGTGTAGTTGGTCGAGAATGGGATACTAAAACCCGGTGGCCATTGTGTCGACGATGTGTCGTCAGGTTTTTCCAGTCTCTGCCTACGGATTCTGCAACTGATTCAAGAACGAGTTTGATTGAAAAAACAAAAAGAAAGTCATTGTTGACTGTCTTAGGTAAAATCATTCGTTATCCTTGGCTGAGAATAAAATTAGGTTGAATGGAGAATTTTTTTCTTTCCCCGGACGCATACCGATGATTTGCCTGAGGGAAGTTTTTTTTTTTCCTACGCGTTCATCGCTCCATTACCATTCCACGCATCGTCCAATGGTTTGTGTAAAACATGCATTTTGTATGGAAGTTCGGCAAAAGTTTGTGGGGAAAAAATGCATTTAATTCAATTCGAGGCAATTATTTTCTTCTAGGCTTGTTTTTGTGTCTCGTTTAGCTAGCTCTAAACACGTGTTTCTTTCTTTTTTTTTGTTTTGTTTCTTGTTTGCTTATGTGTATTTAGGATTTATTAAACATTTTTCACACAGTCTCTCTAATATGTAACATGCAAGTTGTTAACAAATATGTTTGTGTACAAAAATGTATAATTGTTGTGTGTGTTCTTTTGGAAATGGTCATCTGCAATTAAAAACATCTGTTTTGCTGTTGTAAAAAATTCTGTAAAAATGAAGTTTTAATTATTCTAAGAATTTATGAATTCTTTTTTTTTCTGTTTAAGATTAATAATAGTTTTACGCTGTATATCGCTCGAGTATTTCTTTGGATTTGGATTTATTAAGTTAATGTTAGTTTTCTATTTCCTAGTAAAAACCCGCGTTGCAGACTGTTAGTGTATATTTTATAATATCTGTATCCTGTAATTACATATTTTTTTATAAGAATGTCATTTGTATGCTTGGTATTGAGAGTTTTTTTTTTTTTTAAAAGATGCTTGTTAACGTAAAATGTACCGTACTAAATTATTCATATCTTTTATTTATGAAAAACTCCTCGTTTGAAAAGATTTTTGAGAGAAAAAGGACAAAAAAAAAAACTTATTCGAATTGAAGTGTCAAAAAATATTCCAAATTATTTTCATAATTAAAGCATTCAAACCTCTTTAATTACAATAAGTATTCTTTTCCTCGCGCTTTGAGAAGTAAAAGTTATGCTTTCAATAGCAGGAACCGTTAAATTTGTCTTCTCATTTTAATCTTACAATAAAAAAAACATTTGTAGCAAAATAATTTTGAGTCAATATTGCTCGGAACAATGTGGCCACTGAAGTCTATAGTGGTTATGGTCATAAACTCGTAGCCAGTGGGTCACGCGTTCGATTTCCAATGCCACTGAAGACCCGCCGTGTAGAGATTCATGCGTGTTAAATTTGTTGAGGCTCGAAATTTTTCCGTTGACATGGTGTAGTAGTTTGGAGTAGGAAGTGCCCTCTCAAGTGTTGTCTTTGTCAATTAACAGAGGTTCAAAATAACGAGGTACATATGTCGCCAATAGCTCTCGTGCAGCTTTACAGTGTGATGTTAATAAAAACTCACTCACTCAATGGGGTAAATTCATGTGACGTTATAATCACATGATAATGACAACCACGTGTTTCTAGCCAATCAGCTTAAAAACTCATGTGGCGTCATAATCATACGGTACATGCACACACAATCATTTGTTTCTAACTAACCAGTCCATACGCTTTGTTGTTGCCAACTTTTGCTCTTTGCAGAAACTTTCTGTTAAAAAGTACATATTTTTCAACAATAATAACGCACATAGGTATACAAAATGCATTTAATCTAGAAGTACATGCGTAAAATAATTTTTTTTTAATTTTTAAATTTTTTTGAAGAAGTTTTTTTTTATAACATTTGAACATATTTACCCAAATATGAGATTTGAAATTTTATCTTTTACAAATAGAATAAGTACAATTAGTTACATTTCTGTTTTGAATTCAATGGAGAACACGTGTTTATCATGTGACCGTCATGAATTGAGCCCATTTGCTCAGAAAAATGATAGCCTTTGGCTTAAGAAATGAATTACTTTATTTTGACGTACATTTTTTATCTTTTTTTAAATAACAATAATAATGTGTAAGAAAATAGAATCACATCGTGAGAGAAAACATCATAATCTTCAATGAAAACATCCGTGCGTGTTCTGCTTTATTACTCATCAAATAAATATTCGAACGTTCCAAGCATAAGTGAAAATTTTTCCTTATCTTACTTATTCCTATTTAGTTAACATAAGACTTAGGACATAGTAACTGAGACAACGAAATGTTTTTATCGCATGTTGAAGATATAACTCAAAGTGACTCAAAATTTGCCGTTTCAAACAGCTCGTCTCATGATTCTGAGCGTTCTTAGCTTTCGGCATATTTTTCCGATTGCGTGGTTTCTTGCAACCTTGAAAGTAGTTACTCGTGACCGATAAATACACGGCCATCACTCGACAACCTTTTTAGGGAAATAGATATATAAAAGATATTTTTTTTATTCCGGTTGCCATGTCTGTACAGCGGTTAAATGCTGAAAATCTGGTTGGTTGCTTTTCCTGTCGGTAAGAAATTTGAAGTATCGCAACGAGAAGATGGAACAGTTAAAGTAATATCGATGACAAATTTGCTTTTCGAATATATATGAAGGAAAAAAGAACGGAGATAAATTGCGAAAACAGTAAACATTTTTTAATAAAATTGTCAAATAATTAAACTAACTATGATGTAGGGCTGCATTAAAAAGGCATTGAATAAAACATGATCTTCTATGCTAGTATGTTTATGTGCTTTGCTATTATAAAAATGCAATTTTCGAAAATTATAAATATTTATACGTAAAAGATCATTAGCCTAGATAAGATTATAAACTTCACACGATATGTGATTCTAATTCAAATTATAACGAATTCAACTTGTTCATGCTTTATTAAAAATTTTCGCGGATGCATTTGTTGCAATTATTATTTTTTCTTATTCCTTCACGTTAGAATAAGAAAAGCTGAAATTGAATTTGGTTACATATATGCATGAAGTTTGTTGGCGTATGAAAATATGTAACCTTTTATGGATTTCTTTTTTAATTACGAAAATAATTTGATGATCTGCTTAATAAGTTAGTATTTGAAATAATAGTTTATATGTTCATTAATGTTGTTGTTAGTTCCGCACTATATTTTTAATACATATCCTATCTTTCTCTTTCCGTATTAATGTAAAGGGCGCGGTAGCATAATGTTTATGGTTACGAATTTATGGCTGGCGTGCCATGAGTTCTAGCCTCAGTGAAACTGAAGACCCGTCTTGTAAAAGGGATCATGCACGTTAAATCTGTTAGAGTTCTCCCGCTGGCATGGTGTGGTAGATTAGAAAGTGTGGTGCCAGCTCAGGTGTCGTCCTCATCACTTAATCGAAGTTCAAAATTACGAGGTCCGTCGCCAATAGATCACACGTTGTTTTTGTGCGACGTTAATGAACACTCTGTATCAGCGGTTCTTAAACTTTCGATCCTTGTGCCCCCCTTTATCTATCAGCCTGACATCGCGGACCTCCTAAGATTTTGAACACCCTTCCTTGATCAAATATTCTTGATTAAAATACATATTATAAAGGGTGTTTCTTTGAGAGGTATAGAACTTTAAATTGCAATAAAACAACCATGTTTTATTCGATTGACATGAATTTTTTTTTGTGGCATTACATTTTAAATATGATTTCTGGCATAGGACTGCCACGGCTGGCTCGGATGTAGTCCAATCTGGACGTCCAATTTTCGATGACTTTTTCCAACATTTGTGGCCGTATATCGGCAATAACACGGCGAATGTTGTCTTCCAAATGGTCAAGCGTTTGTGGCTTATCCGCATAGACCAATGACTTTACATAGCCCCACAGAAAATAGTCTAGCGGTGTTAAATCACAAGATCTTGGAGGCCAATTCACAGGTGCAAAACGTGAAATTAGGCGGTCACCAAACGTGTCTTTCAATAAATCGATTGTAGCACGAGCTGTGTGACATGTTGCGCCGTCTTGTTGGAACCACAGCTCCTGGACATCATGATTGTTCAATTCAGGAATGAAAAAGTTAGTAATCATGGCGCTATACCGATCACCATTGACTGTAACGTTGTGGCCTTCATCGTTTTTGAAGTACGGACCAATGATTCCACCAGCCCATAAAGCGCACCAAACAGTCAGTTTTTCTGGATGTAACGGTGTTTCGACATACACTTGTGGATTAGCTTCACTCCAAATGCGGCAGTTTTGTTTGTTGACGTAGCCATTCAACCAGAAGTGCGCTTCATCGCTAAACAAAATTCGCTTATGAAAATCGACCATTATTTTCGAAATAAAATTGCACAATTTGAAAGCTTTGTTCAGGCGTGAGTCTATTCATGATGAATTAATTGCCAAACCAAACTGAGAATAAATCACTTGACAGCTATTAAATCGGTCGCCATCTTGGAAGGTAATGCCAACTTAAACTTCTATACCTGGAAAAAAACACTCTGTGGTAGAGTTCTTTCATTGGGGGCAATTTAGTGATCTAGTCTAGGATGGCACATCTTTCAATTTTTCCATAAGGCCTTTCGGAGTCTAAAAGAGATAAAACTTAATGTTACATGAAAGACTGACTCCACGGACCCCCTTGCAAAGATCTGGGATCCTCTAGGGGTCCGTGGACCACAATTTAAAAACTGCTGCTCTATATCAATATAGTAGATATTCTTCATGTGTAAATATCGGATAAAAAAATAAACCATTAAAGAAGATAAATTTTTATGTTTTCCAATGAAAAAGTGGATTAATAGATGCTACTTAAAGGTATCCAACCTTTTTTTAAATTAAATATTTGTATTTATTTCAAATTTTTAATACATTTATAATGTGGGGAATTAATGTAAGAATATTTTTTCTCATCTTTAAATGAATGTTACATTATTCTACACTTATCCTTTTATTTCTTTGTTTGTATCTTTTTGTAATCGGCAGACAAAACATTTCGTTAGTAATGTGTTATAATAGTCATTCTGAATTTTTAAAAATAACAAGTCATTTCATGCAATTAGGGATATTATCCATTTGGCCGTAAGCGAATCTACTTTGAAAAATTTAATGGCATAATTAAATCAGTAAAAAATAAGCTACGTACATAATTCACTTCAAAATAAATCTCTTCACTCTTGATTTTTCACTCTTGATTTTTTTAAAAAAAAATGGGAAAAATTGTTTCTGCTTAACGATGACATGTTTTTCTGTGATAGTTTTGTATTTTTAAATACGAACTTATATTTTTCCATGTCTTTCAATAATTAATTTCTTAAGTGTCGTTCCTTTTTAATAAACTCATCACTTTGAAAATAACGGATGATTTTGTTTTCGTTAAGGGGAAAAAACTGGTCCTTGAAAATCTGCAAATCTGCACAGAGAATTTGTATAGTACTTTACGGAGATTATATATATTTATTCTTTTTATATCTAAGACAAAGCGTCATCCATTTTTTATTTAAAGTTCGGGATTTATTCTCAATAAAAGTTTTGTGTAATGGGAAATGTACTCGTATATTCAATAAATCGAAGCACCCCAATCCGAAGACGCACAGCTGACCTCATAATTTCGAATTACGGTCAAGTGACGAGGATAACACTTAAGCTGGTCCCTCACTCTCCTAATTACCTACTTAGGGACTCGATTGAAAGCTATGTGAAATATCTCCCTCTATTTCACATGATAATCTTTGAAACAGGGATTATCGCTTGCTCTTAGCCTTAGCGAAAGATATACAGAAGAAATCGTTTAACACGAAACTGAAGAGACTGAAATATTTTTTCGAGTTAAAGGGGAAAAAGATATGGTAGACAAAAATAAGTTAATCAGTGTACATTTTATTTACATAGATATGTATATATGTATGTATTTCATGAAAACCAATGAAACCAAAACATTCACAGCAAGTTAATGAAATTTAATGCAAAATTTTGAAGTTTTTTGTAAAAAACAAAAAATTTATTGAGTTTTGGGAAAATAATGTGTGTGGGGGGGTATTTTTCTTTGCGTTGTCTTTGTTGGCTTCAAATTGTCAACGAATTGTTCATTGCCGTTCATTTTGTTATTCATTTCATCATTGGAATGGGCGTCTAAATAATTACGTGTGCTTTTCATGTGATGTTCTTCATTTCGGAAGAAGTGGTAACAGAGGCGCTGCCTTACTCATTTCATATTAGCCGTCATCGGAATCTGCATTAATTATATTTTTAAGCTTCGAACAAATTCCAAAATGTCTTTGTTTGCCATAATTAGGGCTGTACGCACACATCATCATCTACTGCAACGAATTCTTCTGATGATACAGTAGAAAACAGTAAGACGCTGTTTAACGCTGTTTCGGTTTAACGCTGATATCCGATGCAGTTTATCTGTGTTTCTTCTTTCCTGCAGTATTATACGAACGTATTTTTATCATTTCAAATATATGTTGACGTTATTGTAAGTATAAATTTATGAAATATAACGATTGCTATAGTGACAAATATTATGATTTTTAATTTTTATCATGAGTGATGATAAAAAACACGAAACTAAATCAACAAGTAAAAGCATTTCACTAGAAACTAAAATGCAAGTGATTGAAAGATTAGATACTGATAAACGTCAATCTCAAGTTGGTGCTGCATTGAATTTGGCAAGTTCAACAATAAGGACCATTCTCAAGAATAAAGGAAAAAGATACTGTCATAGAGGCAACTGCAACTACGACAAGCTCATCAACTAGAATCATCCGTTCTAGAAATAATACAATAGAGGAAATAGAAAAACGACTTTCTATATGGATTGACGACAAAATTGAACATAATATGCTATTAATCCAATCTACCTTCTTGATAAAAAGGCAGAAAATTGAAAATACAGAAGAGACTGAATGATCGGAAATGTAAACATACTGACTTAGAATTTTTATATGTATAGTCGTTTGTAATGTTTCTATATTTGTAAGAAATAAATTTTTGTTTATTGTTATAAGAACACATAATTAATTAATTTAATGGTAAAATACTTGACCAATTTTCTACCCATCTTCTTATAACCCCCTTATTTACATGATGAGATAACCTCGTTTAACGCTGTTTCGTATTACGCTCTACTTTGATGGAACGTATACATACGTTCCATCAAACTGTTCCATACTGTAGTCCAAAAATGCAGCAACTTTCTCAAACATTTCATTAAGTGTCTAGTGTTTTTCTTATTTTGTTCACTCATAGAAGGGAAATCTTTTCGTGTTAAGCGATTTCCGTTTTGTGTTAAGAGAAAAAATCTGCATGAAAATTCCATATTAGTTGGTCCGGATCGTTGTATTATTTTATGTTAACTGATATTTTGTCTCGAGCATTTTCACGTTAAACGTACTTCACTGTAAATACAATATGTGTGTGATATTCTCTTCTCCAAACTTGACAAACATTACAACTAATCTCTTATAACCTTTTAACACAGCCGTCTGTTTAGGGACAAAAAAGTTATTTCTACTCGCCTAGGAAAAGAACTAGTTCTCTTTGGAAGAACTTGGAATGACATTGTATCACTTTGGTGGGATTGTCATCTTTCTTCTCGCACGCGTGTCGAGGCGAACTCGGTATTTGGGACATGCAAATGCGAGGCCCCGAGGGCAGAGAAGGTTTGTGGTGGAGAGGGCCCCTCGGGCACGCGTTCCGCATCGCTGGAGTCACACTTTCTCAAAAGAATGTTTCACTTTCGTGTTGGGAATACACTGCTTCCTTCTCGCTAGCATCTAATGTGATGGCGGGCCATTAGCGGAGAGCAATTTCTTGATGGAGCATCATACACGCCAAGGAATTTTATCGACGTTTCCTTTCGATTATGTTATCGCTGGATATTTGCTACACACATTATGCGGACAAAAGAGTTCTCCGATCATTTGCCGGCGCTATTTGCCACAGAGCACAGTGGGAAAAGAAGAAAAAAATTAGGAATGTTAGGAAGATTTGCGCGTATTGCAGTGTAACTTTTGTTTTCGTTGGTTTTTTTTTTATTTTAGTTGAGTTTATAAGCCATTAGTTAGGACTTAGTAAAAAATCTTTCGCATCATAAAATTGATTTCAATATCAATCGGATCTCAATAATGTTTTGAAAATTTTCTCAGTGAAATATTTCTGTTTTATTTAAGAGTGAACGTAAAAACACGTTTAATTGAATTTTAAATAATGTAATTAGGACACTATGTAGTGATGTACATAAGGGAAGGGTTTGGGGATTCAATCCACTCATAAACCTGTGAGAAACCCCCTGGTTTCCACCCTGGACACTAAGATTAACTTGAGGCAAAGAATGACCAGACGACATTTGTATAATAATAAATTATATTTATTCACTTAGTTCAAATATCAAACTTCTAATGTCAAATATTTATCTATATGTCTACGTCAAAAAAGGATTTACTTTTACTATTAAGTTAAATTACGAAATTTGGAATTAATCAATTAATAAGCTCAATATCGAAAAGGTTTACCGGAATAGGAGATCTGAGAAATACACGCAACTTGAATTATTATCTATCATTAAAATTGAACTAACTTTATTATACTAACGCTTGTAGTAAGTGGTACTAAGCTAGAATATATCACCTGGCTGTACTTATGATCTATCCAAGTAGATTTATACTTCTAATGCTCCTTCGCTGAATAATAACAGCAATACTCCAATATCGTAATCCAATTGAATCCTCCAAATCTCGTCACTACTACTGCTGCTGGCTCAATAGCCTTCTTCTCTGCTAAATTACAACGCTCTCCTTAAATACCTTATCTACTTTGCATATCCCATTTTCTTCTTTTAGAGGTGATTGGAAATATACGCGAATTTACAATTCCCAAAGACGCCTAAGAGTATTAGTGGAAAGGTGCGAGTAAAGAATTCGTCACAAACCAACAAATTTTTAGTTTTTACCATAGACACTAGCATATACCGTGGTCCACGGACCCCTGGGGGTACACATATCCTTTCTAGGGAAACCGCATAGTCTCTCTAGGAGGTCCGCGGAGTCTATGTAACGTTGAGATTTCCCTCTTTTACAGACTCTGAAAGGCCTCGTGCAAAAATTGAAAGTTTGTCATACTAAACTGGATTACTAAATAGTCCCCAATGAAATATTTCCACCAGAACTTGTATTTTGATCAGGAATATTAAGGGGGGGAGTGTTCAAAATCTTAGGGGTCCACGATGTCACTCTGATGCATAAAGGGGGGCGTTGCTATCGAAAGTTTAAGAACCGCTGCCATAGAGAATATTCCTTCGTTGTCATAGTGTGGAAGATTGGACAGGGGATAGCTGTTCAGGTATCCACTTCGACACTTGAATGCGGTTCAAAATTACGAGTCCGTCGTCGGCAGTCCTCATGTTGCAATGTTAATAAATAATCAACCGAAACAAATTTTGTAAAAAATAATGTTCAAACGCCCGCAAATTTTGAAGGAACCAAAATTTCCTGATATTTGGGTTGCCTCCATGGATTTGTAAGTCTAAAACGTTTGAAAAAAAAAAACGATTTCTGTAAAAATGCGAAGGAGTATTTTAGTATTTTAAGCTAAAGAAGTATTTCATAAGATTCTTGCTATCTCAGCGAAAGTTTTTCACCTTTAACCTAGTCAACCCTATATAAATAATACAGCTCTAAAAACTCTTTATTCACCAACAAAAATCCCTTTAGGCCTTACCTTCTTTAGGTAAGTTTGGTGTTACGACCCCGAGATACCCATGTCATCTTATTTCATCCAAAGAGTCCTGTTTTCGGTAAACAAAGGTGATGTGCCCCCCCGGGATGCCCTCGAAATATTTCTCCGCTTTCGATTCTTCTCTCTGTCATTCCATTCCACTTTTCATCTTTTCTCTTGCATTTAAAGTTTTCACGACGTTTCTTTAACCGTTATCGATTTTGATGCTGATGACTATTGGATAACTTTTTAACTCGGGAGTGGTCACGCGGTGCTCAGGATCACCCCAGGATCACAAAATCTTTAATTCTGTGAAAACTGCTCGTTTGTTACCTATGACCTTGTAAGTATCCTCCTATATGACAGTCTTCATGGGAACTAAAATGTATTTGTCACATATTTCCCACTCTTTTGGAAAAAACAAACGTTTTATGACAATCTTAAGGTACTTGGGGTGACTGAGTTCCCCATTTTTCCTCCAAAATGTTTTCTATGATCAGGCTACATTTTTTACCTGTGAACGACTTCGAGGTTTTGATAGCTGTATTGTATAACTCATTCCTTCCTTCCTCAGTGGCACGACAGCCCAGGGTGGGCCTTGGTCTTCTCAAGAAGCCTTTTCCAGGCCAGCCTTCTTCCTGCCAGTGTTCTCCAATTCCTAGTTCTTAAAACTAGGAGATATTTTTCTAGGCCATCAATCCATCTGATATTAGGCCTGCCCTTTCTTCGTGTGCCGATTGGTTGAGCATTGAAGACTTTTTTTAGTGGTGCGGTCTTCGTTCTTTCTGATAACGTGACCTGCCCGTTTAACTCTCTGTATTTTGATGAAGTTGACAATGTCAGATTCCTTATATGATCGATAGAGCTCTAAATTTGATCTTCTTCGCCATGTTCCATTTTCCTGAATTCCTCCAAAAATGAATCTTAAAATCTTCCTTTCGTAGATACTTATCATATTCTCATCTGTGTGTGACTCATGGTTTTATAAATGTAAATGAAAAGAATGGGGGGAGGAATGAGCATATGTGCCATCTCAATCGGATCGTTAAAAATGAAGAGAAAAGTGATGAACATGAAACTTCTGAAATGAAAAAAAAAATTTCAAATGCTACTTAAAAACGCCATCAAGAAAGATATGAAGCCACAAGTGTACTACAAGTAACTGTGCCCTGTCAAAAAAAAGAGAAGCAAGAAATGTTCCAACATGCTATTTGTCGATCATCAAAGGGACAATAAAACGACAATGACTTGAACAAAATATGACAATTTTGCCCTCAAATATCATTTCTGTAATGTTAACGAAAAGTGATTTGTGTCCTTTATTGAAGTCACGCTCATTTGAAACATTTTTGTTCAGTTTGATTGGATTTTTTTCTCAAATTATCAAAGAAAAATTGAAAATTCCTTAAAAGTAGCTAAATATACTTTCTCTTAATTAAATTATTCACTGGAATTCGATTTTTATAGCCTACAATACAAATAGTTATAAAAAACGGAATGGGGTGACTCAGTCACCCCGCGCGAACACTGACGTTAGTATCGAGTGTGTGCCTTCTCTCGGGTTAATTTATCGACTTAATTCTTCTCAAAAAAATTTTGGGATCTTCCCTAGTGCTCGAAATATCAGCACAACTTTCTTACAGTAATTAAATGGGAAAGATGTGGATAAAAAAAACCCAGTAAAATTTTTACATACCGAAATCGGATTAGCTTAAATAACTTTATAATCATAATCCTACTTTACTCAATGCCATCAGAATGATGTCGAACCATCGCTAATAGCCCATAACGAAGTTTTCACAAATCAAACGAGCTTTTTACGGACGCATATCAAGTGTGAATGATTAACAGGATGTAGGGGGCGGGGAAAAGGGTAGGAAAAAAATGTTCTGTGGAATTTTTGGCATTTTGCTGACAGAAGGCCATCGTCAATCCCATCTCCTTTCGTGACCACATTCTACTAAAATCTCAGCATTGATCACCTAATCCCGGACACCTGGATCGCCTTCTCGTGTAGGGACAGTGGTGACGACATTAACGGATTCTCGGGCAGCAGCTGTAGTGCTTGTTGATGTTATGGATGGTGGCTGAAATAAAACCTTATGGAATGTAGCGAGGCGAATTTCATGATTTTATGAGATTATTATTCCCCGCTATTTCTGCTATTTTTCTCTGGAATTCCTGTGTGTGTGTCCTTCCCTCCCTTCGGCCGACCCTCGTAAATCCCGTCTGGAAGCTACGACGACGACCGGAAATCACGCACCTACTCATGAATATGAAAGGAGTTGCCGTGAGTGCACCCCTGTAAAGTGACTTATGTCACGCTCTGAGAATATCGACGACCCTGAAATAAAACAGAAGTACTAGTCAATATTGGAAAGAATGAATAAAAAATAGTAAACATTCTCTTTGTCATAATGTTCGAATTTGGAATTTCTGGAAATGTTAAGGGCTTAGAAAGTTGACGGATATGTTTGGTTTTGCCATTTTAAAGTTACAGTTACAGAGAAAACATCCGTCGATTTTTCCCCCCAAAGTTATTGTTTTATTATTTATATTTTTTAATGCTTCGATTGCAGATTCGGAAAGTCGAGCATTCGAATTTAGTGGAATTCTTACTCTAATAAAGTTGAATTTCTTATGAAAATTTTTGAGCAGAAATGCTTATCTCGTTGTAATATATCACTAAAAATGGACCATTGATTTTAAAAAGTAACTGAATTAATTAATTTTCTCGAATGAGTATTTCTTATTTTTTACTTTTATACATTATTTTGTGTGCAGTTTATTATTCTTACACTTTATCGAATATCGTTTCAACTACGTAATTTTTTTTTAGCTACATCACTGAAAATCTAGCAATGGAAAAAAAGTTCATTGGATTTTGAAAGAATAGAACAGAAACTTTTTATCATTCAGGTTTATGATAAGATAATTATTAAATTTTTTACATTTGAACGCGGAAATTGTATTTGCTGTATGGTTAACACAAAGATTCCTGCGATTAACAGCAGCCAAAGTTGGTACCAAGGGCGTCTTTTATTCTTATAATCACTGAAATGATTACAAAAATCTCCAGATGTATAATAATATCTCGAAAATATAAAAAAATTAATTACGATCAGCGTCGATTACGCATCACAATTCTTTTCTCCAATTGAAAAAAAATATTTACAGTATTTACAAAAGATGCCAACTTAAGCAACATAACTTTCACAACAGACGATAAATAAATGAAGTAATCAAATATGTTAAAGTTGAGTGAATTATTTTATTAAATCAAACGATAATATTATGGAATAGAATTTTCAACCTAAGCAGTATCTATAACTACTGTATTATTTAAACCGTCGATTAAAAATTAGTTCAAAATAAAGGAAAGAAATTTAAATAGAACTAAGTATTTTTTTTACAATACGGAACACTGCTTTCACTGAAGCTGAAAGTGTGAATACAATCGTGAAAGTTAGAGAGAAACTGAATCTTGTAAACTCAATTATGAAAGTATTTTTGATTAAAGAAATACAATGAACTAGTAATCCTGTTAATTTTTCTGAATTGCACTTTTATGAATTTGAAAATTTTCTGATGCTCTAACCACAGAAACCTTTTTATTGAATTATTTTAACATTTTTACTTCTTACAACTCTTGGTTTTGACTCTATATAGCCGCAAGACTTCATCTTATGCCATGAGTATCTCTTTTGTCGAACAACTTATCACCCACTTGATCTATTTAGGAAGAGTACTCGGTGGGTGTAATGAATTGTGGGGAATCATACAAAATGTGACTTAATACTATTACAAAATAAATGGAAACTTTTGTTTACTTTTAGAATGCTGCAATCAATAAACAGTCCTCCTTATGTCGTATACTATTTCCTTTCACTTTAAATTATATTCTGAAAAACTCTTTGACCTAATTCTTAATTTCCTTTTCCATTCTTTCCTTTACTTGTAATCGAAAAGTTAGAAGCCTTTTTGTGAGTCATGATGGATCATGATGGAGGTACTTTGGGAAAACCTCATGCTATTGGCCACTGTAATAATACGTCATATTTTTGTTTTATTTTCTTTAACTTACAAATTGTTTAAGATCAGAGAAGCATATAGTTTTATTTGAATTTTTGGTAATACAGTAGAGTCCCCAAAACTCGGCACTCTCGATAACCAGGCAATCTAGACAACTCGGTCAGACTGTCTAGATTGTTTTCAGAATGATACCGAGCAAGACATAATGTCCGATGCAGAATTTGTTGCTCTACACCGTCACAGTTAATTAAAAAATGGCAGGAAAGTATGAAGATGTTGAGGACATACATCTTGAAATATCGCTTAATGAGGGACTAAAAGCTGTCAAAACCATTTTTCAGTAGTTTGAACAAAAAGGTGCATTGGCAATGGACTTACTGTTGCTTTGTCGTCTTCGTGATGAAATAGTATAACACATAGTTCAGTACGGAAGTCAACAGGACATGGCGCATTTCTATGAAAAAAATAGCCTGTTTTTGCAAAATCGGCCACTTAATTTTCATTATAGATAGTTTTATGCCTTCGTAAAGTATTTTTCTGAGGTGTGTCTGATGAAGTAAATTACTACATGCTATGCATTTATAAATTTTCATTATAAAGTAGTAAATGCTGTCGCCAAGCATGTCAAATTCAAAGGCTAACTTGGACCAATAAACACAGTTTAACTTTAGGTGGGCCGCAAAAAAAATCAATAATCAGAGAAATGTAAGTTTATTTCTAATAATACATTATAATGAACATAAATAACCCGTTCAGTACCAAGATCACATGTATGTGATCACTTCAGGGAACACGGTATCATATTTGAGATTGCGTTTTGCCCATTCTGAGGCCCGTAACCATATCGATGGGATATTAATTTGGAACTTATGGAAAGAATGATTATAAACCTTCAATTTCGGCATATTTTATTACGGTATTGATTTTTTATGAATTTTTAAATGGAGTTAGGTTTAACTGGAAAAAACGCCTGATCCTGAATGGGACTAGAGAACAAGAAAAATTTAATGTTTTAGTCCTGGCACTTGGCATCTCTTCTCTGCTAGTATCTTTCCTATTTCAGGAAAAAATTTGATATTTTTAATACATTATCGTCTGCGGATACTCTGACCAAGACCGCAAAAAATGTTCGTTGTGGGCGCGAATTTATCACCCCTGCTGTACACCCTTTCCTTTGTTTAAGGGTGTTTGGGCGGTTGATTTTCTGTTGTATTCTCAAGCAAACAATATATACAAGTGTTATGCAACATTTTCTGAGGAAACACTCTTATTCTTTTTTAATCTTTCTCGATACAAAAACAAAGGCTTTTTCACAAACTTGGCCATACTTCGGTCACATTAGGCCGAGTGTTAAGAGCTCTACTGCATTAAACTTTTCACCAATCTTCATATTATATATTGTTTAGAAGATACTTTTTTATTTGCGTCTCAAAGAGCTATTTTTAAAATGCTTCTTACATTTAGCAGTCTTAATACTAATAATGACCATATTCAAAAGTGAAAAAACTGAAACGTTTAAAAAAAGTCTTTTTCGATGCCTTTTTTTTTTCTCTTTACACATTAACCAATTTTTCCACCGATTCACATCCCTAACATTAAAAGGGTTATAAATAATCTCCAGATAAACGCAAAAAGGGCCATTTTAAACAAGAAAATGTATGTATTTATATTTGAAGAACAAAATGCATATACTTAAGCTTTTCGGTAATACGAGGCTTAACGTTTTGAAGAAGAGTAATTGGTATACTTGATATGAAAACTATATGTTATTTCTCGGGTTTATTTTAGAAACATTAAAGTTGTAAATTACATGGTGTCATTTCACTACAGAAAACCATTACGTATTAGTGACACGTGAATATTTAATAAAGTATAATTTACCGCCATGTCATTTTAAAACATAATTAAAGGAGAAAGAGAAAACTACGTTTTAATCTAGTTCGATAATTATTTGCTTCAGAGTTCCAGAACATACTGGTATCTGATCAAATTGGAATTCGGGGAATCCATCTATATAGTAGCTGTAACCAGCAGTATGAGACGTTTATTCCAATTGGCGGCCACCAACCTTGATCTTTGGAATAATTTTTTTTTTAATTGTAGTATCTCAAAGGAGTTGACGTATTTCGGATTGTACAAAAACAAAAACAAATTGTTTATTAAAAACATAAAACAATATGTGTTTTTTTAATCAAACAATCAAGTCATAATAAATAATAACTGTATTTTCTTTACATTTTGTGGTTCTGACAGACTTACTCCAGCGTTTTTGAAAAATTTAATGTTAAATGCAATTTATAGAACTAATGTACCGGGTATCCATAATTAAACTTGAAATTTGCGAGCAGTCTGTAGCAAAAACTATGCAGCATAATTGCATGGAACTTGGGTAATGGCAGAATTAAATGACGGGAATTTTATCGAAGGAAAAAGACAATGAATTTTAAAAACCATCACTAGATGGCGTTGTGTAATGTAAGCTATTAACATATGCAAATGTCGTAAACATAAATCAATCCCTTTTTCCGGCTGTTCAGGCAAAAAGGTGTGATACAACCTCAGTGTTTAGGCACAGGATGGTGCTCCTCCACACAACGCCAGTTGTGTGAAACAAGTGCTCCGCTACCATTTTGGTGACGACAGAATCATCAGGCGGCATTTTCCTACAGCTTGGCCTCCTAGATCCCTCGACTTGAATCCTTTCGACTTTTTGCTGTGGGGAAACCTACGCTAACTGCTGTGCCGTAGGAATTGGGTTCGAGTGCCGGAGAAGGCACTCATATTTGTAAATGTATAGTGCCTTCGCGGTCATCGGGGTACTCTAAATAGCTGTCGAACCGCAAGTCCTCTCGTGAAGTTGGTGGAAGGGGAAGAGAGGTGGAAAGCCCCTGGCCACCCTAGGTTGTTCTCTTTTAAAATTGGGGTGGAAAGCGAGCCAAATCGTTCCGTCACCTGCATGGTACCCAATGCTACGACTAACTACTGGCGTACATCTAACCCAGGGGTGGCCAACCCAAATGACCTCGCGGGCCACTTCGGAAGAACTGTACAATCTAGCGGGCCGCATATAAAAATATATCTCTTTATTATATTTGGATCCATTATAAACATTTGTTGGAGTGAAAATTTAAAAGACTGATATATTGTTATTGTTTTCATTGTTTTTCATGTATACAAACATAGGTAGTATAATAATAATAATGCAATGATCAAATAATGTTTAATTTATTTAATTAGTGAGATATGTTTCTCAGCTCTTTCACTTAGTTTTTGCAAGTCGATCTCAATGCATGTATATTTGCGTATCGTAATTGATGTTGCAGATTTTCGTGCGCTAAGTTTGAGCATGATTTATGTTTGATAAATTTCAATTTAGAAAAAAAAAATTCACAGTAACAGAAGCAACGTGATAAAATAATACCACAGTTATGGGATTTCTTGCAAAAGAAAAAAAAAATCTTTAAACAAAAATATTGTACAAAATAGTCGAATTTTGTAAAGTTGTAAAGAATCTCGCGGGCCAAAAATTTATTCAAGGCGAGCCAAATGCGATCCCCGAGCCGCGGGTTGGACACCCCTGATCTAGCCCTTTGCCGCGATGAATTTCGTGGGTCTTGATATTAGTAACAACAACGACAACATAACTTAGTTTTGAAAAGCATCATAAAATCGCAATAAATCCCTCAAAAATATTTTTTATAATCAACTACAAACTTATTTCCCCCATTAATTTCAAAGGGAAAAATTAAGCATTTCTTTGACTTTATGAAAAAAAAATGTATTTTTCTTTCGTGTTTTTGTCTTACACTTATTTGAACTCAAAACAATGTGTGTGATAATTATATTTTTAACTAGCATTAATTCTTATTTCTCATTAAAAAATTTTAAAACCAAAATCTGAAATGGAAATAATGGTAATAATTCAAAAAAGTAAATAAAATGCGTTTTTTAATTTCAATTAATGAATTGAAAAAAAATAATGTATATAAATAATGTACATTAATAATGTATATAAATGTATTTTTCATTAATACCTTTATATTTTAAACAAATTCAGGTTCGTATATTTTAAACAGATTTTATTTTATACGATAGATCAATCAAATTCATTAAACATTGTTTGTGTATATGGTATTTAAAATTCTTCACACGCATTCGACATTTTGCATATTTACGAGTTATCGCACTTGACCTTTATTAAACCCTCTGTATTGATAAATTCATTCACTAAACCAACTTATCGAGAGTAATTCTCTTACCCTTCCAGTTTTATTATTGATAGCAAAGACATTGAAGGCATTCCACTTAACTGAAATTTTTAAACCTGTTTACATATTTTCCCCAGCTATGCCTGAAGTAGAAAATACATGTTCCCATACAACATATTTTGCTTACTAAATCAGAAATGCGAATTTCATAAACAATTTTCCGCTCGATAAGATAAATTGCATGAAAATACAATTCCACCGGAAGGAATCCACTTAATACTCAGAGATATGCTTGCCTTCGCTTTTCATCGCCTCTTGCGTTATCATTGGTCATTCGAAATTCGGACAGAGTCCACTTTGTATCAGATGAACAATCACTGATTGACTCAACTGTGGCAATAACTCATTTTTTTCTAACCCTTTGATTCATAAAATGCGTGGAATTATTTTCGTACCGTCATTACTTTCTAAAAACAAATAGTTCAAGTTATGGGTTTCAGAAATGACGCTTAGTTGTAGCCTCGTTCCTAAGACGTAGAGCAAAGGTGTCAAACTCAAAGGCTAACTTGGTCCAAACAAACAGCTTAACTTTAAGTGGGCCGCAAATAAATAAATAAATTTTTGTAGAAACGTAGGTTTATTTCGAATAATACATTGTAATAAACATATGCAAAAGAACAACAAAAAAATAATGTTGGCTCCCCACTTGACTTCTCTGCTACTATTTCTCCTATTTCAGGAGAAATTCTGTTCGCAGTGATTACTTTCAAAACTACCCAAGCTAAGTGTCATTAATATTATTTCTAATTGGAGACTTATTTGCTTTTATAACTGAAAATAACTTCTCGTACCGATAAGCACTTTCAAAGATGAAAATAATTTCATATGCGAATTTTCGAGAATTTTCAAACGAGGTTGGAAAATATTTGTTGCGGGCCACATGCAGCCACGAGTTTGACACCCCTGACGTAGAGGATAAGGCACATTTATTTGCAAGAAGAAATCAGCTATTAAAAAAATTACATAGTGAAAAGGAGAGTTTAATTATAATAGATGTTGGCCATCCGTATTTAGGGCTATTTTAGCTATTAATAAATTGAAATCACATTGCAACTTTTCATATAATTAAAGCCTACTTTCACCAATAATAACTAATTTTAAGAGTATATTTTATCTACTGAACATTTAGTTTAGATGTTTTATTCGATTGAAATATTTTTTAATAACATAGCGCCGCGGTGGCTACTTTGCATAGATCAATGCAATAAATTCATGCGACGATAGAGATACATGATAATTCCAAAAACACGTGCTTTCTTTTCTCTTAAAACTAATCTACAGTTTATCAATAAAATGAAAATCTTGAGTAGATTTTTTTTTCACAATGCCCCCAATGAAGTTATTCACTTTCAGAAATTCGAGTTATCTTAGCTATTCCTTGGATTACCTCAAACAATTGGCACGCTGAAAATATTTCTTCAGTTAACATTCATCATTGATGGCGTCTGACTCGAGCTAGTCTTAGGTTAACAAACCGCTAGCAAAACAGCCGTAATAAAATAATCTAGATATCAGTTTCAAATTTTTGTTGAGTTAGATCAAAAAGATACTCTTTTGAGTTGAATTTTACATCGATTGATTGGGTTAATTTCATGCTTGGGCAGCTCGATGGTTTTGATAATGGCTTCAGAAGATCAATAGACAACTATCTAGCATTGAGAGATGCATTTGACTCAAATTGTTTCCAAAAAAAGGATCCCTACTTATGTTAGGAAGCAATGAACTTTAAATGACACACTTTGTAATATATAAACTAAATTGACTGGAAAACCCCCCTAAAAGATCAATGGACAGTTATATAGAAAGGAGATACATATATTCTTGATATTTGGTTCCTAATAAGATTATCAATACATTTTAGCAGAAACAAATGTTAAGATAGGTGCATTTTATTGAAAGACTAGCTGCATGGGCCGGCTTTGCACGGGCTTTCTCATTCCCTCATGACGCCAGCAATTATGTGTGTGTTTGTACGCGCGCAATGTGAGTGATTTCTAAAATTATTTCATTAAATTTCCCTTTTTCGAAATTTGTTCCATTCCACTTATTTCGATTTAAGACAGGTTTTTCCCCCCTCCCTCTAGCCCGGCCTAACACGGGTTTTTTAGTGTAAAATTACTGTTTCCTCTTCCCCTCCCCCTCACAGATAAAATATAACTTCAAATTTCGATCTCTGACTTTTAAAAAACAATATTGCATTAGTTAAAAAATTATTAATGTGAAGCAATAAAAAGAAAACGATTCTTTAGTTAGCTTAAAAATGTCTCTGAAATGTATTTTTATCCAAAATAATAGACAATGTACTTTTTTAATTTACAAATAATTAATTTAGTAATGAATTAATAGAAATACTTTTAAAACACACACACACGCACATATATATATATATATATATAAGTTATAAAAAAACAGTATGGGGGAAGCGTAGATATATATTTACATGTACTGAAAAAAAAATATTCAAAAAGAAAAAAAAAACTAAATGATAAAAACATTTTGATGTTTTATTTTAATTACATAGTTTTCCTTCCACTGTCATAGTTACAAATTTTGTGTAATGAACGCTTAAAATAGTATAAATAATTTATATCAGGAAGTGTAATACATTAATATTACTTTTTGTTGTATTTATTTTATGTTAAAATCTCCCTTCGAAATCTAGTTTTATTATGAAATAAAAATAGTGATGACACTGATGAAGGGAATCAATGAAAAGCGAAAGCGCACTGAGGCATGCCGTAGACAAAACAGAAGGGATAAAAAAGATAGATGAATGCTGTCACGGGCTTTTTTGCAAATGGCAGAATTTTTTCCTACTTTCTTGACAATTGTCGTTATATTTTGAAAACTTCTCACAATATCTGTATAAATTTTAGCCTATGTGTTATTCTGATGTATAAGCTATATTACTGTAAAGTTTCATTAAAATCCATTCAGTTGTTTTTGCGTGAAAGACCCACAAAGATACTCACAAACTTTCACATTTATAATATATATTAGATTATACAATACATTATGAAGAGATTCACGGAGAAAAATTAATTGGAATATAAAGGAAAAAAAACAAATTAATAGTTTGAAGAGGAGGGACTGAAATCAACTATCTATATAGTTTGCATCAGGGGTGAGTGAGCAATTGTTTTGTTTCGTGGGCCGCGGAATAATACCAGACACCTTTTTAAAATGATTGCATTTATTAGTTGACTTTGCATCTCAGAAAAGGTAAGAACTGTATCATAAAAATCCATTAATACAACTTACCGTAAAATCTAGCGTATATCGCGCGCCTATGCTTTTAAGCTGAATTTTTTAGTTTTTAGGTATATTCGCCGTATAACACGCATTCCCTTTTTTACGAAGAAATTCCAAATGTACGTACGCAATTCTCTTGTATTTTGAAGCCATTTATTTGAGATTTTATCCCAAGCTTTAGAAAAAAAATAGTATACTTTGAGAAATATAACCTTTTATAAGCTCTTTAAATATGTCATTTCTTTTAAATAAATAGTATTTCGATATATGTAGTTGTCTAATTTTTTTAAGATCATCTTTTTATTTATTTTTAAAGCTATTGTTTGTATATCCGGTGTATAACGCACACCCGTGAATTTCGATCTTATTTTTTGAGTTAAAAGTGCGCGTTGTACGCCGTATTTTACGATAAGTAAATTAGTGAGTGAGTTGCTATTCTCTTATTTATAAATATGCATTAATTGTACCATTTTTAATCGCTGTTAAAATTCAAACAAATTATAATGTAGTTCTGGGTGTTTTTCTTTTAAAAAAGGAAACCAGTTTATTTATATGAGACTAATGAGATTTCTCCTTTTTTGATAGATATTTAATGTTTTTTATTTATATGATTTATTCATCCGTTAATCTTTTTTGTTTAAGTTTAAATACTTTGCATTATCTGTTTTTTAATAAATTATTCTTTTCTCTTTTAGGTAAGTGGATTATAGCATTTCTCGAAAGTATTGCCTGTGTTTTGAAATAATCATAAAACCGTAAGTAATTTCAAATTAGTCTCTAAGAATATTGAGAGGATTTCTACAAAACCCATTCATAGCAGATCTTTACTCAACAAAAGAAATATGATTACCGTATTTCTTGTCTGTAGGTCTAATAGTTCAAAAACAAAATTTTTATTTCATCTAAAATGCCCCTACAATCCCCTTGTAAGTCAATTTTCTCCTTATATCCCCTGCGTTGTGGAGTGGGGTGAGATGACGGAAAATTCCCTGTCCTATCAAAACTCATGCTGTAGGTTTCACTCATAACACAACTACACCTGTGAAGTCTAAAATAATAGGCTTCACCTTACGCTGTCAAGGTTTGTTACTCAGAAGAAAAGTATGTCACTTGAAAAGAAATCCAATTTTTGTCTAATCCAAACTAATAAAAAAGAAAGATTTTAGGGGGAGGGGTGAAATAATTCATTAATTTGCGGTTTATTATTTGTTAAATATGGGGATTTTTTGCGTCCATTTTAATTGGGGAAAAGAAAAAATACGTTAAGTTATCCGACTGCGTTCGAAACCGTGATTTTAAAAAAGCGCATAAATGGATAATATTCATGATATTTAGTGTCACTTAGATTAGAATGCATGTATAAAATGGTTTTAAGAATATTATGACAAAAAAACATTATTTAAATACAATATTTTGGCAAAAAATTAACTTAGAATAACTTTTTTTCAAAACGCTCTCCTTTTATAAAAAATGCTTCTATAATAATAAAAAAAAAATATTTTGATTTTATAAAATAAAGACTTCTCCAAAAAGTCTGAAACAGGATTTTTGAAAAATTCACATTATTTTAAGAGTTACTACCTATTGAAATCATTATCGGCGTTTTTTTCTTAAAAGTTCTTTCTCCCTTCTGTTGTAGTAAAATATGGATAAAAATCCACTTCTAAGTTATATATTCCAAAAATTCTAGTTCAGCCTCTGTACAGAGGTCTGAGCTATATACAGGCAAAATATTATTATAATAGACGCATTTTTGAAAAAAGGAGAATGTTATGAAAATTGGTCATTCTATGTTCATTTTTTATCAAAATATTATACTCAAATAATTTTTTATTGTTATAATATTCTTAAAACAATTTTATTTTCGTTTTCTAATCTACGTGACACTAAATACCCTTAAATATTATTAAAATTACGGTTCCGAACGTAGTCAGATACCTTAAATAGCGAAAGTCGTAAGTAGGGGTTCGTTAAATCGGGGTCCGACTGTATATATATTCTTCTCGAATAAACTTATAGTGTATACATATAGGAGGTATTGATGCCGGCTTTGGAACCACTATAGCAAATCCACGTGGGAGTTTCTTTAGAATTAAATATTCCCATTGGAATGTTCCAAAAATATAATCATAGAATCTTGATTCTAACCATTTATGATCTGTAATTTATAGCATTTACCGAAAAGTACGGTTCAGAGAGTGTATTGGCAATTTTGTTACTTTAATGAGTGATTTGACCTCTTTATTTGCATACTTCGAAGTCACGACCCGACCTTTCTCGACGGGGACCGATTGCGGTGGGTCCCGAAGGGGTGCAGTTAATCGAGGGTTGATATCCGGCTCGTTATCGGCCGCCGTGGGGTGTGGAGGCGGTGATTCAGGAGATCGGAATCGGAGATATGCCATGTGTCGAGGGAAAGAGATGATCTACATTCCCGGGGAGAGGGTGCGACCCTGGGTTATCGCGCGCAAATGAGCTTCCACTTTTAATGAGTCTTTGTCGAATATTGAGGGGGGTTTAATTGCGGTCTGTGGGGTTCGATTAAAATTCCTTTTATGTTTATTAAGTGCGTAAATGTAGTTCGAGTTTTAGTTCCATTTTTATTTGTTATCAAATGAGAATCAAATTAGCTACAGCAAAAATATTTGTGCTTTTTTTAAAAAAACAGTTAAGTTAATCGATGCGGTAATTATTTTTTTAAAAAAAAGTTTATTATTATCTTAATGTATATTAAACTATGTAAAAAATGTCTCATTTGCAATTTTTCTCTTTCTTTCTCTCTCTACCTCCTTCAAAAAAAATTCTTTTTCATACAAATAAAAATGAAATATTATATAATTTTCTTCAGTGTGTGATTATTTATTTTTAAAAAAGTTATTGTGCGAATTTTTTATTTTGATCACACCAGTAGCGCACACAAAAATTTTTCAAAGAGAGGAGAGGATGGGGGTTCCAGGGTCGAAAGGCCACCATTTTGGTATCATGCTCCAATATGCCGCTCAACATTATCTTTTTTGTCGATTTTCGGGAACAAAAACAATACAGAATTAATTATTGAATAAATAAGTAGCATTAATTAATAAAAATAATTATTAATAACAAATACATAATTAAATTTTACGCGTAATATATAGATAGGATTATAACCAATCGAAAAAAAATCAAGGGCTATGAGGATGTTTGAACCTCTAGGACATCCCCCTTGTGTTCGCCACTGGATCACACACGATTCATCGAAATTAATTTTATATGGAGATGTACTTTGGCATACACACAGACGTTCATATGAGGGAGGGATTACATTCTAAAAAACACGTAAACATAAGATAGAAAAGGTAATCTCTATGGTGAAAATTAAAATTTGGTTGGGGTCTAGGTTAGATGCGGTTCAGTTGGGAAGGGGTTGAACCCCCAAACCCTCCCCTTGTACGCCACTCTAGATGTAGTTGTATCACAGATGAATTTCTTTCCGATCACAGTTCCTCATTAGTTAAAGCAGTATCTTATTTTTTTAAAAATTAGGCTTAGATGCAAGTTAATCAGTACTGACACTAGACTTTAATTCTGTTGTGTCATGAGTTAAAGTCGAAGTGACACCGAAGACCCACAGTGTAAAGAGACTTGTGCACGTTAAATCTGTCGTGGCTTAAAGTTCTCCAGTTGACGTGGTGTGGTGGTTTGCAGTGGAGGGTGTCGTCCTCGTCACTTGACTGAGGTTCTGAATTACGAGTTCCGTCGCCAATAGCCCTCGTGTTCCTTTTTGAGCGGGGTTGATAAACACTTAACCGTGGTAAATTTAGGTCTATTAATCTTTTCTTACTATATGAAGATCTCTATTACCCCCTCTCCTCAAATGTAAAATTTGCAGGGTATAGTGCATTTTCTTTTAAGCGTTAAATATATTTAAAACAATTTTCTCTTCTTGATTTCACTGTATGAACCACTTTAATTTACCTGAAGATAATATATCTACGGTTCAGTAGCGTAACGTACACCCCCGCATCGCTTGGAAAGAGGGGCGGGGGCTGGATTCTAGAGGGCCCAAAGCCTATGTTATGATTTTGCAATCATTTGTAAGATCCGGCTTAAGGCCCAAAACTTGACTTTGCAGGTGGGGGCCCTAATAGCCTCCGTTACGATACTGCTTCGTTTATTTTATGCATATTCAAATACATAGAAATAAATTAACGGAACTCTACATAATGCAAATAAAAACGTTCTTACTCGAAAATAAATCAGGCAAAGCAAGTCTTCGTAACACAATTAGAGTACAGTAATATATTGCAATCAAAATGATGTGAACGTTTCCTCTTTCTGCTTTGAATTTATGCTATTCTTTTATACATTAGCATAAATATCTAAAACATTTATGATAATGCACAGTGAATAAATGTCATGCTTCACGTGAAAGAGGCGGCATTTTTAAATATGTTATTCGTTCTCTTTGTTCTTATGACTTGTGTATGAAATTAAAGAAAATAAGTGGAGGATATGATATGCGTAGTAATGCAACGTCGTTGCTTTCGAAAAGGCTTGCTTATCGTAGTCGAATGTGTGTGAAACGTTTTGGTAAATGTTATTTTCTTTACTCTGAATACAATGTTTTATTTTCATGTTTTTTAAATATGATCCGAAACTAGTTGTCCGTATGTGTTTTCACCAAAAAGCTTTTCGATTTATTTTCTTAAGATAACATAAATGTGTAGTATTTTTATTCTTTGAGAAAACATGACATATTTGTTGCTAGGATTCAGAATGAAAATAATTTGTTTTGCTTTCTGATCTCAAAACGAAGAAAAAGTACATTTTTGTATGGTTTTGTCGTTTGTTTGACGTTGCCGCTGTAGCCTTGTGGTTATGGTCACGAACTCGTAGCCAGCGTGTAGAGGGTTCGAGTTCTGGTGCAACTTAAGACCCAACGTGTGGAAAGGCTGAAGCACATTAAATCTGTACAGGCTCAAAATCTTGCCAATGGTGTGGTAGTTTAGAGAGGGGTGTCAGCTTAGGTGTCGTCCTCGCCGAGGTTCAAAATTATGAGGTCCGTGGCCAACAGCCCTTGTGTTCAGTGGCGTTTCGGTGAATATTAGTGCCTCTTTGCAAAGTCAGGTGTTGGGCCCTAAGCCGAATCTTACAAAGGGCGTCAATCAGGCCTTGAGCCCCTTAGATTCCTGGACCTACCCGCGATGCGAGGGTGTACGTTACGCCACTGCTGGTGTAGCTTTGTAGTGAGTGCTACATAAATGTAACTCTCTCTGAAAAAAATCTGACTTGCACTTGAAATATGTTTGCCAATTTATTAAGGAATGTGAAGTTCGCTTTAAACAATTTTTTAAACAAAGAACTGTTTCCGCCTGAAACATCGAATTCTTGGCTTTCACCTTAAGCTTTGTGGACTAAAAAGTTTTTTCCCGACCATCTATCGATGGCTAAAATGTAAGAAATTTGTTACTGATTTTAATTTATCCCAGATTCTAACAGGACATGGAAATTTTTTAAGAGCTATTTGTCTGGATTTAATTTAATTGATAGTGATATGTTCTTGTGGTCTGGATGCTGAAACTGCGGAACATGTCTTGTTGCATTGTAACCTATATTTTTGTAAAATAGAAAATTTGAAAAGGGAATTGAAACGTTTCGTTATTTCCGGGCCATCTGTTTTGTGTCTTTGTTGGTCAATTGTACTGAAAGCCTTAATGTCTTAAGAAAATTTGTTTACCGTATAGATTTTTTATATTTGTGTATTTTCTACCTTCCTTTTATTTTATATTTGTCTCTTAAATGGTTTTTTTTTAAATTTTGTTTTAAATTTTTTAATGACTTACGTTTATAAGCCTCATATTATGCAATGTGGAGCATGAGGAGTTTTTCAAATAAATTCATTAAAAAAAAATTGCTGTACTTGAAAAAATTACATTATCCATTATCTCCATTTATGATAAAACAATCTTTCATTCGCAATTCCTCGTCTAACCGTTTGACAAAAACTTGAAAATTGGCATCTAATTTAACTTTCCAAATGTTTATTGTATGTCTGGTATTTCCTATTTAAAAAAAATTTTTTTTTTAAGCAGCGGTCACAACCGCGCTCAACAAGAACCACAAATACGGATGAGACCCCTGCATTGTGTGTTCCACTCCTCCCTCAAATCATTTTTCTTGCACACAACGTTGTGTATACTTTTATCTCCACAAAAACAGGGTGAACAGCGAGTAAATAAAAATTAATCTCAAACCTGTTGCAATCTCGTGCACAAAAACACTTTTATTGTAAATGTTATTCTTCTGGCACGTGCTGTGAGAGGCCACCAACCTTCTTCGCGCCTTACACGAGGGGTTTTATTTGTGTGGAGAAGTTATTTGAACTGGAGTGTTGATTAAGGAGGGGAGGGTGTGTGATATGCAAAATCTAATAGAGTGACAGATGAACTGGGGGCTAGAAGGAGGGGGGGCTAAAGGAAAGTTGGAAAAGAAAGTGCTCGAGTTGAAAAAAAATCAAAACAATAATAATAAACCGGTCTATCCGTCCGAGGAGTGGCCACATCGCCACATTCGATGGTTTATCGCGTTTTTCTTTTTTCTTAGAGAGAGATGTGTCTGGACTTTATAACGTGCATACCGGTGTGCTCAGACACAATTATCCACATTTTAGAAGCACTTAAAAAGCAGTTATGGTCGTATGTGAAATCTGTTAAATATTTTCTTAGTCTAAGGTGAGGAGATATTTTTTGTATTGGTGTCAAGAGAAGGTTTCGACTCGGCCATAGATGTACAACGTTTGATAGGAAAGGTGTAATGTCTTGGAGGTATACTGTTCTCCATTCCTTCGTTTAATTTATTAATTTTGTGACTGATTAATTTGGATGTTATATTAATCATCTGAATGATTTTGCCTGTAAGTTGTTTTATTTATTTATATAGAAGCCTTTTTTTAACTAAAGAATTTTTGAAGGGTTGAATTTTTATCAACGAATCGTTCAGAGCCGATTAATGTTCATAAATTGAAGCAATGTTTGCAGATATTTTTTGAGATGCGTAATGCTAAGAATAAGGTTTTCAAATCAAATCAGTGTCCTTATATTTTGTAAAAATAAATCTCTATTGTATTTAAACTTTTTTTTTGCATTTTCCTGTTGGCTGTATTTTCAACGTGAATTAATATCATGTTTTAAAAGAATCAATGAATATAGTAAGAACAAATTATCATTTTCATATAGTTATTTTTGAACGTTTTCCCAGCAAAATAAAGAAATAAGCGTTTTACTTTTTAAAACTAACTTCTTTGAATTTTGATTTTTAAGTTTCATTTGTTGTAGAAAGTGTAAAACATTCAATGCTAATTTGCATCACCAAAATCATGTAAAAGATCTATAAATACCAAAAAAGTAGAATTTAAATTTATATTCACAAGTAGTGGAATTGGGGGGAATTTACTTCTGTCAACAAATAAAAATTCAGTTTTTATTAGTCACAGGTGTTTGAATAAAGCGCCAACAGGTCTACTAAAAACCATTCGAGAAAGTAAAAAATATATATCCCAGCATAAGCCATTAATATGTCTTTCAGTCCTGTGGAACCACTTATATAACCCTTGAAGAAAAATGTAATGGAGTAATGGTAAAAAAAAATAATAATAATAAAAAAAACATCCATTGGCTATGCCAGTGGCTGAATTATTGGCGAGAGTTCGCCAAGAAGGTTTACCGTCCACTGAGGATGGATCATTCTCCGAAGAACCACTCCGAAGTTCATTTAGAGTTTGATTCGTCTCTGAAACGGAAGGGCGGGAATGTGAAAGCATAGTGGCCACTGCACTCGTCCCCTCTTGAGAAAAGGAATTGTTCTCTTTGATTAGAAAGTCCAAATTTCGGCCCACTGGATTATCTCATTTCGGATATACTTATCTTCTGTCGTTCGACGTATGGGTGAGTACTATATCTAATCAATTATTAACTATTTTTAAATAATTCTGATGGACTTGGTCCAGTGGTTTAGTGACCTTATCCGGACAGTTATTGGCGAAACCTTTCTCTCTACTCGTCGTAAGATTGATTGATCAGTGAATTGTTTTAATTGTTAGAATGCTAGTGGGTCTTGATTCTTGTCATTCAATTAGTAATCATTTGAAGATAGAAAGTTTTTCAATTCATCATGTATGTGAAATATTTCGTTTCCATTTTTATAATTTTTTTTTAATTCCTTATATAATATTGCCCAGTTCCTAATAACTGATTGTAGGCTTTTAAAATTGTCATTTTTTTTTAAGTATAGCATTTGTTTATACCGTTTAAATGTTGATTTAAGCATACAATTGTTATGTACATTGATAATCGAATTTATACTTTTAAAATTTAAATGCTATAGTTGTGAACTGAAGTATAATGGGAATTATGTAAGCATTCAGTTGGGTTTCTTGATGGAGTTATTAATTAATCGGGTTTTTTAAATGTTATGATATCCTTTCGAATATTTATATTTATTTTTGTGCAAATTTTCTTCTATTTTATATCTTGAAAAGTAAATAACGTGGAAAAGTAGGTGCCTTTGAAATTTTGATTGTTACCCCATATTAGTAGTTTTCAAACTTTTTGACTCATGAAACCTTTAGAACTAAAATGTGTTTTCGGGAAACCCTATTCCTTACTTACAAGAATAAAGGATAATATTTTAAAATAATATATGTGAAGTAGACAACATGTTAGAAATATTTTATGTGGAAACAATTAAAAAATGTGTGTGTATTTATTATTAAAAATTTAATGTAATTGTAATACAATTTACTCACGTTAATGTTAGTTTGTGATCCAAATGTCACCAGCCCATACATTTAATTACATTGTTCTGAATGGCATTAAAATGTTTGAAGCTGTGTGAGAAATCCTGTGTACGTATGAATTAGCAACTTAAAATGTAGGAGCTGTTCTTGCTTGTATTCGGATTTTAGCATAAAATCTGTGGATATGTGTACAAGTTGTTCCCTCTCTTTCATTATAGGTGTTTTTTTCCACAAATGAAAAAGGTGCATTTTCCATTTCAAACACCCAAGCAATTGGGTTAAATAAATACTAAGTTTTAATTCTTTTATATAAGAAATTACGGTTTTTTCCAGTGAAAGCTTCCTACAGGTATAACATTTCCTCGGAACTAAATTGTGTGCATTTCCTTTTTTTTTTACCTCTTAATTGGAAAGTTTATAACAAAAGTAACCAAAAGGCAACAGTAATGTTTTATTTTTATGACGCGTTTCCTCAAATTCACCTCAATAGTTTCCTCAAATAGTTTGGCAGAACATTGTACTAAAGAGCGTAAAATTATTTTTTGGAACCCGATATAGTTAACAATAGAATATTCATCATAAGAAAAAGTATTTAATTGTATTCTAATAAAAGTTTTTAAAAAAGTATTACAAAATAAAGTTTTATACATATATATATTCAGTCATTCACATGCTTTGAATCTGCATTAGGGTCCAGAATCTGACAATAACTTATTTATTGCACTCAGATTTAGCGCGGGCTCTGCATTTTCTAGTGCAATTTTTAGGTAAGTTACCTCTATTTTGTAATGGATTTAGATATTCCTATCCATTACTTTCAATAGTTTTTTGCTCAGTATTATTTACATAAAGCGGGAAGGTTGGCTGGTCAAAAAACATGTTTAACCCATTTTTATATAAATTATTTTATATATTAGCTGTCCTAAGTCAGCAATATTTACAATACTGCAGCATAAATTTAATAATTTTTAATCTAGTGTCCTTCATTGTATGATCTCTTTATTGTCTCTGTGTTTTTTTTTCTAATGTGATTAATGAATGTTTATCTCTTGTTTGTAGAGAATTAGACTATATATGTATATAATTTTTAGTTTTAATGACTGGGATGAACTCTAAAGATACTTGTGGTTGTGAAGTGTTATTCACACTTCACAGAGAACGTGAATCCATTTTGCATACACGTTTATAATTTTCTAACTCGTGGAACTCCAGGGTTCCGTGGAACGCAGTGGAAGACCACTGCCCTATATGATTGAAATATTTCTTCGTGCGATTTTAATTGTGTAAAATGTACATTTTTTTCAAAAAAGAATTTTAAGAAAAGTTTAAATCAAAAAATTATAATTAGGACTATTTTGCTCGTTTAAATTTATTTTAAAGATGTATTTAATGTGTATTTAAATACAATAAATAATCATTTGACCCCCAACTATCATGGGTTTGTATGATGTAACAGCTTTCTTTCGGAAATAATTAATCGGAGCAATAATTCGAATTCTTTTAGTAAGGTTATTTGCATTGTATTCGTAGATTTTTTCTTACTTTTTGGTACTTTAAATATTATTTTATTACTATAAATATAATGGGGGAAAGGTCAAACACCCAAGCAATTGGGTTAAATAAATCCTAAGTTTTAATTCTTTTATATAAGAAATTACGGTTTTTTCCAGTGAAAGCTTCCTACAGGTATAACATTTCCTCAGAACTAAATTGTGTGCATTTCCTTTTTTTTTTACCTCTTAATTGGAAAGTTTATAACAAAAGTAACCAAAAGGCAACAGTAATGTTTTATTTTTATGACGCATTTCCTCAAATTCACCCCAATCATGGGGGTAAAAAAAAGAAAAAGAACAAAACGGTCCAAGAGCAGACGATATTAATGACAACCAATCTTTTCGAAGAGGGTAAATCAAATAACACAAAGAAACAAATGTTTACGAAGGGAATCATCTGCCCATGACGATTTTACCAGAGCCACTTAACGGCTGTCGGAGGGGGAGGAAGGGAGAGCAATTCCTCTCCGGAACACTGCTCAGACGATTCTCATAGGAATCATTCGTGCATTCACCGTTCGGTTTTCTCAGCATTCGTAAAGTGTCATATTCTTTATTTTTTAAATGTGTCTTCCTCTTTGTAAGAACCATTATTGGTTGATTATAAGGGGGAATGGGATTCTTTACTCGTTTGTTTAGAATTCCGAGTTCTGAATGGAAAATATCGTTGTTCCTATGTGCTTGAGAAATTGAATTTTAAAAAAGAAACGGGAGGTGTACTTAATGACGAATCATTCGTTATCTGATGACTAATTCAGTGAAGCCTTTTGTTTAATCCTAAGCAGGGTCCATTGTCCGTCACCGGAGTATGGCTTCCCAGAATGTCGTTAGGATTCTTCAATCAATATTGTCGGTTTATCGTCGTTCATGTACGGTATTTAATTATTTGAAATTCTTAAGATTTTTATCTAACTATGTATATATATATATATACTTTGAAAAATTCGATAGTGATCTCTTATCATTTCTCAGAATTTAGATCATAGCGTGTTCCTAAATATAGATGTAAAGCTGAATCGAATGCTTATAAACCTTTGAAGAGATAAAGAAAGTATTCAAGTATTTATGCCTTGAAGACATGTTAACACAATGACCTTTCAATTATGCGTGGGTTTCAGGAATCAACTGCATCAGTAAAAATCGCATAAATGTAATGTTTCAAAGAATATACATGTCTCTTAAGAGGAATTTTTCGGAATTAAATAAATTTCAATTACATTTAGCTTATTAACAAGCATAAGAAAATTCCGTAAGATTTATGATGGAGTGTCACACATTTATTTCTAACGATAACCGTATCAAAAAGTTTTAAAATTAAGATGGCGCTTGTTTCTCTTTTCGCTGTAAATAACATTTTCGATTACGTCTATAAATAATTTTTTCAGCTGTGATAATTCAACACCATTCACTCTACAAATTTAGTTGTAAAGTGAATGGTATTAAATTATCAATAATGCTATTTATAATCAACTGCCATTCAAAATCTGAGTTAATTTCTAAGTATATTAATTACCATAATTTACGTCCAAAGTCTATTTTGATTCTTCCTTCTTATTCGAATGCACGATAACTTTTTGTACGAATCCGGTAGACAATTCCTTTATCAAAATTTGGCTTATAACATGTAGGCGTTTTACTAATAAGTATTTTGTAATATGACAAACAGAATTGTTATAAATGCGTCCGATTTATTTCATAGCAGCTTTCTAACTTGGGAAAAAAAGCGTCGTTCTCAGATTAATTAAAATAATTACTCGTTAGTGAAACTTTTTATTTTTTTGGAAGTAATTTGAATAAACTTTTCACTTAATGGCTTTACGATTATGGATTAGATATGGGTTAAATGTGTGATGTAATTCTGACTTCCCTATTCTTCGTGAAGGAACTTCTCATTTCTGTAGTGTTTAATTTGAGAATTTTTTTTATAAATATATTCACACACCACAAATATTAGTATATTTTATTAATGATCACGAACTGAATTAAGTTCTGATTTTTCTTTCATTCTTATTTCAAGAGAAGTTTTTAAAATATTACTTTCAATTTTCATTTTAAACCCTCTTCTAAATTTAAATGATGTACAAGTTGTAGGCAGAAAGATGCTTTTAAGTTTCGTAGTATTTTTTTCCCTGCACTATTCGGAGCTGCCGTAAAAATAAGGTAGCAGTTACATACGTTTTCATTGGTGAAACGCTTTGGCATTATGAATGTTCTCAGAAATAAATGCTTATGTATATTTTGGTTTTATTATTTTACACTTTCATAGGAATAATTTATTTTAAATTCTTAATTAATATTCAAGAGATAGAGACAGAGCCATTTGTTTTAGGAATTATTTAAAACGAAGAATTCTATTATCTCTTCAGAATTTATTGATGTAATATTTATCTTTTGGAAAATAATTCTATTGTGTTCTTTTCGTTATTTTCTTCTAAAAAGTGTCGTTTGTATCACATTATTCTTTGTTTTCCGTTTTCATTGATGTTTTATTATCTTATCAGTTCTCAATACCTTGTAATTTTAAGTACTGATTTACTCATTTAACGAAAGTGATCTCTAACTTGTAATATGATAATATAGGAGTAAAAGTTATATCATTAGATATCAGTAGCGCACACATGAATTTTTCAAGGGGAGGGGGAGGGTCCAGGGTCGAAAGTCCACCATTTTTGTATCATGCTCCTTTTGATGTTGTCGACTTAGGGAACAAAAAAACAATAACAAACTAATTATTGAATAAATAATTAGCATTAATTAATAAAATTGATCATTAATAACAAATATCTAATTAAATTTTACGTACTATATACTTAGGATTATAATCAATCGGGAAAAAAATCAAGGGTTCGGGGGGTCCGGACTCATAGGACACCCCCCTTGTGTGTGCCACTTATAGATAGATAGATATGCTTGTGGTGTTAGTAAGTTTTTGAGAAGACAGGTTAAAACTTTTTTACCTCATATTAGTAAGAATTGTGAGAAGTTTTCCATTTATGATTTTACTTTTGTTAAACCAATTACTCTAAATAGTTTCTGTTTTTCACAAAGAACATAAGCATTTAAACCTATGCACTGTGTGAATTCTCTGGTTACTTAATCGCTCTTTAAAGCTGTATTCATTTAATGTCCAAGAACCTGCATCAAATTCAGAACACATTTTGAGACAGAAAAATATCGCAGTTTATTCGTTAATTAGCGACGTTGTAGCGCATATATCCTTTTATTATGTAGCTCTTTAAAAGTTACATATTCAAAATAAATGCGAAAAATTTCCCCTTAATGAGTAATAAATGTTTTTTTAATATGGAAAGCGGAATCTGTCGAGGTTTAAAGTATAAAGACTTAAAGCATCATATTAAAAAAAAATATGCATTTGTAGTAAACATTGATATAAATATATTATCTTAATTTATGTGAACTAATCCAGAAAAAGATTTGAAAACAGGAAACAATTTTGAAGTTCTCAAATAATACTGGTGCCATCATTTTCTCTAATATGTTCTACAAAATATTTCAAGATGCTCTTCCCTTTTAATTTAACTTCCTTCTAGTAAAGTCTGGATAAGAAAATGAGCTGAGGAATTTTGGTATTCTTTTTTTTTTTAAAAACATTTCAGGACATTAACTTTTAAGACATGACTGCAGGTATCAAATTATAACCCATCCTGTTCAAGCCTGAAAAGGTTTGTTTCTGAACTATAAAACACAAAACATATCTTGATAAACATATTTAGCGTAGGAAACTGCTAAAAACATTTCATCCCAAAGAATGAATGAAGAAAAAACATCGCGTGGAGAATATTAAACAAAGAAATTTAAATTCACCTCACTTTTGTTTCCTCTGCTAATTTACGATTCCGCAAAAATCCCCACTTCGAACCAGAACACTTTATTTAAAGAACCTCGACTACGAAATAATTCATGTCAGTTCCTCACCTTCATTGTGAACAGTCTGTTTAGGGCGAAGCGCGAAAGAATGTCGTTCATAAAACTTTAAAATATGACTATAAAAAAAATAGAAAGTATTTATTTTTTTCTTCTAAAAAAGACGCTCCCAATTCGACTTCTGTCAAGAATAACAATGAGATGAACAGTGTAACCTGACGCTCAGTTAGATTGATAGATTGCTTAATTGCCCCATTGTTCGCTGTTTCTTCACAGCGTGAATAGTAGAGTCTAAATGCATTCCAATTCTGTGAAAAATGTTCGATTTTTGTCTCCTCAACTTCCTGTGTTCACACGCGTGAGAAATAAGTAAATAAATAAAAAAAAGCAGGTGTCTCAATTTGTAAATTTCGAACGGTAGAACCGCCTTAAAGGAGGTTCGTTTTCTCGTCTTTATACTGGCACATTTAATTGAAAAGAGCCTCTTTTGTTGAAATAGATGCTCATGAATAATTATTGTAAACTTCCGCAAAACCATTCCGTTTTGTTTAATTGTTTCCGTATTACATAATTTGGAGAACAACAGCCGTGTTTAAAGAGTTTATATAACAATGCCTCTTCGTATTTGTGTTTTTGACTTATCTTCTTTTTATGCTACTTGGAAAAAATTATAACCTCGTATATATTTTTCAGTGTAGCCTTTTATATTAAAACAAACAATGCTGAGAGTTACGTTTTGGTTTTTAATATGAAATGTTAAGTTAAACGAGTTTTTCTTTTGATGGTTGTAAAATGGTTTTGAAATGCCTCAATGTGTAATAAATATTTCTGTACATACTTAGTAATTAAGAGCGTATATTTGTATAAAAAGTGCATCATTTAAATCTAAGACCTTTTAATGGTTTATAAAAAAAATTCTGCAGGAACAGTGTATTTATGTATCGAGTGTAAAGGATAAAATCGTATCAATAAAAATATAAACTGCATAAAACAATTATGCATGTATTATATTTTTCCAAGTACGAGAAAATCTTATTCGTACTTAAACACCTCGCAATGAGGAAGATTATGAGCCAGTTCAGATTAGTAAAAGGCAACACATACATTAAAATAATTTGGGACTATCTATTGTGTGTGTTCATTACCAATAAAATGTAATTATAATTAAAATATTTAAATAGGAAAATATGTATAATTACTAGGCGTTTCTTCTATTTTCCATTGTACATCATATTCAGGGACGTCTTAAGATTTATTTAGGCCCCGGGCCTTTACGCAAAAGTAGGCTCTAGGCCCCTACGTAAAAGTAGACCCTGAGCCCCTACACAAATATAGGCCCCACATATGACCCTTAAAATAAGACAGTACATTGCATACATTGTCAGATACTCGTACAATAACCCGAAACAAATAAATGTGCATGACTCTCAATCTCATAAACCGGCTCGATCAACTGCCACCTTTTGAATAAAGGAGTAATGATGGTATATGGTGGCAAACCTAAGCCTATTCATGGACGACGGTCATGAAATGTAGTCAGTTGACATATCGTTCGAAATTCTCATTTTTTCGGAGAATACAACCAGAAAAAACATTTGAGCGTTGAAATTATTCGAATCATTATCTTATTAAGACTTTCAAGAACGAGACCAGGCCCCCATTATGGCCGAAACCCTGGACCCAGCCCCAGTTGGCCCTTACCTTAAGACGTCCCTGATCATATTCATTTTTATTAATGCACATGCTAAGATGCTGATTTGATGTTATGTTTAATATAAAAATTAATTTATTAATAAAAAATTTAATAAAAAAATCAATTGCAATCTTGAGATTCTGATACCTTGATAAAAAGTTCTTCACCGTGTATATATATATAACCACTATTTCAAATACCCTTGAATGCCCCCTAAATGAGTAAAAAAATAAATAACCTGTTCAAGTCTATAGACATCAAAGCCAGAAAAATTTCTTCTAAATCGAACTTAATTTAAGAAATGAAAATAAAAGACGATAGACGTTGAAACGTCCTTGAGGGTTAGCCCTGTTGCATCCTTTGGTAATCAACTGGTGATCTCCATCCTTTTTTGACCTTCCACGGTGTGGATCCTGCGCTCAGTGGTCGGTCCGCTGGTCATCCGTGTCTTCGGAAGGTTTGGCGGGCGAAGGCCGAACAGGGATTATCGCAGTTTTGAATAACTTGGCATAATCATGAGTATGCCCAGCTTTTCTGTTATAAATCATCGTTTGCGTAGGATGGGATTATCAAACTGGTTCTTGCGTGGCGGATTTCAGATTTTTTTGGCGATTATTCTGAAATTAGACTATTGTGTGGTCACAAAGGAGAGTTTATGGCATTTCAAAATAAAATTTGATTCGAGCAACACGCGAGAGTATGCTTGTACTCAAAGAATAATTGCAATACATATTGTGAAGCACAAGAAATAAATGAGTTTGTTTCCATCTTTGTTCATAGTAAAAAAGTAGCTTGTGTTTATTTTGCATGTAAATTAACATTTGTGCATTATTTTTGAAATTTTGTAGTTTAAAAAAATTATGAATTTATAATTTGTATTAATTATAGAATTAAAGTATTTTCATTGATAAATGTTTGTGGAAATTGTTACAAATATTACGAATTTGTAATCTTATTTTTATTTCGTTCATTTAAAAAGATATTCCTGCTATAGGTATTCGAGGTTTTTGAAGAAAAATATATTTCCAAAACTGAAAATTCTGGTAAAATCCTACTTACCCCATACGTTTGGCAAAGAAGAAAAACAAATTGTGCCAAATAGCATCAGCAGCTCATTCTATCAAATATGAAGATAATAATTCGCCAAGCTGGCGATAAATAAAGGTGTATGCTAAAATAGGATTCTTCATCAAGAATCTCTTTTTAAAAATGGACACAAAAATACCACTTTGGACATTTATTTTGCTTTGAGTAAATTGTTGCAAATAATTCCATGTTTAGAAAGTCTTAATTATTCATTATATGGTAATGAAAATGAGATTAATAATTTTTTTGCATAAAAGGATATTTAGAACAGTCGTTTTAATTAAAAGGAAAATAATAAATTAAATAGTTTCATTGCTTTCTTTCTATGTGTTTAAAAGACATTGTTATGCAAACGGAAATGATTGCCAACTTTTGTTCCATTAAACACTGTAAGCTAATTTCATATTTGTTTTAATTTGAGGAATTTTTCTTCCGAATTCGAAAACAATGGTATCGCTTTTGAAATCAGCTCTGTTTCTTTCATCTTTTTATTTTTGCTCCAACGACCCATTTCAGTCGATTTAGCTAGGAGTGTCGCTAAGGTTTGGGCAGCTGCTTTTAAGCTGCATTCCTCTTGCTGTGACGTTGCAACTAACTTAGATCGGACTGAACTCTCTTGCCTAGAATAAATTTTGTTCCAATTCTTTAAGATTATCAGAATATTCTTGAATTTATCATTTTTGTAAAGGTTATTATTATTAGGCTTAGTTGAAAGCTGAGCTATCGTGTACTGTTGTTGACTTTAGTTATTCAGTGCATTACTTTTACAATGCTAATCCCAGAATAGTTCTGTTAAATAAGCATGAAGACTCATTTATTTGGATATTTATTTTTAAATCGTTTTTAAAAATTCTTTATTTTTATTTATTGTGTTTTTTGTCGTATTGTTTGGAAGGAAAAATGCGTTAATTAACTTTTCGTTGTTCGAAATATTTTTATGAAAATAAAATTGTGCTGAAATCGTTGTAGAATATTTTTTGTAAATAAGTGCTATGTATGTGTGTGTGTGCAATTTAATACTTTTGAGGAATTTATTTATTTAAACTGTGGATTACATAGTTTATATACATGCAGAATATTTATTTTATTCTGACAAATGGCGAGTGTCGAAATGTTCCATTTTTTTTTACTTTAATGGACACTAATTTAGAATATATACGAGATTATTTTTGAATTGAGGCATACACTAAAAACAGCCGTAGATATTTTGTGTAATTTGTTTGTTATTCGCCGATTAGAATGGATTAACCGTTTTATTTTTAATAGCAATAAAATTTTTTAAATCAACCAACTTTGTTCTACAAAGAATGTTGAAAACCGTTCGTCACGAACTTCGGGAATCCATGAACGCCTTTTTAATGTTGCCACAGAATAAAACAAACTTAATAGTTACCTTATTTAAAATTATTTTATCAAGATGACTTCAGCCTATTCCTTTGTTACGTTTTAAAATTTCTTGTATGTATCACCACTGGCTCATTCTAAGACTATTATTCCTTGCGCACAAGACCATTATTCTCCTTTTCTTTACCAAAATACCTCTTTAAAATTGTACGCATCGTAAGTTTTCGTAATTTGAATCGCATTCCGTTATTCTCTTTCTTATGAAAACAATCTAATTGCGCACTGACCGTTGAAATTAAGGCAAGTGCAATCGTTTAACCTCGAACAGGAGTCAAGTTATTCATAATCGATTCCACCTCTGCAATCTACTCTAGATGAACAAAAGGATTTGGCAAGAGGGTTGAAAGAGTCGGAAGGATTCCCACGCCCGCCTTCAAGGCGCCCACTATCAAATGCTATTCACATCCATGATTTCTAATGTATTAAGTTTGGTTCTGTAGATTAAGGAATTGGAGGTTGTTTTTAAGGATCTTATATGTGCGTATTCTCTTAGCCCTTCAAAACCAGAAGATGGATTGGGGATATCTGGGTGCATCTGTGGTCATGAAAATATCCATTATAGGTTAATGATTACGTTATTAATCCCAGTTAGTCATGTCAGTCAAAAAGAATCTTTTTGTGTTCTACTGTTTCATGCTTCGTTGCAAACAACATATGGACAAATCGTTTGTCATAATTCAAAGGTCACAATAGCCGAGTGATTCTGGTCACAAATTCACTGCCGAGAGAATGATGCACATTAAATAAGTCTGTGCTCAAAGTTTTCATGTTGGCGTGGTGTTGAAGTTTGAAGAGGAGTGCCAGCTCAGATGTCGTTCCCGACGCTTGAATGACTCTAAATGGCGAGGTTCATCACCATGAGTTCTCGTGTTGCTTAGTAAACAGTTGCTCAGTGAAAATTCAGAATGATGAATAACAAATATTAAATTAAAAAAAGTTGTTTTGGTCATCTTTGATTAGATATTTATTAATACACGAGGAATTATCATGAAAATTATTTAAGAAATACTCTTTCGTGTGTGATCATAAAACATTATATTCATTATAGATTTTAAATATATTAAACTATTTCTTAAATATTAATATATATGTGTGAGCATTCCATAATCATATAATTTTTACTTAAAATTCAAATACTTGTGTGAATTTTTCTTTTAGGATGTGAATTTAATATGCTAATTTGGAGTAAAATGTTTTCTATTCTAAGTCATTTAAGTTTTATTATTATTAATTCATTTATATTTTCTAGTCTTTTAACTTTTATTTTCTGAAGCAGAAAAGCTTTGGAAATACATAAATAACATTATTACACTCCATCTGTTTAGATGTGGAGTAAGTTTACTTAACCTGTTTCAGTTATATATAATTTAAACTAGTGAAATTTCTTTTCTCCTTTTAAAGTAACAGATTTCTGGTTTTCATCGAATCCAAATAACCTCATCATGATGTTTCATTTCAATTACTTATTTTTATTTATTTGAATGAGAATACATGACACAACTCTTAATAATAATAATAAAAAGGATCTTTCGCTAAGTGACAGCTTAAATAAGGGGTGTCCTTTCAAAAAGAAACTAATTCGATTCAAATATTATCCTTTCAACTCTGCCACACACTTGAATAGACGTCCGTCTGATGTGTGAATCGAGTCCTGTATAGGGCGTCAACTCACGTTATACAAACTGGGCAGAAACAACATAGTTTGCTGTTGTCTTTCTTGTATGCGTACAATAAGGGAAATAAGCTGGCCAATCCACTCATCAAAGGCTGAGGGCTCGATTAAAAAGCATTTTTAATTCATATTTAAATGATTTGGGCGTCAAGGTTTCCTTTGCCAACAGCTGGCAACCAACACATACGTTCTTTGCAGTCCACGAATGGGTATTTTGTTCCTTTGTGTAGGAAAACGTGCGTGAAAAATGCGGATTGGTGTGTTTACTCTCGTGGTTTGTCATGCAAGATGTGTGTGGAAACAGATACGAGTTGGTATTTTTCTTGACGACTACAGATTAAACCGATACTATACTGGGAAGTCGAAACTCGATTTTTCTTTCGTTTGTTCCCTCTGGTATTCCGTGATAGGTAATTGTCTTTAAAGGAATGGTATGCAAAGGAATGAGATATGATTTTTGCTTCCTCGTAGGCTTGGCGATGACTCAGTACAAGACTTAGGGCTCGTCCAAAGTAATCGAACAGATCAGATAAGTCGAGATCTTCTATCGGAGATAAGGAAGAAGAGGCACTCTCAGTGCGAAATGAGAAAATCATACGTTGTTAAGAGTTTTTTTTTATTCGAAAGGTCAAGACATGGGGTCCTCTTTCTGATGATTAATAGTCTGGACAATTGGTGGTGAATTTAAGGGGTGCGGTGGTATGCTCTTCCCTTTGTGCAAAATAAAAAGATCTTCTTATTATATTTCAACACTTTTCTTTCATTGATTTTTCTTGTTGAAATGTGTATTTACCGAAAAAAAAGTAATTCCGTTATTGTTCGTAAAAGAACCTTAATACGAATGCAGTTTTAAATGATTTCTATAATTTGCTGGAGCGTGCTTGTTATCTTTGAAATCAATCACCTGTTATTCTGAAAGAAATTTTATCCCGATAACAAAAATCCTTTGCACTCAAAGTTATTAAAAGTGATTGCAGCTTCTCAGAAAATAGCTCGTATGTAAGTGAATATTATTCAGCGGCATTAAATAAAATCATTTCCCCCTCCCCTATTTAAATGTTTTAGTTAAACCCCTGTTGAATTTGTCCTTTGGGAATTGTTAAAATAAAATCAAACTCTTAGTTTTAAAAAATGTGCGATTTCTATCACAAATGGTGTTAAATGAAGATTCTAATCTTTCTTTTTCTTTTTTAAAATATCCTTCAGCTGTTTCAGCGCTTGTCTCATTGTTAGCATTAACTACAAAAGTGTCCTGTTTCTTAATGTCCTTTGGAATCCTTGAATCTCTTGTGTCGAATTCTCTGTGCAGCACGTTAACACAATGGTTAATGTTGATTATCATCACTAAGTAAATGGTTTACGAACAGTAGCTAGTAACAATAGTATATAAAATGTCCTTTCGTGATAGTAATCAGCATTAACTAGCAGCTTATGATTTAAAATGCCATAAAAGATTTTGATGAATACGATTATAGCCATCGAGAGAACACTATCGTTTTTTATGCATTATTCCGAATCTGAAACTACAATAAAACTATATAGTACAGTGAAATAAGTTGGATTTTTAGACCATAAAGATGTTGCTTAAAACTCTTTCAATAACATTGAAAAATATAAATTTATTACATTTATAGATTCTTTTTATGTCTTTTAATAAAAAAATATTTAAAGTTTTTTTAAACTTGATTAATATGGTTTTATTAATTGTTATTCTAAGCCCGCTGTATAAATGTTTTGTGTATTTCAGTAATTTAAAAGAAATGTGTATTAAACTGGGTTACGTATTAAAGAAAACGGCTGATATTTTATGCAAGATATCACCAATTAAATTTCGACGTGTGTGCCTAATTTATAATCTACACCATTAATTTTTTTTTCTATTGTAAAATTGATCATAATAAAGAAAATCTTATCATTGTTTTTAAATATTTGAAAAAAGATCCATTACTATGTGCGTGTGTGTGAAAAATATTCAAAATCATTATTGAAAATGTTTGCTGATGTGATCTGGTGTATTTATCTAAATAATTTTCATTATGTATTCGAAAATGTCTGTTATTCATTTTTACTTTTAAGAATGTAATCTGTTTTTTTAAATTATTGCCTGTGAATACGTTTCAAAATCAAAATTATGATGATTTCTTGCATTAAAAACGAATCGAATGAGCTGCTTCGAGTCATTAACATCTTTTCATGACCAATTCTAATAATGCCTTTTAAATAATAAAAAATCATTAGCATAAATATGTCATTCCATGCATTCCGATACAGGAATTTGTGAACACCCGCTTTTCTTTTCTTAAGTAATTTCCATAAAATGTCGAAAATTATTATTTAAGCATCATATTACAATTATGAAACCATTTGAAAACTATTTTTTGTGAAAAAAGTTGGTATGATCTTTTTATGCAAATTATATATATTCTATGCCTTATCAAAGAAATAAATATTAAAAGTAAAAAAATTTTCAATTTCATTTATAACGGTATTATTAGTTTATTTAAAAAAAAATTTGAGGAATTTTTATTATTGAAATTCTTATTAGAAAAACGTATTGGAATTTTATTTAAATTTCTAGTTAAATGTATTTATTTAATATTTAGATTAAACTGGATTTTTTTTTAAAAAAAATTTGGTTCTATTAAATTTTAAATCCTATCTCCATTTTTTAAATTTTTTTTCAAATTGTGATCGTATAAAATGGCAATTGTTATTACACGCAATTTATTTTTATTTTTCTTTTACAACTATATAATTAAAAAAAAACTTATAAATCGAGGGAGGATTTGAGATTGCTATGCAATAAAGCGTAAAATTGCTTTTCTGTATTTTGAGTTAATTCTTTCATTTCTCATTTCTTTTTGTTATTAATACTCGTTGGCATTTAAAATTGTTCTTTATTAAAGCATCTGAAATGCATATATTAAGAAATACATATGAAATTTATTAATTTGAGAAATTTCCAAGAATTGGAAATATTGACCGTACGCAATAAACTGCAATATATTATTGGTACTCTCTCTCTTCACAGTACACTTCTTTCCAACAAATAATATTTAAAAAAAATGCTAACATTATTCTTACCTTAACCATCATTTTTATTTTTACTTTTTTTAAGTTTTTCATATGGAATTTATTAAATTCCTCTTCTAAAACTATGTTTAAATATTTTTATATGAATTATCAAAAATATTTGCTTTCAATTTTTGTATGTATATACCCTGAGGAAATTGAAGCATGTTTTAAAGAAATTAGAAATTTAATTTAAATTTTTATATGAATTTCTATTTTTAAGGAGTCAATTTTGATACTTATGAAACAGAAATATTAATAGCAATGCTCTGCTTTTTCGAGTTAAAAATATTGTTTTAATGAAAGTATGGCTTAAAGTTTCCAACTTTTTAATAATTCTATTAATGGAAGTATCAAGCATTGTATATGCATCTGTAGTTACCGTGTTAAAAGAAATTTTTTTAGGAAAATGTTACCAAGACTATGGATAAAAAAAAAAGATTTTTATTATATTCGCATGTTAATTTTTATGATCATCATATGACTATCCCTACTACATTAGTTTGAGAATTATTTAAATTTCTAATTTACATTCATAAAAAAAGTGATCGTTCTTTTTTTAAAAATCAAATATTCCGAAGTCTTCTCTTTTAATAACCTGAATAACTTCGCATGAATGAATGACATGTGTAAAAAAAAAAAGAAGGAAAGTTCGCTTTATTCAATTTCGAATTTTTAATTTATTTTCGAAGCACAGGAAATAAATACCTCGAAACCGGATGCGTAACTCAACGCGGGAAAAAATAAAAATAAAACCAGTAGAATTTTTAAAAGTTAAAAAATACCAAAACTTCTCTTTTTCGCTTTGCTATCGGTAAAATGGTTCGTTTAATTAATCATATCAATTTAATACCGGAAGCAGGCTGCTGGTTCGAAATTGCGTCGGCATTTTTGAATGAAAAATGCGAGAACCGCCTGCAAAAGAACCGCCGCCTTCCGAAAATTAAAAAAAAAAAAAAAAAAAAGGAACAGACAGAGAGAGAGAGAGAGATGAAAATGTTGCATTTCGTTTGATTGTTTAGCGTGTGAACAACTGATGGAGGGAATATCGTCTTCGTATCGATACAACGGAGGGGGGTAAAAAAAAGAACAAAAAGTCTTGAGACAGAGACGAGTTCCGGGGATCATTATCATCCATGAAATGCGGAAATCGGCGGTAACGAATACCGGACCGTGACTCATCCTTCTTTTGGAACTGTCGGCCTCCCCTGTGTGTATTCTGCATCTTTCCCATGAAAACGGATCTATGTTTTGGAATATTTAAAAAGAAAAATGTTTCTTTCATCCGATGATCATGGAAAAAGGAGGATGAAACATACTTGTTCCGGTTATTCTAATTTTTTCACCCTTTTTTTCCTACGAGTTTTTTCTTTTCTTTATGGATAGGTATCACAGTTTAAGTTGTAAAGCAACTGATACCACTAACTAAGAGGCTGTTTACTTTATAAAGAAACTTTTTTCACGTTCGAAACTTAATTTTTTTATGTCAGCAATATACCAATGACACATGCGCTAAAAATAATTGAAGACTTAAAATTTGTCAAAAAGATTCTGTTACCATTCAAATTATAGTAATAAACAGCTTTATCACCATTTCTCAAAAGCGGAATTTAAAAAAAATACATTTCTGGTAAGTTATGCGAGTTATGTAATGTATAATACAAGTTTTTACTTAAAAAAATTATTATTTTTTTTTAACTGGGAACTTTTATATCATTGGCATTTGTTTGCAAATATTGCTTAAGAGCTATAATATTACTAGGATTAAAATATTTTGCACCAAATAGTTTCCTGAACTATTCTACGGTATTTATAATGATTTTATTTTTAATTTCTTTTGGTGGTTTAGTTGTTTATATAAACTCAATCATCATGTTCTTGCTTCTTTAATTTTTACTGTTACTCAAATCATTTACAGGTTTCAGTATATATTGCATATTGTTGTTGTCTTTAAAATGGTTTTATTTTTAACAGACATAAAAAAGTATCGCTAACATTGAGCGAATGGCCCGTACAGCCTCTTTCAATTCTTTGTTTTTACATCCACATAAAACACTATATATAAAAAAAGTATCGCTGACAAAAGCGAATGGCCCGTATAGCCTCCTTCCAATCATTGCCTTTTTCATTCTCCCGCGTAAACAATGTTTTGTTACACACCTTATAATTTAAATCGCGCCATCTAGTGGCCTATATGAACCCTAACACATATACTGTTTATTAGTCGCCCATCCGGTATAGTGGTTAGCGACGCTGACTGCTGTGCCGTTGGGCCTGGGTTCGAATCCCTGAAAAGGCATGAATTTTTGTTAACGTGTTGTGCCTTCGCTCCATGGCATTACTTTAAATAGCCGTCGAGCCGCAAGTCCTCTTGTGAGGTTGGTTGGAAGCGGAAGAGAGGTCCAGAGAGGCCCCTTGACCACCTTCAGGGTGTTCTCCCTCAAAATTGGGGTGGGAACGAGCTAAATCGTTCTGTCCCTTGGGGCTCAAAGCTACGGTTAACGACAAGCGTCGCTTAGTCCTTTGCCATGATGAATTTCGTTGGCCTTTATCTGGCCTTTGCCGATTAGGTGGAATTAGTAACAACAACAACGTACTGTTTATTGAAAATTCTAAAATGACCAGTTATTTACAAAGGAAAATGGTTAGCTTCTTACTTGCTCCCTTCCCCTTTACATATAGCTCAAGATTCTTAGAAGTTAAAATCCTGAAGCATTGTCATGAAAAACTATTTTAAAAATGCTCACCTTGTGTTAATTATTTCTACAGAAACTCAGTTTTACATGAAAGGAAAAAGGGTCCAACAATTATAATCTAGATATTTTCAAAATGGTAAATAGTCTAGATTATTCCTAATGAGCCGCCATCTCTTTAGTGAGTTGCACAGCACGTTGATGACAATGGTGTCAATGACGTCGTGGGTGTCACATTTCCATATTTATGTACACAAAAGTGCCCCAGCTTTCTCTTGTTCCAGAATTATGGAAATCGGCACTCCATTTGTTTCCGCGTAATGTCATTTTTGAAGAGTTTGTTCCATTTCCCACCCGAAATTCTGTCGCAAACAACGCCGAGAGGCAGAGAGAAAGGATTTTTCTTCTTTTCAACCCTCCAGTTCCGTGCGATTGTGACACGTTCATTGGAGAACAGGGACAACATCGTTTGTGCGAATTATGCAGAGAAAACGAGGAAACTCGTAATCTCTACAATGAAAGCACTTTGTTACGTAAAATGGGGGTGATTAAAAGCACTTTGTTACGTAAAATGGGGGTGATTAGGTATACTTGTTGGTTCATGGATTACACTTTCTGTCTCCTGGCAGTTATTAAGTCTTGTTAAAATATTCGAAGTGGTTGGAAAGAGGCAGTGGAGAGATGGTACATCATGGGCATGTCATCTTGTAACAGCTGATATTTATCGGTGTCACACTGAAATCGTTTAAAATGAAGATTTTTTAAGATATGGCTGAGAATTGTTGAATGAACGCAGAAAAAAGACTATTTACAGAGGGAAAAAAGAAACCGAAAAAAGTTAAAAGAATACGAATGCAGACTGCAAATGCTTTATCATTGGAGCTATTTGATTTGGCAGTTTTTTCTGAACGTTCCTGCTTACGTAATTACATTCGGCATACATTCCTATTGGGACATTCTATTTTAATCTAAATTCAGCGTGTAATTTAATTGTTACTTTCTAAATTTATATTTTAAAAATTTAATTTATTTATCATAACAAGCTCTATTTTTTAAATGTTCAACTCCCTATTTAAAGATAGGGGATGAAGACCTCTTTGGAGATCAAGTGCCCCATTGACCATTCAACCAGGATTCTGTACAGAAAATGCAGACACGGTTATAATTGCATATGACTATCCATTTTAAGGGTTAACACTCATTCTTATACTTCGAAATTCAGCAAGTAGTTAAAGCAATACCTCAGTGTTAAAAATAAAATCAGTGTGTTCAACTTAAACAAGTAATATATAAAAAAAATTAAGTCAATTCCCCCACTTAGATCAACAAAGAAAAAATTTATTTCAGCTACTTTTTATTAAATAGTTACAATTAACATAAATATGTATATACAAATGACAGAATCACAACATTAAGTGGTAATTAATTTTTATTAATTATCATTAAAGTATGGTATTGTCATCCAAAACAATCGTGTATATAAAATTTCAGTTCAACTGAATGCTTTAAAACGTGAGAAAAAAACCTTTTCAAGTTTTGAGACAAGTCGCCAAAAGGGTCGTTAAAAATGATGCCAACGTGACTGTATTTGTAATTCTTTAAATAATTAGTTTTGATCAATTAATATTTATTTATTATAATTAAATTATTGTATCGTCATCCAAAATAAAATCATGTACATAAAATTTCAGCTCAATTGAGCGCTTTAAAATGTATTTTATTTACGATTGAAAATTCCACCAAGATATATAAATAAATATATAGAGAGTGTGAACAAAGAGTAGGAATTGAAAATAGAAGAGTTTAGTAATGTTAAAGAAAAAATCTTTGTGTGTAGTGTGTGTGATCTTTAATTCAAACCATATTTTTATTAAAAACTACACTCTTGCAAATATATATTAAACCATTTTTATATATCGAGGGGTCTTTTTTTACAACAATCATTAATAACATTTTTAAATATTTCGGACATTTTTTACCGCCTTGTTTTGGGAATTCTCATCTAATTTCATCACATTATATTTTAATTATATTATATTTTATTATAGTATATTTCCTGAGTCAGAGATAATTTTTATTCGTAGTTTTTTTTTGCTCTATATGCTATCAAAAAACTTAGGGTAACTAATTTATCAGAAATATCTTTTCTAATGTAATTTTAACGAGGTACTTCCGTTGTCAAATCTTCCATTTCGGAAGTATCATTCCTAGCCTTGAGGCACAATTTCAATTACAAAAACATGATCATTATGATATGCAAAGTATCGTACTTCACTTCAGTTGTTGCAGTTTTAGGTAATAATTATTCTCATATTTGATATAGTCACGAACTTGAATCTTATTATTCCTCCAACATCATATATTAGCTAACACGTATGAGATACTCATTATGTAATTTCAATGGGAAAAAAAAGGACACCGCCCAACTGATTTATAGCTAACTCAGGAATCTTATTCTTGTAACAAAAGTAAAAAAAGAATGTATCTTTCGTGAAGGGAAAGAACCATTTTCATTACCTTGATAGTGTATGAAACATCGTGGGAATCTCCATCTTGGAAAAGTCATTAGTTTCGGTATCACACAAGCTGTGCGAATCCAAAAGTTGGTGTGAATTCATTTCCAATCTCATATTGTTATGAAAGTATATTATGTTTTGTATTAATGGAATAAAGTACAATAGAATAATTTTTTGTTACAACTTCATTATTGGAATGTTTTGCTTTTTTATATCCACGTAAAACATTATCAAATGTTTGATAGATGAAAGTGCATTGTGAATGAATTCTTCCAAAAGTAATTCGTGAAAATTTTTATATTTTATATGATTTTTCTGCAACCTTGATTCTTCCCTTTATCTTATCTAGTTTATAAGTTAATTTTTGGTTCAAGTGTAGTATGGGGGGGCACTTTGGATTTGGCGATTTTTCTACGGATTTTTCGATTTTTATCTAAATGTCATGAGGAGATATCGAATTCATTCTGAAACAAATAATAAATAATACCGAAAAAAGTACCTTGACGACCACTTTTAGTCACCAAAATAAAGGACTGCGCCAAGTGGCCCCCTATACTACACTTGAACCGTAAATTTATATGACCACGATTTTTTTAAAAAAAAATAACCACGATGGATTAATGTTAAATTAATTAGTTCATCAAAAAATTCCTGTGAATACTTAATGCATATAAAAAATTTATAGATTCTCTTTTTAGAAAAGTGCATTTTCCTTTTCCTGTTTACAAATTTATTTTAAATTCCTTCTTTTTTTTGTTTTTTTGTAAAAATAATAAATTTGAGATTCATTGTCTTTCAGGTACATGATTTAAAATGTATATTTCTATTTGCAAATATAAATAAAACTGTTTATAATTAATCCAAATGATTTACCATTTTTTTTCATGTTTGCTTAAAATTTCTTACCTGGAAACATTTTAATGAAGGAACTTCATAACACTAAACATTTGATGTAATTCTCATTGCGATTGAAAAACCTCATACATTCATTTAAAGCTCATAGTTTACATTTAGTTGAAAACTATCTATTTGCTAACGATTTTCTTAGAACGATACTTAAGGTTTCTTTCTTCCACGAAAAGGGAACGCAGTTTTCAGCATTAAAAATGATTTTGAATCCTTTCTTGCACTTCGGCATTCAATGATAGAAATTGAAATGCATATTTATAAGGTGACCAATCGTCCTCCTTTGTTAGTCTGTCCTTCCTCAAGAAGTGTCCTCCCAACTGTCCTTTTCAATATTTTACAACATATCTGTTTATCTCTGTATTATTTAAAGATTTAAACACTGATAAATTGCAACAATAGGAAAATTAACATATTGAAATTGATAAAAAATGGGTGGGAATTTTAAACCATTTAAAAAATGAACACATTCTGTATGAAAATTTAGTTATTCTTGTTGAATTTACATTGTGTTGCCTTGGAACTAATGCAGCAGTTGAAAGAGTTTTTTTTGGTCGAGTGAGAAATCAAGATTGAATATTGATACTTTAGCTGCACCATTTACCGTAAAATTTAGTAAGAAAAATACTTCTTGCTGCGATATTTCCAATATTTTGTTAGAAAATGATGTATTGACAAAAGTATTCATTCAATGGGGAAAATATTAATTTAATTAAATAATTAAAAGGGATGTAAACGTAATTGTATTTTTGTTTAAATTTCTAAAATGTTTCATTTATTCCCGATTTACTTTTTTCTTTAACTTTTTGTCCTCCTTTTCATTGTATAAAAATTGGTCACCTTAATATTTATTTAACGCTGTTTACGAGACAGCACATCAATGTATTTATAACTGAAATTTTGACTTGCACTTTTGATGTAACAAAACGGTTGTGATTCGGCGGGGTGATCTCTTATTTATTACCCATGTTGGCGACCGATGTGATGTACCTGGCGGGGAGAAGGGAGGTGCAAGGCCATTAGAGGAAACTCGTCTAACCGGACAGCGGGTCAGCGATCCCCAGCTCTTCATCTCAACTCTTTTTCCATGGAATCCGTCTCCCCTCATCAAACTCTCCCCTTCAGCTCTGCGCTGCAGGCATCGTCTGCAAAGACTGGAACAGAGGTTACCAACAAAAAAAATTCTGAAAGGAGGGATGGTTTTTCCGTTCTAACAGTAAAGCTGCTGTGGAATAGTTGTCATTCTTGAATCTGGAAGAGAAATTACTGAAGTTGAAGTTTAAAGGTCAATTAGGAGCGTACTCAGCGTACGTAGTCCAGGAAGGATTGTTGGGCAAATGCATTCAGCCCAAAATTACATTCGTTTCAATGCAAATTAGTACTGGAATAACTTAAACATTCGAAATAAATCATTTTTTTTAAAAAAAAAATGTTGTAGAGGAAAGAATTTAAAAGTTGAAATGCTTATGATTTAAACGATTTTTAGACACCTGGTTTCGAATAAATTATCGGGTTTCGTCGGTTTTTAATGTTTTCTCTATTTCATCACTTTTAATGGTTGCGGGACTTGGACCAGTATGAGCATTTCCAAACTTATTTTGTATTGATTAAAATACAAAACTAAAACTTTTATATATATATATGTATATGTTAAAATTTAGTATAAAACTTCATTTACTCTTATAATAACAATAACTTGCAGAAGTTTTTGGCGTGGATTGTAATTTCATGTAGATCTGTAAGTGCAACATCATACACAAGGGTGGGGTTTTGGGGTTCGATCCCCCTCTCCCATAAACCAAAGGGTTTTTACCATAAAATCTGGCGTATAACGTGCACTTTGAACACAAAAAATAACATCGAAATTTACGGTTGCGCGTTATACGCCGGGTATAAAAATGAGAGCTTTAAAAACAAAAACAAAAAAAAAAAAGGATCAGCATAGAAAAAAAGTTAGACTTCTACATGAATCCAAATACTATTTATTTGAAAGAAATGACATTCCTTATGATCTTAAAGAGTTGTAGTTTTAGACGTATGCTATTTTTTTCTAAAGCTTGGAATAATATCTCGAAAAAAATGACTTCAAAACATAAGAGCATTGTGCACGTACATTTCAGCTTTCTTCATCAAAATTGGGAGTGCGCGTAATACGGTGAATATACCTAAAAATTAAAAATTGCAGTTTGAAAGTATAGGTGCGCGTTATACGCCGGATTTTATGGTTATTCTTACCCCTCTGCGCTTTCGTCTACGTGTTTTTAGAATGTAATTCTCCTTCCCCATGAGAGAAAGGGGTTGTATAATATTAAAAAATATGTCCACTTGTTTAAAGTTTTAAAAAATGTCCAAGTTATAGTGTGAACTCCTTGGAAAAAGTGAAATGTTATTTGATTGCAAACAACTGAAATTTTTGGAAACGATGTCACTGCTTAGAACAGTCCGTTAACAGCTTACTCATCTCTTGAGCACTATGGTCTTCATAAGGAAGAGTTAATTCTTCCTGAAGGTCGGAAAAAGAGAAGCGTAAAGGTGCCCATCTTCAAAAATGAGTGGGAGTTAGATGCCCTGATAATCAGCGCATAGAAGAATACTCGGAGAGAGGCGGTAAAAGGCCCCTTTTTGGGGCTATTGTTGTCTCTTGACCCTTGGCCGATCAGTGGAGGTCGTCAGCAATGGACCTGCTCGATTATGACTTCAAGAAATTTCTTACCAAAGGTATGCTTAAGCATTGTCTCCGAATTCTAAGAACAATTGCTTTAACAAATAAGGGTGTTGCAAACGATTATCACGCGTCATTCTTATCAAAATTATGAAATGGGAAAATGCCTTTGAGTATTACTTCTGAACATTTAGATATGAATAGAAGTCATTCGTCACTAATACAGATACGAAATTTGTACTAGATGTGCTTTTTTTTCTGTTAGTTTTTAACATGTTAATCATACGAAAGGTAAGTCCACAAGGAATTAAAGTGAAATGATAAACTTGTTGGTTTTTCTCTTTTATATTGTGTGCCAAAAGCCAAATTTCCTTGCATTTTCTATCATTGCTCTTTCCTTATATTCTTCCTTCAACGTCTATCAATTGTTTTTTAAAAAATATCTTTTTAAGAAATGAATTTTCCCCCAAATTTAATACATTAACACGTTGATGTGAGAAAAATTATTATGATTCAAAAAGAACCTTGGAGTTGTTCCTATTACAATTACCTAATCAGCCATTGATTTATTTAAATAAATAAAATATCCATATTTTATAAAGAAATAAGTGACAGTTTTCCTATCTTACTATTTGATATTGAATTTTAAATGCACTTATCTTCCTTATATGGTATTTATTGACGTCTTGTACTTTGTCTGAGATGTATACGTAATTTAAAAATCAATAAGCGATCAATCAGAAGTGAACATCAATAAAAAAATAATATTTTTCTGCCTCCATTCAATCTGCAAATAATTTTTTTCGCTCACAATGTTGATTTAAAAATGACTATTTTGCTTCGTCGATTTCGTATCGAAATACTTGTCCTCTAGTTACCACTTCGAATCTGCACAAAAAAATCTCCCATGTTTGGTCAGCTGTCCACCGAAGGCTGCCAGGCGACAGGTTCGTCCTACTGATCTGGGATTAAGGTCGGCCATTGTTTGCATTTCTTTTGTTTCGCCCACTCTAATCCTCTAAAAATACGTTTCATCCCCCCACTTGAAGCCACAGGGACCACGGCCTGGAACCGTTCAGCACTTTGCCACCAACAAAGAGAGTGAAAATGAAAATTGCATGCAAATCGTCGATTGTTATCGTGGTATTTTTAGACCCATTTTTTTCACATACAAGGATTCCTGCTATCAAAAGGAAGCGATGGAGATTGAGCCCGGTCGTTACTCTTTTAAAACAAGTCGCCAATATAAACTGAGAGATAATCTGAAAGGCATGGCATATAACAATGAGGACTTTATTCCAAGTTCTTTACTATGGTTAATTAAAAATACTAAAACAGATAGGCAATTTTTTGAAAAGTGTTGTATGTGTATTTAAATTTAGACAGGATGTTGGTGAAAAACAGAGTTAAGTTCGACGATTAATTCTACTTGTTAAAGTAATCGAATTTGTAATTATGTTCTTTTAGAATTTATTTGCTAAGCCTAATTTTTGTGTTGATCAATTAGTTTTCAAATAAGCAACTTTTCATTGGTGGTGTTTGTACATTTAAATTTAAATAGAGTTCTTCGAACAGCTAGTCATATTTATAGATTAATTATTCGTATAGAACGAAACTAATTTTTTCCTTTTACTAAGCCTGTTTATTCTTTTTGTGATCTATAAGCGCCGTTTTATAGATGTTCTTTGTGTACTTAAAAGGATGGATTGGATATCTCTTCAAATAGGAAACTGACTGCAAAGGAAAATTTGTTTTTCTAATTTCTTTGTTGATAAATAGATTATTGATGTATAAGTAAAACTTTTTTAATAGCTCAACAATTTTAAATATTTATATCGATTAAATAAAGAAATGTTATTTCGAGATATTTAGCAGCCGAAGTGTAGAATAGTGAGAAAACTGTTTTTTTTTTTAAATTGCATGTTTCCGAAATATATAAATCCTAGTTGAAATATTTCGGCGATAACTTTGTTGTTGGACTTTCTTCCTTTTGTCTATTTTTTAATACCTTGTTATTTCTGCGGATTACTAAACTTAACAAAATACCCGTTTTCTTCCGAAAGAACAATGACCTTTCAGGTCACTGCATCCCCCCCCTTATTTATTTTTTCCATTTTCGTAAGAAACTTAAAAGTTATATTTTGTTTTAAAAAACTGTTATTGAAAAACAATTTTTTTTCGAATGCGCGCCAGTTCCGTGTTTAATACTTTTTTTAAAACTATATTTATAATATAAGATCTGATGTATATTTAAAAGAGCCATTTCTGAAACTCATCAGAAGCTTGAATGTGACATTTGCATAAATTATTTGCTTGAAACATGTAATTCGGTTGATAAAGTTAAGTTGAGTACTTGAAAAACGCTGGAAATTATTTTAATTTCAACAGTTTCATTAAGGATATAAAAAAGCATTACTTTTTTTAAAAATTTTAAAAAGAAGTTAATTCGTTATTTTTCAAAAGATTTTTCACAACTTAAACGTTATAAAAAACACATAATTTTTTTAAAGAATAAGTTACATATATGTATATAAATTCTTTATATATGGATGAAGAATTATTTTTGAAATTTATGTAAATGAGGATGATTGAATAATAATAATTTTTAAACGTTTTCTTTCAAAATGATATAGAAGTAAATAAGAAACTTAGAATCTCTAAATTAATATTTGTTGTTAAAGGGGTAAAAATGTTTCCAAAAATGAAATTTAAAGATATAATAATCTGTATTTTTTTTAAATCATGGTTTATATGTATATATAATCTTAAAAATTTTATAATTTAAAATTATAATTGCTGTTTATCTATATTATAGGCATAATTTTGCATTTAAAATATTTTTTATTATATTTTTGGAACAAATGCTGATTTAGGTGTTTGTGAAGATATTCCTGAAGACTAAAATCGTAAATGTTATTTTAATAATTTTTCACTCCTCTCTTTGTCACATGTATTTCCTTTTCTTCATCTGATTTTATACTTTATTATAGTTGACTTTTTTATATTTAATTAAGATGAACCAAAAAATATGCATAAATCGGTTTTTAATTAAGCATTACATAGCTCGTATTAAGCATTACATAGCTCGTATTGAGAATATTACCAAGATATTTCATTGGATTTCAAGTTGACTTTTTTAAAAATTTATATTTTCTACGTTGAATATTTAATTAAAAGCAACATGAATTACATAAACTAAATTATTCACTACTTAAAATAAAATCTGGTGCTTGATTTTTTTTTTGCCCTGGTTTAAATTCATTAATTCGAATCTTCTTTACTGGGTGAAATCTAATATACAAATAATCGATTAGACATCGTATATATATTTACACTTCAAGATTGCTTTCATTTTGATCAATTTTTAGAAATTTTTATCAGAAAATCCATGCAAGATAAATCTAATTTTTGGATGTTATTTTCAACGTTTATGCTTTTTTCAATCCCTACTATTAGCTCACAATCTCTATTTATTTATTTATCTTGGTGGAATTTTCAATCGTTAATAAAATACATTTTAAAGCGCTTAATTGAGCTGAAATTTTATATACATGATTATTTTGGATGACAATACAATAATTTAGTTATAATTAATAAAAATTAATTGATTAAAGCTAATTATTTAAAGAATTAAAATACAGCCACGTTGGCATCATTTTTGGCGACTTGTGTCAAAACTTTAAAAGGTTTTTTTTCTCACGTTTTAAAGCATTCAGTTGAACTGAAATTTAAAATACATGATTGTTTTGGATGACAATACGATACTTTAATGATAATTAATAAAAATGAATTACCACTTAATGTTGTGATTCTGTCATATGTATATACATATTTGTATTAATTATAACTATTTAATAAAAAGTAGCTTAAATAAAAATTTTCTTTGTTGATCTAAGTAGGAATTGACTTAATTTTTTTTATATTACTTGTGTTTACTATAAAAATGAGCTATAAAAAGTTAAATAAAAGTATATACTAAAAAAATTCTTAAATGTTTTTACTTCTTTGCCTTGCAAAAAAAAAAAAAAATTAAACGAATTATGAGAGTGGAACAATCAGAATATCCTGCTGGAATGGATGGCTGAATATTCCAGATGCGATGCTATCCCGCAATTTAATGCCATTTCAGAACTAGACCATAAATGTTCTGTTCCTACCAACAAAAAATTTTTTATTAACAAGCCTTGTCCGAACTTCGTTGCAATTACACGCTAGTGTGATTAATTATACTGAGGTCAACCATAGAACGATGTTGTGACGAATGCGGTCAAGATATTTTAGGCTTATTTTTTTTTTAATGCGATCGTGGACTGTGGCTTGTTTATACAAAATAGCATGCTATGATATTCAATCGACATGGATGACGCCTTCTTCAATGGAGAAGACAACAACGGCGCACGGAACATTTACCAAATCTAAAAGCAGTTCCGGTCGCAATGAAGGGAATTCGAGAGCAGAGGGGAAAAAATAGCAGAGAACTTCCGTCAGTAGTTCTTGTCCAGGTGAACGGACCGAGGAAGCGATTGTCCTTCCATTGTTTCACTTGTCGACCTTGAGACATATCCTCACGACGCCATCTCCGCTTTTGATTTCCGAATTACTTCTTTCTCTTCCCCACCGTCAGTTCTTCTTTTGCCCCATTGCATGCATGCCTTTACTAAAAAAGGTGGACGCGTTGAAAATTATTTGATATGAGGAAATGAAGTGAATCGGAAATTATTTTCGTCTGCTAGGAAACTAAATACGAGGTATGTATTCAGATCAACGGTGCAAACAAACATTTCGGACACGCTTCTTCGATTGGGTTGCAGCATGAAAAACTAAAGAGCCTCAGTTAGTCAGAACAAAAATTGATTTCCATAACCGTTCGCTCTAGCTTTAGAGACTATTAGTTACTGAAATGAAGCATGGATATAGAATACTTCACTAGATTTTTTTTTAAAAATTTATTTCCACGAAAGTAAGAATATCTATTAAAAGTATTTATATAATGACTTTTAACTCAAGTGTATGTTTATTGAAGAAGCAAAACTTTTTTTTACTCCTCAGAAAATGGACATCTGTAGTATACGCTGAAAATATCGGATGTTTTTTATCCTTACTCCTTATTGGCTGCTAGAACAATCCTATTGAACTTGATTGGTCGGTAGAAATGTCATTTGACATTTCTTCTGTCTTCCCAGAATTCCTCTCTGACGAAGGGAATATTCTAACTGAGTATTGGTTTTGGTAATGGAATGAAGTTTATTTTTGATAATAAACATGCTTTATTACTTAGCTCTCAACGCACTAAACATGTATGAATCCATCTTAGAATGTGTTGATAGAAATCGGGCTAAATTGTGCCGTCATAGTCACATGATAAGTGTAATCACGCGTTTCTAGTCAATTAGCTCATGAATTCATGTGACATCATAGTCACATGATAAACGCAATCGTGTTTCCAGCCAATCAGTTTTATTCTTTCACTGCTGCTAACTATTGATTTTTACACAGATATGTGTGTATGTCCTTTTAAAAAATACGTATTTTTAAGCAATAATAACACACATAAGTAAAAAAATGCGCTTTGTTTTAAATCTCGTATAATATAAGAATTTTTTTTTGTATTTAATATTTTTTGTCTTAAGAATCTTATTTTATTTTTTTTATTTTTTACATATTTACCCAATTATCAAGTTTGAAACTATCTGAATTTTACAATTACTAAAAGACTTACAAGTCTAAACTGAGTTTTGATTTGAATGGAAAGCGCGTTATTTCATTTTAAAAATATGCGATTCTTTTAATTACCGTCATGAATTGAACCCATTAGATCGTAATGAGTGTCCTAACTGAAATAAATTTAAACTCATGCTTGGGCCCATATTACTTATAAAAATAAAATACATGAAAGAAATAGTCACGTATTACCTGAATACAATTTATTTCAGAATATACATAACGAAATTTCAATTATTTCGTGTACTGAAAAGATAGATATATTGACAAAAAATTATTTACTTCTTACGGAAGATAGAGTACTTCATATAAATCAACTATGTAAAATACTTGCACCTTTTCACTTTTTTAATAATAATAAATTTCTTACAAAATATTTTTAACTCTAATCTCAACATGAAAATGTTAATTAGTTTACTATAATCCCTTAAAATGTATTTTTGAATCGAAATATTTTCCTTTCAGTCGTTTTCATTTTCATTGTGATCATCGAAAACAAAAATTAGAATTGTGTAGAATAGTATATATTCCTTTTGTGTGTTTTTTGAAAATATCGTTCATTTTAAATAAATATTATTTATCAAAGACAACAAACTTTTCGTATTATTGGAAGATAAGATTTTTGATTGTAATTGAATCACGCATTTCGAAAAAATTTTGATGTTTTCTTTTCCTTTAAACAATTGCTTATGGTTTCGATTCATTTTTTCATATTATTTAAAATATTAGAATATTTTTTTAAAAAAATTAGAATTAATAAACAGAAATGAATATTCAAATTAAAAACTTCATTCTTTCGAACATAAAATGTGGAACGTTTCAATTCATAAAATCAAGCGAATTGTTTATTTATCATCATAATTTATCTTCAGTTGCTATATAATTAAAATATGCGAGCGAGAAATATTTTTAATGAGGGGCATTCTGAGACATGTTGAATTATTGAATATTTATTTGTTTTACACTTGCAAAAAAATTCCATCAAAATGTCTTAAACCTAATTCGACAATTCTTATCATTGAGAATTCTTTAATTTATCGCAACGTCTGAAATAAATTCGTTGTGTCTTCTTCCATAATTCTTTAGAAACGAAATGGCATTTTCGAAGATCATTCACTAAATAACGGTTCAAACAATATGTTTGAACTTATCACCCAACAATTATCTCAATTAGATAATTGCTTAAAAATTATTGCTGATGTAATTGCCACGCGATTTACATCCAGCCGAAGAGTTCATTCCTTTTTTTTCTAAACTAAAAGTCTATACATTTTAATTAGAAAATGATTCTTAATTTCTTTTATCGTTTCCTCTTTGCCAGTGAAATATGAGCATCTTACGTGATTATCTAATTTACCAAACGAGTTAAGAGTTGGATGCCATTAAGTATGGATTGTGAAGAAAAAAAAGTCAATAAACTTCTACGTAAATACTTTTTATAATCAAACAAAAAAATAACGTTATTCCTAATTTCTGTCTCCTCTTCCTGGATTCGTTATTTTTTTCTGTGGTCATATTTTACTAATTGGAATAATAGTAATAAAATGCGAAATTGAAAAAGAAGTCGTTTTTTTCTGTTCTGTTCATATCAAATAAGAAAGAATTTACATTTTGTCCGTTATTATATAGCATTATAAATATCGAATATCTCTCTCTTTACAAATATTTGCAACGACCGTTTACTGAAGCACAAACATATACAATTTTTTGTTGTTGTTCTTGTTATTTTGAAATAAGTGATTTATCATTTATTTGAATGTAATTACAGGAAATGAATAAAATAATAATTATGAAAGCTATATATTGACTTTTTATCATTCACGTATTCGTTTTATGATGACGGTACATTATTCTGCTCTTTCTTACAAGGTTTTGAGTGGCAGCCCGGCGAAAATCTTGTTCCTTTTTGATTTACTGTGATATGTTGTTAAAATCATTTCCCAAAATTTATAGAAAAAGAAAAAAGAGAAGAAGAAAAGACGACTGAAGGCTTTTTTTTAACTTGAAAAAGTTGCAATCGAACAAATATTACTTTAACTTTTAAGTATTCTTTTTTTCCATATGCAGTATTAGCCGTAGAATTAATTATATATGACTATCAAAATGAAGAGAATGTTGAATTTAAGATTTATGATGTCTAAAATATGATCTGAATTATAGTCATTCTGTACCCGTTCTACATCAAATTTTTTAACGTACACTTTTTTCCCCTTCCAGTAGGCGAAGAAAGCACGGACATCGAAGAAACTCTATCGCCTGTCAACGAGAGGACCTCGCTGGGCCCCGGGACACTCGATGTCCCGACAGCAGGCTCAACCGCGCCAAACCTCCACACCCACGATGAAACTATACTTGACACTGGTGAGTTATAATATTACGAGTGAGTTATAATTTTCGCAACATTTCCACTCTATTCTCAACCAATTATTTTTACTGCTTGCAAATTAATTAATTCTTATATCTGTGCACTCTAGAGCTTTCTATAGATCTTTTCATTATATCTTAGCACTCTGCTTTTTGCAACATAAATTAGTGATATCAAAACATATTTCAATCGTGTAGGGTGGCGTGGTAGTTTCGGACGTGGTATTTGAGGACACATAACATTTCGTGGTTTGAGCGGACACATTTCCCCCATCTTAGAACAGATAAAGGGTGCAGATAAATAAGGAAATAAGTATTTTTGAAAATCAAAAATGTAATTTAAAACAGTATTTTAAGTGGCAAATCTCTTTCACGGAGATAACTTTTTTTTTACCGAAATTTTCTGTTTTTACACTCGAGTATCGAATCAAGGATAAATACATTTTTGCCAATCAAATTTAAATATTTATATTGAATTGTTAAGATATTATAGTGTGATTGCATTTTAAGTACTTCTAGTATTTATCTTTATTTACATTAATGAAACTAATTAATTTTTTAGTAATTGCACCTGTTCTAATATTTATTTGACTCTAAAATACAAATCCCTGAAATTTGTCCATACCCTTCATTATACTGTTACTTACTGTTAATTTTTAAATATTTATTTGAAAGTTTTTATTTTTATTACATTTCGCTATGTTTAAAAGGCATTCACACACTATAATATCTTAACAATTCAATATAAATAATTAAATTTTATTGGCAAAAATTGTATTTACCTTGTATTTTGATACTCGGGTGTAAAAACAGAAAACTTCGGTGGTAAAAAAAAACAAAAAAAAAACGTTATCTCCGTGAAAGAGATTTGCCACTTAAAATACTGTTTTAAATTATATTTGTGATTTTTAAAAGTATTTATTTCCTTATTTATCTGAACTCTTTATCTGTTCTTAGATGGGGGGGGATGTGTCCGCTCAAACCACGAAATGTTGTGTCCGCAAATACCACGTCCGCAAATACCACGTCCGCAACTATCACGCAACCTCGTGTAGACATATGGATGACTTGGAATCAGTATCACAACGCACACCCCCGCATCGAGGGGCGGAGTACAAAGCCTGACTGACGCCACTTGCGACTTGAGGCCTAAATCCTGACTTTGCGGGGGGTCCCTAATATTTTTCGTTACACCACTGCTTGGAATTCTTATAGTTACCAGCAAGATTTAATCTAGGAAAATTGGATATGTATCTGTGTGTGTGTGTGGTAATTCTTATAATTGAGAGAGAGAGAGAGGGAGGGTGAAATTATTTTTAAGCTTCATGTATCTGGTAAAGACATTCATACACATACGAAGTTTTTCGTTCAATAATTTATTTTCGAACGAATTATATTATCACACGCAATTTAGTTTTCGTGCTATTTTTTAAATTAATATTGCTAGTGAAATTCCCAGATGAATGGTAGAAGATTTTATGTGCGAAATAATGTGTTTTATTTGGAAAATCTCTTAAACGAATCTTAATGTTTACTGTTTTAAGAGTCAGTTTTTTTTTTTAAAAAAATTAAATCTTGTTTTAGATCCATCTAACTAAAAGCAATTCTAAGAATTGAAGCATATAACTCGCAATCTTTTTTTCTTTTGATAAAGACTTTTTTTTTGTCTAATTTTAATTAGAAGGGGGGCCCTGTAAGAGTGGTTTCGGTTGTACAGTTAAAAAGGAGTAGTAAAATATTTTGGTTGGAAAAAGTGTAGCAACGAAAATTCTTATCTGATTCATTTTCATGGAATTGATTGCTATGTATATTGTGTTATCATCTGATTCTGTATCCTATCGTAGCTCTTATATGTTATAGTATTAAACATATACAAAATGCGCAAATTAAAATGTGAAGAAGCAACAAAAAATACCATTGTTATCGTTCTTTTATTCTTTTAATAAAGCGATTTGAAGTACAATTAATATGAATAATCGATGTTATAATTTTCGTATAATCGTAAGATGCGTATTTTCGTATTGTTATTGATGGATCGGTAATTAAAGCCATGTTGTGAATTGGTTGTCGTAATGAGGGTTGTTAAAGTACGAATTTTTTAAATGTTTAAATTCATTTTTCTCTATGCATGCGTTTATAGAGACTTTTAATCCCATCACTGAAAATTATGGAAAATTTTATTATTTTTATTTTTTAGTTTTAATCTATTACTCAATATAAATATTTTTGGTAAATCTTTCAAAAAAATTCGAATTTATTTTAAAAGCTAAAATTATAGAGATAGTAGTAGAATTTAATTTAAAAAGAATTTCTGAGAAAATAATACAATTCTTAAATGTATCAATTATGTTTTTGTTTATTAGTTTTGTGTTTTTTTTCCCTTGGGTTTGTTAACATATGAATTTTCTTGCGTTAAAAAAAAATTTCAAAAAAGCATAAATTATTTGATTTTTTAAAAAAGAATTTTCGCGTTTAAGTGTGTTGCTTTTCTCAAAGATCTTTATATCATAAATATTGCTCGTTAAATTCCTCTTCTTTTTATTTTATAAATATCAATACATCTGTTTATATTTCATAAATTCCATGTTTTTAGTGTTTACTTCACCTTATTAAAAGACACATAAATGATGCTATTGTTACCAAAAGTAAAAAGAAGAAGAAAAAGGTTCTTTAACTGTAAAATAATGTAGATTAAAATACAAAAGCTTAACTGGAAGGAAGTTGTCAAATCAATGTCAAGTTTCATTGATATTTAAAAAATACCCAACTCATTATCAATGTTTTAAATGCAGATTCTTAGGGGAAAAGTAATACAAACTGGATCACTGGTTTAAACTAAACTAACAAGTTCTCTTAGCCTTGAATATATTTAAATGCATGTTTCCCTATATATATTTTAATTCGCAGATCTACTTGTAAATAGAATAAAATCGATAAATTTTCCTCTATTTTTATTTAAGAACCAGTTTTAGTAATTTTTTCCAATTTCAGATGTGAAAATAACCATCTTTTTAACACCCTTTTATAAGCTTCACTTGTATGTAACGGAATCTGAACTCAATTTTTACCCACTTTTAAATGTCAGATTAATTCGAAAATTTTCTCACTTGTCCATGACCGATGACAATACAATAATTTAATAATTTTGTTCTATTGCCCTGATCAGGATCATCATGATTAACGATTTTCCCATTTTTGGATCCCATCCCGCTTCTGGCGACTAATTTCAGATCTCATTTCCAGATTTGGTGACTAAAAGATTAAGTTACAACTTACAGTAGAAAGTCGTTTATCCGAATCAATCGGGATCGGACACCGTTCGGATACGCGATTGTTCGGATAACCGAACACCGAATGTGATACATGCAGTATATGAAACCAGACACTATGCGAATATTGAAAATCATCACATGCGGGAAACGTGCTTGAAGAAAAAGAAAAATAGGTGCAAAATGTCGCAGTTTTACCTTTATTGTGGAAAATAATCACTTATTTTTCGCTGCAAGGTCTCTGATTCTCTTGAGCAGCAGTAGTTGAGTAGGACAGAACTCTTGATTGTTGTTCGTACCACTCCATAGCTGTCTGTAACGCAGAAAACGCGCCAGCATTTGATGGACACGTTGTTTTTGTCCTCGTCTTCATCCGTTTCATCGTCGACAAGGTTGGATTCTGTTTGCACGGAAGTTGCAATCTCGTCATCATTTGGTATTTGAAATCCGCTGAGTCTTGTGCATCGATTGCCTTCCAGGTTTCTATATCTTCATCGCATTCTTGAAATCCTGCGATCGATTTGATAAAGTCGGTAATCTCATCCCTGTAGTAGTCTTTTTCGCCTTCTAAATTGACAAAAGTTGACAAAAAAACTAGTTCGGATAGTTGACGCTCCGGATAATTGACGTTCAGATTAACAACGTTCTACTGTAGTTCGATTAACTGTAAAATGTTATTTTTTTTAGTTTTTTGAACTATAATTTATTTAAATAGAGCTTTTGGATATTTTTTTAGTTTCAACTAAAACATATTTAAGTTTTTTATTTGATTTCTAATTTAGTTATATTATTTTTTCCTTCTCTTAGTTGTTTCATCACAGCATTCCTCACCTGAGATGCTAAGACCCCAGAACCACGTAATCGTCGCCGACGCACAGCGCGTCAACTATTCATCTGTTTTTCAAGGCGCATCTGATAATTTTGAGCAGGACTCTAAGCATCATTCTCCTGGCTGCGACGATTCCGGGGTGTTCCTCGAAGATCCCGTGGTTTCCTCTCCTGAAACACAATCGAAATCGGCCATATCCCGCCTCCAAAACATTACTTTGCAGAAATTTGTTCCAGAAGAAGCACCCCCAATGAGGCAATATTCAGTCCCTGAGGGCATCGATTCCGATGCGGAAAGGAGTGACGACTTAGGCTTAGCTTCCTCTTCTATCGATTCTGCTGATGATCTGGATGGAGATCCTTTACCCTCTACTTTGCAAATCTGTCCACCCTCTATTCCACCTCGTCAAAAACCACCGCCAGTGCCGGCTAGGAAGTCTCTTCCCAGAGCAGGAGACAACCAAAAACAAAACAAGATGTCCTTGAGAGAGATGATGAGTCTTGAAGTTCCTAATTACAGAAAACCACCTCTCAGCAAGAGTTCCAGTTCTGGAGAAGATTCTAATTTTGGTGAGGGTGACATCTACACTAACGAGGATCAGATTTCGAATATTAATTACAACGAAAAATCAAAAAATATCTTGAATCAGCAGAAAAACGAGCAGTCGAGAAGTTTTGCCATGTCTAAGTCTTTCCATGAAGATACTCTTCTCAATTTGCAACGAGAGAGCAACGCTAGCCAAGAATCGAAAGCAAGTTTTCTTGCTCGCACATTAAGTTCCTCATCGCCGACGAAGAAACTCGATACAACGAATGTCATCAATGGCAATCTGGTCACAAGAATCGGAGATCATTCTTCTGCTCTTAAATGGAAAAGTGAAGAATGCCTGAGAACTGCTGCAGAAACAAAATGGTCTTTGCCCGGTCGTCGTTTTGAGAAATCTGTGAGTGTAAAAGATCGAATCGCCATGTTTTCTGAGATGGAAGCTAATCAGACTACTGGAAAGAAAGATCTTCAGAGATATGGAAGTGAAACTAATATAAAAGCAGTGACCGTTACTGCGGATAGCAAAAAGGTTGATGGTTCACCTATTGCTGATAGAAAACAAAATACCCTTTCTCGGGACACGAAATGGCAAAGTCTGCATAATATATCAAAAAAGTATGTTGAAAAAGAAACACCCAATACTAATTCTAACTTAAAACCAGCTTTAAGCATACCATCACTTAATACAAATTCCTCCACGGAGAACCTTTCAAATAATATTTATGCTCCTTTACCAATTAAACTGGACGTTGAACCTCCCAAACCGATAATTTCTACTTATCCAGAAACTCAACTCACCAACAACAAAAGGTATAATTACGGGCTATACAGCTTGAAAAACTTAAAAAATACAGAACATCTTCTAAGCAAAAAAGCAGCTGGATCCAATCTTTTGTCAATCATCGACAACCGAAAACAGCCATTGAATAAACTGAAAGGTCTCGTCATACCTGAGAAGCCCATTCAACCTGACACAAACAAAACTTTGCCCACTATCTTTGGCAGTGATTCAGAAAACGTCAAAGATTCCAGAAGAGCTTCTTTGCCTATTACTGTGGTGACAACATGTAAAGCTATGTCTCTGCCTCGAAACACTAAACCCGATTATCCTGTGATACAAAAACAAATGTCCTTATCTGACCCTCCGTGGAAAACTGAACGGAGCAACAATAATGTTAGTAACACCTTGCCAAAGTACTCTCCAGCCTTTAAGAAAAGAAGTCTTGAGCTGCCAGGATCATCTCTGTCTCCAACCCCACCATCTTCACTCACCAGTCCCTTGTCACCCCCTCCGTCGTCGCCATCCAGTATATGCAGTTCGAACGCGAGCTCTACCCTGCAGCAAAATGTATTCCAATTCTCGTTGTCGCATAGCAAGCCTGTGCAACCACTGCAACCAGAAAAGCCATTAATGTCGCCTCCTTCATTACCTTCAGACGTAGAGTACGAAGGAGACAATTCTGAAGATTCGTCTCACTCAGCCTCTCCTATGAGGAATGCTTCTCGAGCTCCTAAGGAACCAAAAGTAGGTTTTGTTTTTCTCAACAATAAATTTATTAATAAATTCGCTAGGTATTTTTACGTGAGACATGTTCTTTATTTGAAAGCTTTACATAGTATGTGTTCCCATACTTCGTTTAACAAAGCATTGGAAATTTGATTTAACTTATTGACTTATACTATTTTTAAGTACTTTTTCAACCAGAGATAGAGTGTTTTCTCTTGAAATGTTAATAAGATGTTTTTTTTAAATATATTATGTATTGTTTCATTTGTACTTTTTCTATGTTTAAAGAAAAAATATTAATATATTCTTCAGAATTAATGAGAAAACTGTTTCCTCATTTAACAGATTGCATCTCCTCCTCAAAACCAAGGGATTTTGCACTACGAGAAATCAAACACATTTACTACCAGTGCGAAACCCGTAACTTTGCAACCTTTGTTAGTGGAGAATCTCGTCAAAACTCCTACTCCGACGTATCCACAGCCAACTCCACGAGCAGCCGTCTGTATTTCCAAGACAGAAATTCACCTCAGGAGAGAAAGCCAAAAACCAAATCAAACGGAGAATGTCATATCTTCTGAGATAAAGAAATCAAGTGAACTGATTGAAACCAGCATGAGTCCTTCCAACCTCCAAGAGTATTCAATGACCAAGACATATAATTCCTTCTCTAAAGAATACATTTCATCTGGAGCCAGATTCCTGGAGCCTAATGTGTTGGAAAACATGAATGGCGCCCCTCCACCAGACCTTCTTGCTATCAACAATGGGGTCCAGAACGGCAATCATCGAGTGAGCCCTATCTCACCCGAAAATTCCGAAGGACAGTCGGAAGTTCCCGTTGGAAAATTCAGAGCGTGTCCTCTTAATCTTTCCGAAATCAAACCGACTACTAATGGCACTTCCTACGACAGGCGCAGAGAAAAAAGTCGTGATCGTCGAGCTGTTCTTCATTCCGAGTGCGACGAAAGCGAAGATGATGACTCCCACTCGACATTAAGTCACCAAACAGAGGATTCGCGACATACCACAACGGATGACTGTCTTTCTGATGCCACGACAGACTCCTTCGAGAAAGCTCGTCTGAATCCAGAAATGGCCGCCAGCCTACGATCTGGCGAGGACTACGCCTCCACGGAAGGGTACCTGTCGGATGCTTCTACAGATGTGTCCTTGCGGCGTTTCACACATCGACCGATGGATGGCAACACAGAAGAATATCTTTCTGATGTCACAGCGGAATCCCCCGATCCCGATTGGATGTCCCTTCGAGCCCCTCCAACGCACACTGAATCACGATTTAGGTATGTCTTTTATAGTCATCTGTTGTTATGGTTAACGGTCTTTAATCGCCTTGGCGGTATTTTAAATTGAGTGTTATTATTTTTCTATTCTTCGCAACACTATAATCTGTGGCAGCTTTGTGGAAGAAAAGTGTGAGAGAATTTTCTTTCAAATAATTTGTTGTTTTCGAATATGTATTGATTTAGCATCGTCAATATTTCGTATAGAAATGGAAATTTTTATTATTTCTGTAAAAATTTGTCTATGCTTCGCATGATTTCAATCTTACTTCTTCGTCATTTGTAAATTAGATTCAAAATGCCAACATTCGTTACGGAAGTGTATATTGTTTAAATAAGGGGTTGGCAATTGTTTTGGCTTGAAGGCCACATAGTGGAAGCGGAAGATACCTTTTTTAAAATGATTGCATTTTGTTAAATTTGTATCTCAAAAAAAGGTACCAATTGTACTTTAAAAATCAATACAGTTAAATAAAGTAGTGGCAGTTTTATTCAACTTATTTGTTGTGCTAATTTCATATCTATAGCTGCAAGCACATGTAATTTTAGAATCAGTTTCATGAAACAAAATGTACCCTATCATACTTTACTGCATTTTTTTTTAATTGGGAGTCAAATGGGTTTTTGAAATTCTCATCACATCCTGCTAGCTAATGTTAACCAACTTGCATTTTTATTTACTCTTGTTGGTATTAATGCAGAGGAAACTTTGCTCACAAATATAGAAAACATTTTCACATGTTTGTTTTTCTGCTATGTTTTTCTGACTTAGCAGGTCGCAAAAACACTCTTTGCTGTCACTCCTGGTTTAAGTGAACAATTTTGTAATGCGTTATTAGATGTTGTAACGGCGTGGCACATAGTGCACTAGGAGGCTTGACACATAGCACACGATAGACTAGAAAGAGGGCGCTGCTGTGAACTGTTTTGGCCTTTGAGCGAGAAGGAGAGAAGAAGAAGGTGGTCTCGAACGTGAAAATGAAGGACGATGCCTGTAGTTCCTGATGCGATTTATAATTGTAAATAGAGTTGTAAATATTATATTGATGTGCTTCGAAGGAAATAATAAAAACGGTAAATCCGGTTAATTTGAGTGATGATTAATTCAACTACAAGACGATCTTACAATATCTATACATTTCATTTAGACCAGGGGGAACTTGTGTAATTATAAATGATTCCACATTTTCATAGGTGCGTTATATAAAAATTAAGTTGGGAAAATAATTATTACTGATAAAATTATTCTAAAACATGGAAGACTGTTAAAACACTCCAAAACACTCATTCATTATCACAATTGTGTTAACACTCATGCTTCAATTTTGTGTTTTGCCTTTTCAAAAACTGTTTAAATTTCAGCATGTTTATTTTACTTATTACAAGTTTTATTTTGAGAAATTGATAAAAAAAAATTGTGCTTGATCGGTAGAACTGCCGTAAAATCTGGCGTATAACGACGCGCACATTTAACACCAAAAATAAGATCGAAATTTACGGGTGCGCGTTATACGCCGGGTGTAAAAATGACAGCTTTAAAAATAAAAAGAAGGTGAGCATAGAGAAAAATTAACTTCTACGAAGATCGAAATGCTGTTTCATTTAAAGGAAATGGCATTCCTTATGAACTTAAAATGTTGTAGTTCAAAAAGTATACTTTTTTTTTTCTGAAGCTTGAAATAGTACTTTGAATAAATGACTTCTCAAAACATAAGAGCATTCAGCGCGAACATTTCAGGTTTCTTCCTAAAAAAGAAGGTTGCGCTTTACACGCCGGATTTCACGGTGTAAGCGATCTGCGTCCACTCCTTGTTTTCGCCGCCCACGTGCGGTGCACGCGCTGCATATCTGCTAGGATCGGCTCTGACTGTTACTATTTAATATAAATCTGTTAGAAATAACTTTTAAAATATATATTATGGTTGTTTATGCCTACTCATGAATAATTTGATTAAAAAATTCCTTATTCTCACAAATGTTATCTCTCTTTTTAGGGGCTACACATCCAAAAGTGAGCCCGTTGATGTGGAAGTAGACCTACGTCCCAAACGACTTAGTCAGCAGCAAACGGTCCTTAGAGCGTCCATCGAACCTTCTGGTAGTGTCCAAAAGTTCAAAGCTTTAGCTGAGAAGTGGGAGCAGCGGACTGACGTCATTTCGCCACCTCCACCACCTGTCGTGGCTACAGCTCCTCCAGGGTCAAAGAAAGATTCAAGATCGAATTCTGTTACAACCGCCCTGTTTTCAAGTTCCACCACTTCCACGACTGTCATCAAAGGGTAAGAGAATTGTTTTTTGTCTTCGTAGGAAAAAGTAGGCCGCGGTAGCCGAGTGGTATAGGTATCGGATCGTGGCTTGCCTGGTCACGAGTTCGATCCCAGTACCACTAAAGACCCGCCGTGTAGGGCAGCGATGCACGTTAAATCTGTCGAGAGCTGAAACGTCCTCCCGTTGGTGTGGTGTGGTAGTTAGGAGAGGGGGGTGCCAGCTCAGGTGTCGTCCACGTCACTTGACCATGGTTCAAAATTACGTGGTCCGTCGCCAAAAGCCCTCGTGTAGCTGAACAGTGCGACGTTAATATTAAATCAATCAATCAATCAATCGTAGGAAAAAGTACTTGTGTCTCTGAATACACACCTAGCTAGACGTTTGATAGATTCCTGGAAAACACGTGCGAAAAAAAAAGGCACTGTTTGAACAGTAGAAAAGGGAGTCATTCCAAAAATCATAAAAGATGAGCATTATTTAATGGGAAAAACGTGTAGAAAAAGCAATTCACAAAATCGGCTGTGGAAGCTTCTTTTTTATTGATAGGTGTATTCACATTTATGTAAAATAACACTTGCATATTCAATATTAATATTTAATTCATACCGTTTCAATTAATAAAGAAAGAAATATTAGAAATGCATGTAGATATTTTCTCAAAAAAAGGATAAAATTTTAAAGACATTTGCTAAGATTGCGCGATGAATCGAAATTGCTGTTCTTTCTAGAAAGATATATTCTAGGGCAGAGGTCGCCAAAGTGGTGATGCGCGAGAAAATTCGCCGGTCCCTAGAAAAATGTGGTACCCTTGGTAATGGCCCCCAGAAAATGTGGTAAAAGTGAATACCCTTTTCTTAGTAAACAGGCGATGAAAATTCTGATTCAATTCTCCACAACTTATTTATGTGAAATGGCCTTTTCATCTGTCACAGCCATCAAAACACGGTGCTGATCTCAGCTTGAAATAAATATCTTGTGTGCATTTACAATGTTGTGGATCCAACTATCCATAATCTTACCTCAAGTAAGCAGGAACATCCATCACACCACACTGTTTGATACACCTAAACCATTTTTAATTGTTTTGTTTATTTTATTATGGTTTTTTATAAAGCTTTCATAATTCGGTTACAAAATTAATAGTTTCATTTTATTAACTAGGTACATTTTATGTGTTCTTAGATAACAATTTTTTAAAAAATATATTTAAATCCTATTAGTGGTCCGCGGGATTTAAGTTATGAATTTGAAGGTCTGTGAGGTCAAAAAGTTTGGCGACCACTGTTGTAGGGTCTTATAAAAATTTTCTTCTTTCAATAATGTTTTGATAAGTTTAAACTGCTTTCAAAAATATATTTTGCAATATTTATTATTATTTTATACAATTATTAACACGTCTTGTTAAACAAATCTTCAAATTTCGTTGGAATTTTAGAAGGCGTTCCAAGTTCTGATTGATGTTTTAAAAAATGATTTTCCAGAGTAGCTCTTAAAAATTGAAGTAGTCGTAAAAAAATGAAGTAGTCGTCCATTGACGAAAGTTATCCTTATCCTTTCACTTGATAATCAGCGGTAATAAATTATATTAAAACAAATCAACCGTTAAAAAAAACGACTTTGGGGGGGTTTTATGTCATTTCAAAACCGTGTAAAAAAATTGGTTTTCTAATTCATTAATTAAGAACTGAAGTGGTATTAGCTTGCATAATATATAAATTTATATATAAAATAATTCATGAATAATGAAGGCATAATTCATTTAATTAGTCAAAAAATTTGTTTGAAAAAAACAATAAAAATGAAATTCACGGAGATTTTGTGTTCGAGACAAAATAATCCTTGTGTGTGAGGTAGCTTTAAAATTGTAAATTATACACAACTATAAAAATATATCGCAACTAACAATTCTCTTTCTTACAAAAGGTGTTAAAAAAGTGTTGTCCGAGACATCATTAATATGGATTTCGTAATCTAAATTTAAAATAATATTATTACGTCTTTTTGTTCACCTTGATTACAGAGTTGGCATATAATATTTATAACCATAATATAATTAAAGAATATATAAATTGTTTTATATTATTTATTTTATACAATGCCGTGGTAGTTGTGTGAAAATATTTTTTTTTTCGTTTTCAATCTTATGGATCTGAATTGGTGAATTAAATATCCTGTTAAACATATAACTTCTGTGGTATAAGGTCTTTAAACTTTAAAACGAATTTCTTGAAAATTCTAAAACAGCTAGTTATAAGCTTTTAATACAAAAGAAAAGAGAGAATTAAAAAAAAAAGCATTAATGTTCTTTTTTACTAAATTAATATTCCTTTGAAGAAAAACCTGGGTTAAAGTACCTTGTTACCTTTCATCATCCAAGCCTTTACAAGACAGTTTTGACAGCTCTGAGAATGTTCAGTAAATAATAATCTTGCAAAAGCAGAAATATCTCCTCATACCGCCATTTTTTCACATATATTTACTTTTGAAAATTTTTGTCTGCCTTCAAGAAGAGGTTATTAAAAGTTTTCATGTGGGTTGTGTAGATATCTAGGTAGATTAAAAAGACGCAATGTGTGATTTTAGATAGCGCGGTCGTGACTTTCCTACGCAAATCCTCATATCATTTCTAACTGATCGGAGGAATGCGAATTCTCTTAAGATCGCAGCGCCATCTCTTAGATAGTTAGCAAACTAATGGAATTCCATTTTTCATTAAATTCGTTACCTGTGGGATGAATTCTTATTTAATTTTAGATTAAGGAAAAAAATGTTTGAAAAGATTACTTTAGATAATATTGTTATTATTATATTCCACGTTCCTTATTTTGATTGGAAGTCTACATAAAATAAGACTTTGCTACTCTAAAAAATTAGCTCTAATTACTTCTTTTAAAATTAATTTCGCCACACGAATGCTTTTTAAAATTGTGTGTATGTAAACAGTTAAGCTTGAATTTTATAGTTTTTGTTGAAAATTCCTATTTCCTTTACAGTTACAGTTGAGAAACTAGTTTAGTTTTTCTCTTGTAAAATTATAAATCTTGATTTGAAAGTAAATTTTTCTAAAAAAAATAAGTGGCGATGAATATAATTCTTTTTACTGTTCATTTCTACAGTTCATTTGACGATTTTTCAGTAAGGTATAAAAATCTTATTCTACGTTGAGAATTAGATATTTATATTAAAAATTTTCACATTTCATTCATAGAACTCATTAACATTGAAAGTTTTCAGTTCATAATTGATATTCTGAACTGAGAATTCTGAATTCTGAACTGAATAAAATGAATGTATTTCAGAGTGGCATCTTAATACTTCTAGAAGCCCTGAACCCCTAATGTTATATTTGTGCCCTCTCTTAAAAGTAGACTGTATACTCGTACCCTTAAAGTTGTCAAATACTTGTAAAAGCGATAACCCGTAAGAAATAAATGTGCATGACTCGCAATCTCACAAACCACCTCACTGCCACCTTTTGACAAAATAAGTTATGTTGGTGTAAGGTGATCGACCCACAACCTTGCCATTGTTGCCAGTTGGCAAATAGTTTGAAATTCCCAGTTTTTAGAAGAAATAACAGTTGATGATTAAAATTATTCGAATCATGATTTTATGGCGACCAAGTAAAGAACAAGACGAATTCTCCTTCCTAGGCCCTGGGCCCATGCTTGTACATGTCCCTGAATGCATTTAGGCATTATATATTCTTAAATAATTCATCGTTAACTTTCTTATGCTAGTGATATAATTAAAAAATATAAAAAAATAAAATATTCACCTATTATGGGTGATTGTTAATGGATGACAAAACAAGAATAATGTTCACAAATAATTCACTTAGACATTAGCTTTGTCTTTCATTATTACTTAATTTCGTTCCTTTGCTTTACCAAATTTTATTCAAATACTCTATTACAGTACACATTCAAGAGAAATTGAGTAAATTTCCCTCCTGCTGAAAAATAAAAACTGCTTCTTAAAAAAGCTATTTTTATTATATGATGAATATCTATCTATGCACAAAACTTGTGTTTAAATCTTCTCATTTGTATGCATTTTTTGTATGCATATTTAGCCCTAAAGTTCTGTTATATAAACTGGCAACACTTTTTTGTATATTCCTTGAAACTAATGATAACAGAAGGCAATAGTCATTTTCCTTTCTGTTTCATGTATATACAATATCTTAGCGGCGAGGCTTATCGATAACTAGAATGTTCGAAACTAATGTCCGTCATCACTTCACTTCACCATCGAAAGACAGATGGAAGGCGCCGAAAGAAATCAGCTGTAAAATCAGTAGAGGTGAGAATGAACCGATCTGTCTTCAGCATCCGATCAAGCGGTTTGAAATCTGGATCAATCCAAGATCGATTGCAAGGTTAAACTACATATTTCCCATCTCTCTGCTCTAATTTATGGGATAGTAAATTTTATTTCTACATTTTTTTTTTTTTTACTGAAATGTTAACGATCTTTTTTTGAAGTAACCGCGTAGTTTGAAAGTGTGGTATTGAGATGTTTAAAAAACAAATGATACGGGGTGAACTTTGAAAACGGTATCAACAGTTCTGCTTTTCTAAAATAAGTAAACATTTGCTTATGCCGGTATTCGTTAGAACAGGAGTGTCCAACCCAAATGACCTTGCGGTACACTTCGGAAAAATATTACAATCTCACGGGCCGCACATAAAAATATGTACCTATCAGATTTGGAAACAAAAAAAAAACATTTATAGGACTGAAAATTTAAAATAGAATGAATTATTATTACTGTTTTCATTATTTTTCATGTATACAGACATAGATAATACACTGCTGGACAATTGCTAAGGACGAATCACAAATTGCTATGTAGCATAAAATTAAGCGAGACATGAGGCCTAGTAGGATAAAATATAGTTGCCACACTGTTCAGACATTAGAATAAAGAATATTTATTGTTCTGGAAAGTACAAAAGCTGTGAAACATCTGAAAGAAAAAAAATGTTCATTTGATCTGCATACCGAGAAATGGAACAATGCATCATAAAGTCAGCAGGCACCTTAAAGAAAGGTATCAGTACGGGATATGTCCACCGTTGAGTGTGATGCAACATTCCACACGTCGTACCCTACTTTGCACAACATTATCCAGCAGCTGTTGAGACAATTTATCCCATTCCTCTGTGAGTGCACGGATGAGGGTGTTCTTGTTTGTCGGAGGATAGTTTCGACCAGCAACTTGCCTCCCCAAAGCATCCCACCCATTTTAAATGGGGTTTAGATCTGGAGAACGCGCTGGCCATACGAGACGTTGAATACCCTCGCTGTCTAGACAATCCTGAACAGCGAGTGTTCGATGACATGTTGCGTTGTCGTCCATAAAAACAAATTTATCACCGACAGCACCACGGAAAAGACGAACATGAGGAAGTAGAACTTCATCAATGTATCGTTGGCCCGTCATAGTCCCATTCGCAACCACATGTAGGCGCGTGCGGCCATTGATCATGATGTCGGCCCACACCATGATACTGCATGTCGGATATCGGTCCTTTTCCTTGATATTTTCTGGATGATAAGCAGTACCACTCTCGCGCCAGATCAGTTGGCGTCTACAATCCGATGACAGACTGAACCTACTCTCATCTGAGAATAGTACGCATGCCCAGTCCTGTTCAGTCCAATTGTGATGCTCACGACACCATTGCAAACGGGCAGTACGGTGCTGTCTGGTCAATGGGACACACACAACAGGTCTGCGTGCGTATAGTCCTCCTCCCCTCAAACGTCTGGCAACAGTTTTTCGGGAGATCTGCTTTCCTGAGGCAGCAAGAAACTGATTTGCCACCTGCTGAGCTGTGGTGCGCCTGTTCCTTTTTGCTGATAGGACGATATATCTGTCTTCTGCAGGTGTCGTACTTCTAACACGACCTCCCCCGTGCCGTCTACTACACATTCCAGTAGTTTTAAATGACTTCCACAGCCGTAAAACAACGTTGTGAGCGATGTCGAACTCCCTGGCAACATCTGTTATTTTTCGCCCTTCTTCGATCTTTCCAATAATTCGGCCATGCATAAAATAATCTATGTGATGTCGGGAAGACATGCCAAAAATTTTAAGTTCGTCTATTAAATCTTTCCTGTAAAACTTTGACTTGAAACAACAACTGTCCACACGCGTCAAAACCTTTAAAGCTCTTATGAACGCTATCACGTGATGAAGAGACGTGGAAAAAAAATTTGCATACTCATACTTCTTCTTACTAATATCCTGCACTTATTCTATTCTAATTTTCCACATTTTGCTTCCTTTCATTTTGTGGTTGCTATGGATGATAGTGTTATTCGTCCTTAGCAATTGTCCAGCAGTGTATAATAATGTTTGTATAATATAATAATGCAACAATATCAAATAATGTTTTAAATATTACAGTTGCCATTTTCTTGAAAATTACGGTGTTCCTTTTGAATTGATCTTTCGTTACTCATTGTTGAAATTTGATTGTGCTGTCATTCGCAAACGATTGAGTATACATTGCCCTTTATCTTAACCGTCCTGAATAATTTTTTTTAAACTTTAAAAACATCTCTGACAGCCTCTTGCGTTTTGGGCACTTCAAACAGAAAAGGAGGAGAAATGAAAGTCGCGCACACCAGAGAAGAAACCATCCTTTGCATATCCTTTACTATGTACCATCCATAGTAAAGGATATGCATAATGCAACTCGGAATTTATTAAAAAAAGTATTTTATCATAGTTAAATCAAATGTAACTATTAGATGAAATATAAATCTATTTTAATCCAAAGGACATTTCTATTATCAAAAAGGATTTATTTTAAAACAAGAATAGGTAACAGGCAAATGCATTGTATATATATATATATATATATATAAATTTCCCCTCAAGTAAATTTCAAAATGAAAAAACTTTAAAAACCTGATATTTAAAATATTTTAAAAAAGAATTGGCGGTCCGCGACTTTTTTTACGTACTGGCTGGCCACATGCGGGTCACGTGTTGGACACCCCTGCGTTAGAATATCTGATTAAAAGCGGGGTTAATAGTTAAATTGTGCTATTAAGAATGTTACAATCAACAAAAAATGTATACCTACTAGTCTTAAGGTATAGGCCGACTGGGCCCGGGCACAGGGCCTCGTTTCTTTCTCGACTCAATCTTGATAAGAGTAAGTATGATCCGGATAATTTTAATAGACAAATATCATTTCCGTACATATTCTCCGAAAAACAAGGAATTTCAAACTTTATGTCAACTGCGAAAGTGTCCAGAATGTATTGTTATGGGAAGACTATTGTCCATGTGTGTGTGTCTAGGTCTAGGCCTAACATTATAAACTGTCATTCAACTCATTTAGTTAAAATGCGACCATCGGTCGAGTTGGTTTGTAATATCGTGAGTCGTACACATTTATTTGTTTCAAATTACCTTTTGTACGAGTAATTTTATTCCTCTGGCCCCTGGGTTTAAAGAAGTTTTAAGACGTCCTTGCATACCAGCTTCGCAATATTTTGGTACTAACATCTTGTAGAATTATTTGAAACAAAATAATGCCTATATTGCAAGTAATTAAGTCTTAATTAGTGATTAAGTGGCATTTTTTATTGTGTTATAAGTGACCTTTGAGCTGAAGGTCGTTACAGAAAACCTAGTTTATCATCTCAAAACCCTTCGACTGTGTTATTTTTGGTGTTAGAAGTATCTACTTGAGAAGTTGCTGATATGGTTGCAAATTGAATAAAACAAACAGCCAAAGTCGTATATCTTGTGCAAATGTAAAAAATTGCTTAATTTTTCATTAATTGAAGAAAAATTATCTCCGAAATATTTTCATTGACATCTTTTTTTCAAAACAATGAAAAAAATTGAAAGTATATTAACATTTATTTTCTAATGCCACTTACAGTCGTCACCCAACACCACAAACACCATCCCCTTCCCCCTCAAATAGAACATAATGGATCATCGGGAAAATAAGACTTGAATTTGAGTACCAAGTACTACGTCCACCTTCAATATCAGGATGGCCTTGATTTTCACTGATTACACTTCATAACTCCTCCTTCAATTGGTAAGGAGGTACATAAAGTATGGGTGATACCAGGGTTTTCCCCATTAATTTCTTTTTATATGTATACTTCTTCTGTAATGCTTAGCAAGGTCGACTGATTCCCCTGTCTTACACCTGTTGCATCCCCGTAATGTTCTCATCTATTGACAGTTGAGGGGTGTGACGGTGAACATAATGAAGCCTGCATCCTCTCTTGATGGTCTCAATTCCTGAAGGAAGTGAATTCGAAAATAAAAGTGGTGCCTCTACCTGTGGTTTTGTAGGACAAATGCAATTATGGGCAAATTCTTAGTAACCCAGTTAACCTAAAAGGGCATGTTCTGGGAATTGGACATGCGGGAGGCTTCAAGGTCTTTTACTACTGCTGCAATTAATGATTCGAGTACGATTATCCCTAAATCAATCGTGTTTTGGAAGATGTAAATATGGCCTTCTGATGACATTTGGATTGGAAAATGAATTGCTTTCGATAAGGAGAATAGTATGTAATGTGAAAGGCAATTTTTGGAGATTTTGTTGTTAGTGTTTCTAAAAGAAAGTGGAATAAATCCAACTGCACAAAAAATATATTAGTATAGTTGCTTTTTTTTAAGTACATCATTAATAAGACAAGAAAAGGAAATTTGTGTATTATCATATCATGAATTATGTAAATTATTAACATGGAGAAGTATTATAGAGGCTCAAGTATTACATATGCCGGATAAAAAACGGTATTCAGTGTAATCGCATTATTAATGCAGCATTTGATTGTTTAGAAGTATGCCATAGTGATAAATTATTATGCACATCCACTATGTTATACATTCATTAATAATCTTTGAAGAATTTAATGTCTCTTATAATAAAAAAGCAATGAAAGTATTATTATTATTTTGCTATTTTGAATGGAAATATATGAAGATATTTTTATAGCAAGTTTATTTTTTTTATTCGAATTCCATGAACCGAGGATTAATCAATTGTTATTCATTAACAAATTATTTATGATTCTGAAAACGATGTACAGAGGGTTTTGCAATAAAAAAAATGTAGAATTGATGTCAGAATAGTTTTCCTACACAAATCTCACTTCACCTTTATCAACTATAAATTTATAGTTCTTACGCATTTATTTAAATAATTATTGAAACGAAATATGTTAGTATTGTATTCAAGGCTTATTGTTTGTAATTATGAATCAGAATATAATAAAAACTGCAAAATTCTCAATACGATAATTTTGTTTTATTTCAGGAAAAGTAGCACTCTTCCACCTTCTCTCATGCCCAGAAACACTTCGTCCTTTTCTTCAGAAAGGAAAGCCCTTCCATTTTCTCGAGTCACATCCTCTCACTCCTCTAGTTCTAGATCTTCTCCTGAAAGCTGTCTTCAAGAGCTTCCAGAATCAAACGGATGGAGTCATTCATACGAAGAGGTGATTATAAATATTTTATAAGTGTTTTAGTAATTTCTAAATTAAATCTTTGTTGTGTATACCGCGTGAAATTTCGAAAATATGTCCCTTCCCTTCTCCAATTTAACTTTTATCAAGTAATATAAAAAAAATTTAAGTCAATCCCTACTTCGTTAGAAAAACTCACTGGCACCATCTGTTGCAGAGAAATCGAACTTCGTCAGAAATAACGCAGAATACATTTAAAATTTAATTAATGAATTAATATTTGAGAAAAACTGTATTATCTTAAAGTGTCATACACTACAAGTTTTAATAAATATATTTGAACTTCAGTGGATGAATAAACAGTATTTTATTAACGATTGAAAATTTGTACAGGATATATACGAAGCTGCTTGCCGTAACAGATATTTAATCTCTTGGTCATGTCGTAATCCAGATTAGGTATTATTTCTGTAAACCTCTTACGTATCAAATTATTAATTATAAAGAAAGCATTGTAAACCAAATATTAATTAAATTTAAAATAATTAAAATTGCTCTTGGGAAAAACTTGGTTAAAAAAATTTGGTTATTTCTTCTCTTGAGCTTTTGTGTCGAAATAGTAACACAGAAAACTCTTTTTAGAAAAATTCTTCATTTTCTGGTAGAATTAAACACAACTTGATGTTAAATAAAAAGAAAAGATAATAATTGAACAAATTACTTCGTTGAAAATTTAAGCTGGTGATTTATTATCAGTTGATGAAAAATGCGCATGTAACGAAGTAACCAAGATGCGTGAAAACTTTCCTACACGATATTCACATTTAGACGACTTGAAAAATCATTTTCTTCACATTTTAATGCACTATATAGGGCTGTTAATAATAACATGCAAATTTTTCATTGTCATCGTAATGTAATTTTTGGGTTCATTCTTTTACTCTTAATTTTATCCAAGATTAAAAATGACAATTTAAATAAATGTATAATAGTTAAACAATTCGTTACTATTCAAAATTTTATTATTATGGTAATCGCGTTAGTAATATACGTATATGGTATACGTTGTATCTATTATAAACAATTATCACATGGATAGATTCAAAGTTGTCATTATGACAACTAGAAATTAACTGAATATTGACGCAAATATCTTCAGAGTATCCCTCTTTTTCATTCTGCTTCAACTAATACCTTGTTTCAATTCTTCAGGCTGCAAGGTCAGTGCGACGTGACAGTGAAGGTAGTAGCAGTGGTTCTAGCAAAACGACTCTGAAAGAGGAAGATGACGAGGCAGTTGATACAACTCCACCAGCTACTGCTATTAAAACAACAGAACCAAGCATCCCGGAGACGCAGGCACCTTTACTCATGAGCAACGGACTAAGGAATTCTAGGTGAGAAATGAAATTTTTGCCTTATGTATTGTTTTAAGTTACTCTCTTAAACTCTTACACATGATGCACGTTAAATGTTTTGGGACTCAAAGCCCTGACGTTACCGTGGTGTGAAAGTTTTAAGAATGGAAAATTAGCTCAGATTTCATTCTTGACATTTGACTGTGGTTCAAAATACCCTCGTGTAGCCAAGCCTCGTATACCAAGCAACCCTCGTGTTGCTTCAGCGTGACGTTAATGGACATAAACTCTTATACTTAAAGATTTTGGAATGTTATGTATATACATACATTGAAAGTAATAAAAATGTTAAGTTTTATTAAATTATTTCTTAAGAGTAAGTAGTTTTTTCGTATATTAGTATTTTGGGTTTTGTTGGTTCAACTTATATCCGTAAGGGCACATATCTATACTAAATACTGATACAGAAGAGCGTTATTTATCCGAATCAATTGGTCGGACACTATACGAAAATTGAAAATCGTCACATGCGGGAAACGTGCTTGAAGAAAAAGGTGCAAAATGTCGCAATTATACCTATACTGTGGAAAATAATCACTTATTTTTCGCTGTACCATTGTACACCTTCGTTTTTTCGCTGCAAAGTCTCTGGTTCTCTTGAGCAGCAGTAATTGAGTAGGACAGCTAGCTCTCTGATTGTTGATCGTACCACTCTATAGCTGTCTCTAACGCAGAAAACGCGTTAGCATTTGATGGACCCTTGCTACTTTCGTTGTTGTCCTCGTCTTCATCCGTTTTATCGTCGACAGGATCGGATTCTTCCTGCACGGAAGTCACAATCTCGTCATCATTTAGCATTTGAAATCCACAGTCTTCTGCATCGCATGCCATCCAGGTATTTCTACATCTTCATCGTCTTCTTGAAATCCTGGTATTGGTTGGACAAAGTCGGTATTCTCCTTCCTTTGGTTGTCATTGAAGTCTTTTTCGCCTCCTAAATCTCTCCACAGCTTATTTCATGCGTTTTCATATACAGTACATGTAGTTGACAAAAAAAAAAACTGGTCCGGATATTTGACGCTCCGGATAATAAACGTTCGGATAAACGACGTTCTACTGTACTATACAGTTAACTATAAGCTATATTATACAGATTCTAGCAATTAACTTTCCGTAGCATTTTACTTTTTAAATCACCACTTTTTTTTTCTTGGGGAAAAAAAAGAAAGTTTAGTAGTATCTTAATAGAGAAGTTTTTGTAAATCTTAACGTGAATAAAACTTTTATTTTGTGATTCCACGTGATCTCGTTTCTCATAAAAATCAATTTCATGAACTTAAACACGTTCAAAAGATCAATTCTAATATGAATATAAAATCATGTCTTTTCATTTAATACGTATGAAGTCTGGTCGATCGTGTATGTGTATTCTTTTTCATTTTACTTGGAAAAAAAATTGCTGGTGGAATATTTCCTGTTTATAAATTTTAATTGATTTTTCAATCATTGCATTAAGCTGGAATTGAAACCAGAGTTGAGTTCAGGGTTATTTTTTTTAGATTTATGTTGTATATTTAATATTTTAAATTATATATATATATAAACTTTTAAAATAAGAGAAAGTATTCTTTTATCAAAACTATCAGAAATGATTTACACTTACTGCATTAGATAACAAAGAAAACCCATTATTTGGAAGCAAATGCAATTCCGATTTATTTTGCGCTTGATTAATGAGGGATATCATGGTTCTGAGAAGCTTCATCCAACCTTACATCCTCTCATTTGATCAGGAAATTGACCATTATTCTCACAATAATTGCTTTTGTGTAGTTAAATGTTGGGAACAATTTAAAGTACATTAGTATTTTCCCTTTTCTTTTTTTAAACAAAAAGTAAATGTAATTTAACCCTTTTTCATACCAACAACACTAATTGTGCGCTTTCTTTTTGCATTTGAAATTTTTCAGTTTCTACACACTATTAGTTTACTCTCTCCCGTTATATATATATATATATATATATATATATATGTTCAAAATTTCAATCTTTAATAAATATATATTGTTCAAAATTTCAATCTTTAATAGAAATACTTATTATTCATCCATTCACGTTCAAATACATTTTTTAAAACTTGTAGTGAATTACACTTGATGTTAATACAGTTTTTTCAAATATTAATTCATTAGTTAAATTAAATAAGGAATAAATAGTAACAAACGAAAATAATAGTCCAACAACATATATAGAAAGAAAAATCGCTTCTTGTGTCCCTGTAAGGCGATGGATAGCGTGTTGGCTTTCTAATCCACAAAGGTCGTGCGTTCGAATCCCACTTGAGATGGCCTAATTTCTGAGAATGTGATTTTTTTTACCATACTATTTTATTCGTATAGTTAAATTTAATTTTTGAATTAATAGTAACAGACAAACACACAAAAAAATAGCCCAACACCCTATATAGAAAGGAAAATGGAAAATCGCTTTCTATTTTGTCACTTAATATTGTGATTCTATCATATGTATATACATATTTATATTAATTGTAACTATGTAATAAAAAGTAACTAAAATATAAAAATTTTCCTTGTTGACCTAAGTAGGAGTTGACTTAAAATTTTTTTATATTGTTTTCTTCCATTTAATACTTCAAAAAGAGGCAAAAATTTGCAGTAGTTGTCGACTCCCTTGTCAAGAGTCTGATACACGTTAAATCTATCGAAGCTCTAAGTCCTCACGTTGGAGTAATGAGGAAATTTGAGTGTGGGATGCTAGCTGAGAGATGTGGGGTTTATCGCTCAACCCCACGATTCGAAACTACGAGGTCCATCGTCAATAGCTCTTGAAAGGCGGCGAGTTCGAGCCCAGTACTACTGAAGACCCGCCGTGTAGGGGAGCGATTCACATTAAATCTGTCGAGAGCTCAAACGTCCTCTCTTTGGTGTGGTGTGGGGATTAGAAGAGGTGATTCCAGCTCAGGTGTCGTCCTCATTGTTAGACCATGGCACAAAATTTCGAGATCCGTCGCCTAAAGCACTCGTGTTGCTGGAAGGTGCGACGTTAATATCAACTCACTCACGCGAGAGGCGACGTTAATAAACAGTAAATCAATCTGAAATATTGTTGCCAAAAGCAGACATAAAAAATATGGAAAAAAACTGTGAATAAAGAATTATTTATACTATAAGTGTTTCTACTATATGCATGTGTGCGCCCCCCCTTGTTTTTTTTCAATACCAAACTACTTAAAATTATTTTTTTAGAAAAAACGACAGGGAAAAATTAATAGCAATTTTGAGTGAAACAACTTTACAATTCAAGAATTGGAAAAAATGACTCGCATTTTTTACAATACTTTGTATTGGCATTAGTAATTATTTCATATGCAAGATTTTAGAACAGTTTTTATTACAAAACGAATATATTATATTTAATCCATTGTTTAAAAATATTGGTCAATTTTAATATTCCTCTAATTTTAGTAAAATTCATTCATATGTGGGAGAAGTAGTACATAGAGATATATTTAAAACAGAAATAATTATAAAAATAATTTTTAGAAAAAAATTTTATTCTGAGAGAGAGAGAAACACAATCTTTTTATTTCCATTGAGGAATTGTATCATAAGACAATATAATGAACATTAAAAACAAGAAATAAAAAAAATTAATTCATTTCAAAATACTGTTGACAGTAATATGTTATCCAGAAAATTACTGTTTATTTAATCTGTATCTGCTCATCTGTCTGTAATAATGAATATTTTTGAAATAATTAAAACCGAAGTCTAATTCACTTCAACTACAATTAAGCTGATTAAATATTGACTCAGATTTTTGTATCGCTTTGAGAGTATCATAAAAATGTTGAAAAATTTTATAAATCATACATTTTATCTTCTTCCTTCTTCGCAATTATATGCGTTTATTGCGAGATACATAAGTACCAAATAGAATGATCTGTTTTTAAATTTTTTTAGCAATAGTAAGAAATCCATCTGTAAAAGCGCTTGAGCCAAATCGTACTTCCACCTGCATGGTGCTCAAAGCTATGGATAACGACAGGCATTAAACAAAATCTAGCCCCTTGCCGCAATGAATTTCGTGGGCCTCGTACTGCCAATCAGGTGACAAGAGGAACAACACTTTTTGAGAGAACTCTTCTTACTTTTTACTGTGACCGCGGTAACTGAGTGGTCATTGTCGCGAACTCGTGGTCAGCGATGTCAAGTCCTTATGCTACTGAAGACCCACCGGTGTATAAAGGTTAATGCATATTAAATCAGTTGGGTGAAATGGTCTTGATGTTGGCATGGTGTGACAGTTTGAAGAGTAGCTTGTCATCCTCGTTACTTGCCCGTGACTTGACCAACAACCCCCATGTTGCTCCGTAGTGTGTGATATTAATAAATAATCTCCCATACGTATCTGGTTAGGAGAGGGGGTGCCAGCTCAGGTGTCGTCCACTTCACTTGACCATGGTTCAAAATTACGTGGTCCGTCGCCAAAAGCCCTCGTGTAGCTGAACAGTGCGACGTTAATATTCAATCAATCAACCCATACGTATCTGCATTTCAAGTGTAATTTTTGTTTAAAATTAAATCCTTTAAGATTCAACCTAAAAGAGTTCAATCCCAACTGGAAACACTTTCTCTGGTAAAAGCGTATCTCCAGGATTAGTTTAAATTAGTGTGATTATAAGGACATGTAAGTGTTTATTGTACTGTGTTATCGAAATGTGAAAACATTCAACAATATTGTTCTAAATTTTAACCTGTAAAGTTTTTTTTTAAAAAATTTATATACATATTAACACTATAGTGCGGGAAACGAAATATGAAACCAGATTTGTGCATGAGTTTTAAGTAAAAAATGGTTTATTACAATGGCGCGCACAGGAATTTTTCAAAGAGGGGGGATAAAAAGTCCACCATTCCAATACGCCGTCAAACATATTCTTTGATTTGGTCGATTGTCGTTAACAAAAAACAGGGAAAAAGTAAATTATTGAGTAAATAATTAGCATTAATCAATAAAATAAATTATTAATAACCAATACTTAACTAAATTTTATGTACTATATACATAAGATTATAATTAATCGAAAAAAAGTCATGCTGGGATACGACTTCCTGTGTACGCCTCTGGGTTATTATAATAGATAGAAATGGGGTAATTTGGGTATAATTAAATGGTAAAAAACAGTTTCATTTATTTAATTGGGACGAAAAATTAATTGTGAACTATGTGATATAAATATAATTTTTTTCGTCTTGCTTTTCCAGTGCCAAACAAGGTGTCGAATCTTGGAACAACGAACCGAGAAACAGACGAGGGGCAGATTTTTCAAGATCCGATTGGTCTTCACGCACCTCTTCCTATGCGGCGAAAACAAGTGTAAGTGATATCCGACGAAGTTTCGAAAATGGTACGAAAGAACCCGAACAGCCACCTCTGCCGAAGAAAACTATGCCTGTTCCAGGTAAATATAAATCATATTTAAATAAATTGTAAAGGTGTGTTTTATTGAAAATCAGTTAACAGAATGTTTTATTTCTCTTTCACTTTAGATTGAAAACATACTAGTGTTCTTTATTTTATCTTTTAATTTAGTATTATGAGGTTAAATATCGTCGGCCTAGTTATCAGACTGCGTAACTCCACCGGTGTAACTGAATTGATGTAGGAGTGCAACGCGCCAAGCGCTTTTTGGTGCGATTCCTTAATCCTTTTGTTTTGTCTACGTCATGCCTCAGTGCACGCTCCGCTTTTAATTTATTCCTCGATCAGTGTAATCACTACTTTTTTTATTTCATAATAAAACTAGATTTCAAAGAAGAGGTGGTGGGCAAGATTTTAACATAAAATAAATACAACAGAAAGTAATATTAATGTATAACACTTCCAGATATAAATTATTTACTCTATTTTAAGCGTTCATTACACAAAATTTATAACAATGTGTTACTTTTGCTGAGCAGAGATCCCGCGGGAAAAAAAACCAAAACAAAAAACTAACACCAATATACGTTATTCCCATGGCAACCACATTATCGCACGATAAAAATATCTAAGTAAACCATATTGTAATATTATCGCCTATCTTGGCGAACATAAACTATTTGGCGCCTAACCCTACTGTATCAAATTAGCATCCCAGATGGAGTTACGCAGTCTGATAATTAGACCGACGATATGCAGTCTGTGTTTAAAGATTAAACAAACAGTGATACGCGTAGTTGTATACTTTTTTAGAAAACAACAATGATTAGAATATGATTTTTCAAGCCCAGTGGATGAGCGGTAGCATATCGCGCTTTCACGCCACAGGTCCGAGGTTCGAATCGCAGCCTGGGCAAGGTTGACTCAGCCTTTGATCCCTTCAGTGAGTCAATAAATGAGTACCAATCTTGCTTAGGAACTAAACACCAAGAGTTTTCGCGTCAGGCTGACAACTTGACCGGATCATCTGCTTATGCACTTCAGGACCGAAGTTCAGGAAAACTGAGACGGGCACAGTAGGCCTTGGCCCTCATGGGCTGTTGCATCACTGAGTTTAGTGTAGAGTATGATTTTTTGAAAAAAATCCAGTTCCTCTTTTTCCATATATGGTACTACATTTTCTGACAAATATCCATGATTCAGATTTTTTTACATTGTTTTAACATGAAAAAATAATTGTTTATACAATTAAGTTAATATTCTACACTAAAAACGACTTAAAGAAAAACTGAAATTAAAATCTGATGTAATTTTTAAAAAATAATTTTTGAGATTCTATTTATAAATTTTACGTTTCATTTAGTTAGAAACAGTATTCTCTTAACTTGATCTAAAAAAAACTTTCAAATTTAAATTTTAAACAAGGAAAATATCTCTCAAACCGTATTTTTTTCATTAAATATGTCTTCAATAATTTATGATGACAATTTTCAACTGACTCAAATAGTAAAATGAGTGCAATTTTTGTCAACAAAAATAAAGCTAAGTAATCTTTGTTATTTATCATCTTGCTATAGATATCCAAATAATTGAGTGTTACGTTTTTTAACTTAATTTCATCATATATGTGGATTACAGAAAATCAGTTTTCCTTTCTCTTTTATTTAAATTTATGATCCACGGTTAAGGTATACGATTGCGTTCGGAACCGTGATTTTGCAAAAGCGTATAAATGGATAATATTTATGATATTCAGTGTCACTTAGATTAGAAAATGTATATAAAATTGTTTTAAGAATAGTATTACAAAAAAATAATTTAAGTAGAATATTTTGACCAAAAATGAACATAGAATGACCCATTTTCAAAATATTCTCCTTTTGTGTGAAAAATGCTTCTATTATAATAATATCTCGCCTGTATATAGCTCAGATCTCTGTACAGAGGCTCAACTAGAATTTTTGAAACATATAACTTAGAAGTGGGTTTATCCATGTTTTACGACAACAGAGGGGAAAATTTTTAAGAAAAAAGCGCCGATAATTCTTTTAATGAGTTGTAACTCTGAAAATAATGTGAATTTTTCAAAAATCATAGTTGAGCCTTTGTACAGAGGTTTGAGCAATATACAGGCAAAATATTATTATAATAGAAGCATTTTTCACAAAAGGAGAACATTTTGAAAAAAGGTTACTGTAAGTTCATTTTTTGCCGAAGTATTATATTTAAATATATATATAAATTTTTTTCCTCAAAATGTCTTTAAAACAATTTTATACATGTATTCTAATCTAAGTGACACTAAATATCAAGAAAAGTATCTATTTATACGCTTTTTTAAAATCACGGTTCCGAACGTAGTCGGATACCTTAAAATGCAAAATGAGTAAACAGTTCATCGCGAATGTGAAAACAAACTGAATCCTCCTCACAATACTAGATTTTTATTTTGCAATTCACTGATGCATAAATCCTGAGGGCTGGACTGATTGCAACCTCCTAACCCTCTTCGTCTACATTCCAGACTAAAAATTCTTCGAATTCTTTCTTCCTGCTTAAACTTTTTCTAAACAAAGAACAAGAAAAAGAGATGAGAAAGAAAAAGAGATGAGAACATACCGAAGATTATCCAGTGATGAAAGAATAAGACCACATCATATTTTTTCCCATTTTTTTTCTTCCGCGATGATTTTTTTTATTATCATTAATTCGATTACTCATCTGGAAGGCACGCATGAGTGAAATCTCAAAAATGTTCGCACCAAGCTACCGTTATCGCTTTCCCTCCCAACTTTGTACCCCGTTTGTCAGCGCTTTGAACTTTTTTTCCCTCTCTTGTTCATGATTTATAATCATGCGCACTGGGACAACAAAGTAGCCGCTTTCTTGCAATAACGCCTCGATCACATGGATTCGTTAGATTTGTTTACAATATCAATGGCGCCAGATATGTATGTATGTATGTATGGAATTTGAATAACAAATTGTTCCTGACAAAGTTTGCATCGCAAAACACCGCTTGACCCATCTAAATGACCTCTTTCTTAAATATTTACATGTTTTTTAAAAAATGTATCGTGGTTGAGATTTTATTAAAATTGATCTTTATTAAAACTGTGTTATTTCATTTTAACCTGTAAATCTTGCTTATATTTCATCTTCCTGAATATTTGATGAATACGTGTGGTTTTCTAAGGTTTTTTTTTTTATAGAGGCTGTGGGTGTTAGTTAGAACATCGGACTCCAGACCGGAGGGCCTAGGCTCTATGTTCGATGCCACCAAACCTTCCGAGTACACACGGAGTACGTTCTCGTTAAATCCGTGGGTCTGAAATTCTTGTGGGCGGTCACAGCACAAACCACGGGTGCAGGGGGCCGAAGAATATTTCCCTCCCCTCCAGTTCCATGCCTAAATTGTGGAGATAGGTGGTGTCGCCATCTATCGTATTGGTGTTAAACCTGTCTAAGGCTCTGGCAACCTTCATTCCTTCCCTTCGGGAATTACAAAACAACGTATGATTGAAAACATGGTAGGGTGAAAAAGTTCCCGGAATAGGTCAATTACAAATTATTTAAAAATACAACAATAATATAATCTTATTGGCCTTAAAGTACTGTCCTCCTATATCCAGCATTCGTATAACTGTTTAAAACCCTCTTGGAATCCATTTTTTGAGAGGCCTTTCAGTTGCTTCATCGCATTTTGGATCACCTCTTTTGGATCCACAAAACGATGTCCCTTCAATTTCATTCTCAGCCATGGAAAGAGGTAAAAATCCTCTGGTACTAGAATAGTGTCCGAATGCTTTCTTCAGCATCTAGAGCGTATCAATGTGATTTCCAGAGCAAAACATAGAATTTGATATTTGCAAGCTGCTCAAAGACGACATTGGAAAATCCGATAAATGAAAAATTCGCTTTGTCAGAAATTATCTGTAGCTAACGCCAACAAGACAAGAAATGAATTCCAGGTAGATAAGTGTTTTCCTTATTAGTGCTGCCAACCCTCAAAAAACAGATATTTCCTCTCCAACGAACACACCTGTGTGAATGTAGGGGATGGGACCATTCCGAGAACTTTTTGACTCTAGTAGTACATCTCATTAGATGTGTATTACATCTAATGAGATATGTATTAGATGTGTATTACATCTAATGAGATATAACACATATCAGCTCAAACTTATAGATACATAGCCGCAAAAAAAGAAGCAACTGGAGATTCGTTGGTAGTTTACGTATTTGTTGTTCCGATATGTACATATATGCACGCTGACTCCAACCCTTAAGGTACAGACTGTTTTGTGTGTCTGGTTTGAAAATTATTGTGTGAACATAAAAACAATAAATTAGGAGGAAATTAGCACTGAACAGTTTTTTATTAAATTTGAAGCCGAAAATTGCATACATTTAACACTAACATGATTTACAACGAAAGAAAAATTCTTCTTGGCCGTAAAGTCCATTCTTGAAGAAAGTATATCATAGTTTAATGTAAGAAGAAAGTTCGTTAAGGCATTACAAAAATGGTTTCTAATAAGGAATGAGACCATCCTCTTACTGTAATGAACAGGCGGCATCATCTTTCATGCCAATCAAGCTATCAAACACCAAAATGGATACCGAAGACTAGATATGGAACAAACCTATTTCCAGTTCACGTAAGACCTTGGAGGAGTACTTAAAGCAGTAAGGTGTTTACAAAGGTAGTCCCAAATATGTTCTATTAAATTCAGGTCTTGAATTAGAGCTGGCTGTTTCATTTGCTCCAGTGAAATCGTGTATTTTCGTCTATCAGAAAGAATTCATCAATAAAACAGTGGTAGTATTGATCAAGGATCTTCTCCCGATATTTCACACTGACTGGTGTGATCTCTTCCGTTGGTCACATTGACCTACATGTGTTTCACACTTCTTTGTGGAACACATGTAGGCAATGTCCGAAAGAGACCTTGCCTTAACCGTGGTTTCAGCACCTTTGTAACTGTCTCATAGTGTTGTTTCTTTCCGATCAGCAGACACCTTGAGTTGCTCCCAGTGGCGTAACGGAGAATATTAACCCCCCTCTGAAAAGCTAGGTTTGGGGTCTCAAATCGGATCTTACAAAGGATTACTACTTGGCATCAGTCAGGCTTTGGGCCCCTACCCATAATCCGGGGTGTACCTTACGCCATTGGTTGCTCGCCAGTGGAAACCTGGACTCGTCTGTGAAGAATACAAAAACCTATTGCTTTCTGGTTTATGAAACGTGTTAGCAACTACATAGTTTTCATAAGTATCTGCCGTTGGTTTAGCGCTTAGTGTGAAAATTTCGAATGGTTAATTGCTTATGTATGATATTAAAAGAACAAAGAGACAAAAAACATTTTTATCGCGTATGCATAAAGTATTTTCATAGGTCTATGACGAAAATTTACGAAAAAACAACCACCTCTTAACTTAGCAAATTTTGAAATGTATTAACCATCTTTATTTCTGTCTTTTCAGCAAGTCGTGCCCCAGTGGCTCCAACGGTGACGACAGCTCCTCCTGTCACCTCTCCCCGAAGGCCTTCATCAGCAGTAAAGGAAGAGGAAGTGCAAGACGAAGAGGCCCAAAAGCTTGTAGAGGAGGCTAAAAAACAATTGTACGTTGAAGGAGTCGCCAATCAATTTGTGGTTCTCCCTGTGCATCTTCGTAGGGAAGGGATGGACGGAGGAAGTGTTGGTATCACTCTGGCTGGGGGAGCTGATTATGAAGTCAAAGAGATAACGGTACGTGCCCTTTGTATAGCGCTATGTAAAAAGTGAAGAACGAGATTTTAGATTATTCTGTGCCCGTGCCTGTGTGGTGAAAGAGAAAATCGTGTACTGTTTTCAGTGGCGCACACAGGAATTTTTCAAGGGGGTCTGGGGTCAAAAGTTCATCATTCTTGTATCATGCTCCTTTTGATTTTGTCGATTTTCGGGAACAAAACACAGTAAAAAACTAGTTTTTGAATAAATAATTAGCATTAATTAATAAAATAAATCATTAATAGCAAGTAATTAATTAAATTTTACGTACTATATGCTTAGAATTATAATCAATTGGAAAAAAAATCAAGGGCTTTGGGGGGGTGGTCCGGAACCCCATGACCCCCCTTGTGTGCGCCACTGACTGTTTTCGATTTCTTGAAGTCCACTAAATTTTTTTTCAGCAGTTACGATGCATTTTTAAAACAATGCGTAAATGCGACTAAGACCACTTAAATTATTTTCTTATGTGAGAACTAATGTAATATAGGTATACTACAAATCGCGCCAAATAGACTTTTGGCGGTCAGTCTAATGTTATTAACCCTAACAAGGCAAAATTTTGCATTTATTCGGCGAGAAATTCCGTAGCGTACCGTTATCAAACTATACCCTTAAACATATCAAAAGTTAAAACATACATTATTTAACAGAGGTCATTAAGTTATGTCCGATTAACATAAATATTAACTATAACCTCGTTTTCAACGAAAATTCTGTCTTGTGCTAAGCATAGTTATGTTGACAAAATAAAGAAAAAAATCGTAAATGTACACGATCAGATAACGAAGAGGGCCTCCATTTTACGACTTTAAACCACAAGGTATGTGATTGTTCTAAACAACGTTTTGTAAAAGCAGCTTTCGTCACCTAGAGGCTATGCTGTAAAAAAAACTTTTATATTCTGTTCCTTATGGTAAAAACAGTAGTTTAAAAACAACCAATGTTATAATAGCTAAAACAATAGCCTATTTGGAAGCTAAAAATTCATTAAAAGAAGTTCAGTCACCTGTTGTTTTCTACTCGTCCCTTTCACATTCGTGTCCTTAAACAAATTATTACCGTCTCTTAGACAGTTTCATATTCTAATGATAATGTGCAAATGAATACATTTTTCCTATTGTTTCTTCAAATTCAGTATGAAAATCAACACAACAAAATAAAAATGGACAAAAGACAGTATATATATTAAATTAAAAACAAAGAACCCCAGTTTAAAAAAATACTCTTATTGATGGAATTGAAGCATTTTATTTCAAATGAAATATATAATATACCTCTGCTTATAAATTTCACATTCAATATGTTTCTCTGATTGCAGGTGCACAAAGTGATTGCAGGCAGCATTGCTGATCGGGACGGCCGTGTCCTTAAAGGAGACCGCGTCATGTCCATCAATGGCCGAGACGTCCGAGGGGTGAGTCACGGAGAAGCCCTGCACATTCTCAAGGCACCCAACCCCAGGGTCCTTCTGGTGTTGGCCAGGAATGCAAACCTTCACCATCTCGATAAAGGAACGGCAGAAGTGAAAAAGCAAGCCACTCACGTCCAGAGTCATAGAGGTCAGTAGAGATCATCTTTGGTTCCATTTGATTATGTTTCAAGTACATTTTTAAGGTGTATAATAATATAGTTCTAATTTAACATACACCTGTTTAATTTGATGCTTAATACAGATTGAAAAAAAGTATGGTTGTTTTTTTTAATTTAAACCTCTTTTTTTTTAAATTAAAATTTTCACATACGCGTTTGAAATTTCAGTTAAATCATAATCTTGAAATCCTAATTTAATCGAATTAATTTCTCTTCATTAAAAGAGAATGTGAGTTCTGTATAAAATTGATAACGCTTTTTCAACGTTTAACTCTGAATATGGCTATTGGTACACATTAAATATTATCAAATAATATTAATCTTAATTGGTAAGTAAAAATAAAAAAAAATCTTAGTTCTCTTTCTGTGTTTTGATGAAACTGCATGTAGAAACACTCATGGTCGTTTTATATCTCATAAAAAATGACCTTGATAAGCTGAGTGATTATGGTCATGAACAGAGACTTCTTGAGGCCCTGAGCCCTTACACAAACGTGGGCCCCACCTATGACCCTTAAAACAAACAATAGCTCGAAACAAATAAATGCGATTGACTTACAATCGCATAAACCGACTTCCGCCTTTTGACTGAAGGAGTAATGATGGTGTACAGTGGTAGGCCTAGGCCTGTACGTGGACGGTGGTCATCACGTGTAGCCAGTTGGCACATCGTCCAGTTCCGAAATTCCCAGTTTTTCGGAAAATACAACTGGAAATAACATTTGACCGTTGAAATTATTCCAATTATTATCTTATTAAGGCTGGGTAGAGCCCAGTGGCGTAACGGAGAACATTTGGGCCCCCCACGTTGAATTTTACAAAGGGAATCAGTCAGGCTTTGGGCTCCTTAGAACCTTGCCCCCCCCGCGATGCTGGGGTGTACGTTACGCCACTGGTCGAGCCTAAGTTCTATGCCTTAAGTCGTCCCTGGTCATGAACATGTAGCCGGCGTGGTCAAGTCGTGATTTTGAGTCCTGGTGCCGCTAAAGGCCCATCATGCAAAAGGGCTGATGCATGTACAGTCTGTCAAGGTTCATATTAGAAGTGTTGTTGTTGCACGCTCCCATTGGTCAGCAGTGCTAGACCAGGTCCATGACATCATACACTTTCAGATAGTCCAACACCAGCAAGGGTGCGTCTGCTAAGTCCTGCTTGGTGAGCCCTAGGCACTCGAGGATGTGAGCAGACGTGGTTGGCTCAGAAGAACAGTTCGTGCACATTTCAAAGCTCTTGCATCCTTTGGAAAATTTCATTGTTTTGATATGGCCACTTCTCTCTCTCTCTCGAAAGCGGCCTAGAAGAGTTTGATCCTGTCTTGTAAAACCTTGATCCAGAGAGCCTCCAGGATGAGAACACTGATACCAATGGTGCTCTTCATATTAGAAGTTGGGAAAGTGGTATACCAACTCGTATGTCATCCTTGTTCACTGGGGTTCAAAATTACGCGGTCCGTCGCCAATAGCACCCTTGTAACTTCAAAGTTGACGAAAATAAACTATAAAATAGAAAACCACAACCAAAAATATTTTGTAACTTTAGTGTACACTTATTCCAGTTACTTTATAAATGTGCGTCTCTTAACAAAACAATCCTAGTCACACGTTGTTTAAAAAAATGGTATTGATGATTTGAGAGGATGTATGATTTTAAATTCTTCGTTTTTATTCTTGCAGATACCGAGGCATTTTTTGTGGAGTTACAGAAAGATGCCACCGGTCTGGGCTTCAGCATAGAAGGAGGCAAGGATTCGCCTCAAGGTGATCGACCACTCCTTATTAAAAGGATTTTCAAAGGTACTAATTGATTTTTCATTTTATATATCGAATTTTGGAATAGCTAATGAGTATATATTTATGCTTCTTATGTTAGAATTCTAGAATGAGGTAATTTTAAATAATAAATTGCACCGAATAGAAAAAAAAATTTAAAATATATAGTTTCCACACATTTTTACTGGATATTAGAAATGGAATTAATTACTAAATAGTAAGTTTTAACATTTAAATGTAAAATATCTGTAAAAAAAGGGTATAATCTAATTTACAAAATTTTAAAAAGTCACTAAACTTCTTCGTGGAAAGAGAGTCAAAATGTGTATCGTAATAATACATGCCAAAAAATGCACATCTGCTGTTCTATAAATTATGCTTCTTAATCATGTATTATAAAAGCTCCATTGCATTCCTATCACACAAATGTTAAATGTTATGTTACATTTTCAGAAAATTTATGAAACAAAAAATAAGTCCTCCAGGAATAAGTAACTTTAAATGTAAAAATATATAAAATAACTCTTAATATTTATGCATTTATCAATTTATCGAGTTATTTCTCTTATAAGAAAACAACTTCTGTTTTTTAATTTCTACTATCAGTTCACAACCTATATATATATATATATATATATATATATATATATATATATATATATATATATATATTGTTCAAATTTTCAATCGTTAATAAAATACATTTTAAAGCGCTCAATTTACCTGAAATTTATATATGCGATTATTTTGGATGACAATACGGTATTTTAATTATAATTAATAAAAATTGATTAAACTTATTATTCAAAAAATGCCACGTTGGCATCATTTTTGGTGACTTGTGTCAAAACTTTAAAAGGTTTTTTCTCACGTTTTAAAGCGCTCATTTGAACTGAAATTTTCTATGCATGATTGTTTTGGGTGACAATACGATAATTTAATTATAATTAATTAAAGTTAATTGTCTGAAACTAATTATTTAAAGAATTACAGGTACAAAATTACGTTTGCTTCATTTTTAGTGACTTGGATCAAAACTATAAAAGTTTTTTTTTCTCACGTTTTAAAGCATTCAGTTAAACTGAAATTTTATATACTCGATGGTTTTGGATGACAATACGATACTTTAATGATAATTTATAAAATTAATTGCCATTTAATGTTGTAATTATGTAGTTCTTATATTATCATTCTGAAATCATATTTATATTAATTGTAATTATTTGATAAAAAGTATTTAAATAAAAAAAAATTTTGTTGACCTGAGTAAGAATTGACTTATAATTTTTTTTATATTACTTGTTTACTCCTGTCCAATTTAGAAATTAGATCATTGTTGAATTAAAATTAAAGTTTATCTGTCAGTTATTTCACATCTCATATCTTTTGTAGGTGGAGCAGCCGACAAAGAAGGCCAACTGGAAGAAGGGGACGAAATCTTGGCCATAAACAGTCACCCGGTGACCAATATGACACGAACTGAAGCTTGGAATTTCTTGAAGAAATTGCCTGAAGGTGTTGTCCAGCTTCAAATCAAGAAGTCTAATGTCATGTCGCTGTCTTAACCTCTCTTTTAAATAGCCACTCTGTAAACAAAATTGACCATTGTTCCAAGATTTTGGCACAGAAGGCCGAGTGAAGGACGTATCATACCTTCTCCTGACTGATCTTTGCCTTCAAATTTCGAGTGTTTTTACAGAACACCCTTTTTGTTTTCGAGACATCAATCGGCCAAAAATAGAGTCGCGAACTGTGTGTATTTTGTCTCAAGATATTTTTCTACGTGCGCAAACTCCTAAGCAACTCTATTAAAACTTTCAGGCGATGGATCGAATTAGAACTTTGGTTTGAATGCCCATCTTCAGAGATCAGGAGTTAAAAAAACTGTGAAAGAGATTTTTAAAAGGTAGTATGTACAGTATCTTCAGAACTTTTGAGTGGTATTAGAGAATTATATGAAAATATCACAGAAAGACATCTACTGAGATAAAAAGAAAAAAAGTATTTGTCTGGTTGTAAAAGTTGGCGTTTTGGACAGGATCTCTGCATTATACGCTGGGCTTTTAACCTCTGGTGAATCAAGTCACTGTGGAACAATGACCTGGTGTCGCAGACGCGTGATGGAACATCATTTACATATTACGGAAGAAGAGAAAGAGTGGAACTATATCGCCAACAGCTGACATTTTCAAGACAGGTTTCTTCCGATCGCTTAGGAATAGTAATTATTGTCATACCTGAATTTGTGCCAATTACTGTTGTCAGAAACTGTATAGACACCTTTTGATAAGGGTGTAATGGGGCAACTTAAAAATCAAAAAAATAAGAATGATGTGGCTTAGTCACATTTTTCTTTCATTTAAGACTCTTTTATATATATATAGCTTACTCTGAATTCTTTTTACCGAGGTTAAATACTGGTCGATAATCTTTACTGTGTTTTTTTATATTGACCTTTGAGCTTCTTAACTGGCTTCCAGTGGGGTTGAAAAATATTTGAGTCACTTTTGGGTGGAGCGCGTCGGAATTTATTTTTATTTTGCTTTTGCAATTTCTCCTATTATAATAAATTTTATTATTATAAAAAAATCAGTTATTTGTATGTGCGTACAATTTCTGAAATGCAGTGTCTGTGTAGATCTTTTTCAGTCTCCTTCATAATTCGGTTTATATCGTATTTATTGCGAAAATGAAGTGAAGGATTTATATCGTTTCTGTTTTCTTCATTGAATAGTTAATTTTATTCTACATTCTGAATTTATGAATGTCGAATTAAAATTCTCGTGAAGTAAAAAAGAATTTCAGCAGTAGATAATTATTGAATTTCGTTTGTTTGTTTCGAATGGCATTTTGGCACTTAAGCCATTTGCAGACCCGGCAACTCCCCAAGAGTGGATGCCATTTCATTGGCGGGTAGTGACATTATTGAAAATTAAATGTGGCTATATTTTCGCAATTTCCATTTTTAATGGGATAATTGTTTATCACTAAATATTCCTACCATAAATGATGAGCTACACACTTAACTGTGAGCTATCAACATGTTAAATACTCTATTTTTCAGATATTTTTACAATTTGCAAAACATATTTAGTAATTTCATAGCTTCACCCAAAAGTTCTATTTTATAAAAGTAATGATATATCCATTTCTATCGTCAATGTTCTTATGAAGAATCGAGCACTTTCTGCACATTTTATTACGATCCCCCCAATATTCCAATGATATAAAAACTAGCTTGTAAAAGTGTTTTGTAGATAAACTATTGTTGAAAATTTTAGGAATATATTAGTGCTTTCTAGAATAATGTCATTCAGATTACTTGTTAAACAAAATTTGAATAAATTTTAAATAAAAATGTTGTTTAAGAAATTTGAAAACATTGTTGAAAACTATTTGCTCATAATCTACGTGAAATTTAAATATTTGCCTTAAGTGGTAATCATAGGGAAAAAATCAAAATTATTTTATGAATTCTACTTTTGAAAGAAATTACTATCACTTAATTTTATGAAGTTAAACATTCTTTAGCATATTATACTGACAGAAAAATTTATATTATTCTACATCCGGTGTTAGTCTAGTTTGAATGGGCAAAGTGCAATGTTTTTCTTTGAACCCAATAAATCCATAATGGGATTAGTTCTATTTAGAAAAAGAATCTTTATTCTATTTATTTTATAAAAAAAATATTTATTTTATATAGATAAAAATACGTTTAACCAATTATAATGTTAAATAAGCCAATGTGATTTTTTTCTTCATGGTGCTTTTTTTTCGAAAATCAAAAAAAAAATTCCCTTGAGATTTTTTGTCCCTCTTTTGGTGTGCATAAAATTGCAGAAAGTACTACGTTCTTCTCAAAGCATGACAGGTTTCTGTGATACTCCGTTTGTAAGCTATTATTTTTCTTGCATGTACTTTTTCTTATTATTTTCAATTAAAGAAAGCTATTATATAAAATATATGAATTGTTTGTATTATTTCAAAATTCGACAGTAATGCAATTGTTCGAGCATTTCCTTCCCTTTTTAATTTCTTTTTTTTACTGAATATTTCTCTGTGGCAGTTATTTTTTTTCTTATATAAATATAAATAAATAAATATATATATTAAGAATTACTTTGTATCCATACTTACACAAATAAAATATTTTCACTGTGTAATTGTTGTTCTTGATTTGTCCTTCAATATTCAGCAAACTCTCACACCAACAAATTAATCTATATTTACTTAAAAAATTCATGTATGAAAGATGATTATTTTCTGAACTTTTTACTTACATATAATTGAACTTTCATTTATATAATAAAATATTTCAAACTGTTAATCTGATTATTTAATTAATAATTATGGTTTTTTTATTAAAAAAAATAATACAATTGTATAATGCTTAATATTCTCCATATTTCAATGCTCAAAATGAAGACTCATTTCAAATTTCTCGCTTTAATGTTTGATGAACAATAGACAGCATGATAAAATATATGATAATAAGAATACAATTCTTATTATCATTAAAAAAAACTGATGTTTAAATTTGTTCATTCTAACTTATTAAGTTATTAATATTTATTTTTCATCACAGTTGCTCCATTCCTTATTTTGTTTACTATCCCTTTCAAATTTAGAAAAAGTTTACACATTTAACAAACAAGTTCGTTGGAATAAATCGTATTTTCGGAATTTTCTCGTGATTTACTATAGATTTCTTCTATTAACATACATATTACATACAAATAATTAACATACATATGAATCCACAAATACAGTTCAAGAAAATTTCACTAATATTGAACCCAGTAAGCATTATTTTGCGCAAGGCAAATGAAACGCACAGTTGCTATCAAATGTTTGATTCCTATGTTGCTTCCCTTTTCGCAGTTATAAATTTTCTCATGACATTGTTCTGCACTTTTCTAGATTTTTCGAGAATTATCTAATTTTGTTACCAAGGTCACTTCTATACATTGACTAACGTTGAAACAGTATTTTTGGGGAGGGGGCCTTGTACATGGATCTTTCCAGCCACATTACCTTTTCGGCAGAGAAGCGAACTATCCAAAACCTTCCGTGAAAAAGTATTCCCCCCCCAACACTTATTCGAATTTATTAATATGATTTTTCTTTCAAACTGGACCTTTTTTTTTACAAATTAGGAAGTATTTTTGATATTGAAATTTTTTCAAAAATCAAACAATTTCAAACCGTATTTATAATTTAATTTAAAAAAAACACATAAGTTTTTATTTCATTTTAGAATTTGCTCGTGATTTCAGTGTAGATTTTCTTCTAAGGGGAAACAACACACACGTATAAATGCACAAAAGTATTAATTCAAAGCAATCTCACAAATAGGGAACAAAGTAAGCTCAGTTTCGTTCAAGGCTAAAGAAACCCACAGTCGTTGTCAAACATTTGATCCTAATGTTGCTTCCCTGCATGCATAGGCTGGAAAGAACCTTTTAGGAGATTCCAAAATGTTCTCGTGAAATTAATTTTTTCTGAAAAAAAAAATTGCATTACACAAAACTAATTTGTTTCCCCCTCTAATTGTGATTCAGTTAAAATGCTCACGATTCAAATTCTTTCTTTCGCATTTAAATACAAAAAAAAATTAACAAAATTATTCTAAATCACAAGGGGCTATTTCAATCTACATGAAAAAAAGTGAAAAACTATATGACTCCAAAGGTAATGAATAATTTGTAGAAAAAAATAATTTTACAAAAGTTGCCAAAACGTAAATAAAAAATTATTTCTTTTAGGTCAAAATTATTATGAATTCTTTTAAATCTATTGATTCAATGAGCACGTTTATTTATTTAGTTTTTGGAAATATTAATTCTTATTTAAAACGTTTTCCAAATCTATAATTTATCTCCCTTGTTTTTTTAAAAATTGGCCAAAGGAAGTAATGATTTTTTAAAGGACGAAAATCTGTCACTTAATAACAACTACTAATCGAAATTTCAGTCACGAACGAAATTATTGTTCGCAAGCAACGCCCTTCCTTACATTATAATGGCGATTCAATGGAAATCTTAGCGATAGAGCCAAGTTGGCATCATTTTTAGCGACCGTGTTGGCGAGTTTTCGATTCTATGGATTCTTCTAGAAATTAGCGAAGAAATCTATTAATATCACAGTCTATTACGCAAGCGGATTTTTCTCGAAAGATCCGTGAAGCCTATCAATAGTAAGTCACTTGCCGAAACAGTCAGTCTTGTTTTTACTGTTGAAGAGTAGTATTGATTTGTGACCGTGAAGAATCGACCAGCGATTAGTAATTACTTCGGCTGTTGAGTAGGACGAGCGGTGCTTGTGAATATTCTTTAACATACTTGTATTTTAGACACTGATAGTTATGTCTGAGCGCCGTAGAAGGTGTGAAGGCCTTCTGAGATTTATTCAGTGAATATTGCTGTCGAATCCTGCATTTCAAGGATTGTTTTTCATCAGCAAATTTCCATTGCTCTTCAAAAACTGTCTTGCTCTTTGCGACTGATTTGCATGAAATCTTCGAACCCCGATATACGGAACAGTATAAATCCCAGGGGTGTAGCTACCCCCGTATCAATAATACGGGGCCCTCAACATGTGTAAGCAAAATATCCTGAACTATTAAAGGGCCCCCAATAAATTTTGATATAGACCTCACTCTGGATTAGCTACGCCCCATGCACTACTTAAAGTTTTTAAGAAAAAAATTCAAAAGTAGAAAAATCTTCATCTATCACGGGTATAAAATAAGAATTTTAAGCGCATAAAAGATAACTCGTTTGAAACTTACCATTTGAAGTGCGTATTTCGCATCAGAATATCCTGCAGAATATTGACATTTATTACAATTTAAAAATCATTTTGTTCGTGAGGTATTCCTACCTTTCTTAAGCTTTGTATTTTTCTTTATGTTTAATACAGATTACTACATATCTCACGCTTTTGACAGAAATTATTTAAACACATTTTCCTTAATTATAATAATCTAATAATGCTCTTTAAGTTTTGGAACCTAATTACCTTTTTTGCCAAAATTCTATGTTTCTAATACTACGGATCCACATAAGGCATTTTTTGAGGAAAGCAACAACCATATTATTCGTGGGTTACATGTACATTTATTAGTTATGTTAGTTCTGTTAATGAACAGCGCCCTCTAGCGGCTTGTAAAGAAAAACGTCAGTGTATGTGTAACAATCACTCCGAGAGGTTGTGTACGGAGTAGAGAGAGAGATTAAAAATATTACAGTTCACTGCGTGTGTTTACTGTGTGTGTGTGTTGAGTCAATTCATGGTCAGCCTCACCGGAGGAAAACGACCTTATGGATATGTGAATTTGTGAAACCGTGGATTATCAAAATTCACAGTGAAAAAAAATATATATAAGTGATTGCCAAAGTGTGAATAGAGAACGATTGCGAAACTTTAGCGAGCAGCGTGAAACAGCGATCTGAGGAGGTAGGTGCAATTAATTGATCCTTCTATTAGTGTCCTTAATTCATAAATATGTCTTTAAATAAATTAGGGAAATACGAGTTAAAAATCGTTGCGGAAGAGTTAAATTTAACTGTACCAGAAGGAGCAATGATCGCTGGCTTAAAAAACTTAATTGTAAATAGTGACGTTTACAAAAATGATAAAGAGTTAGTTCAATCTGCAATCGATTATGCTTTGGCAGAAATTAAAAATAAGAGATTGGATAGTGAAACTAAATTAGAATTTGAACGAATTAAATTAGCGCAATTGCAAAAACAATTAGAACTTGCAAATATCCAGAAGAATTTAATTGAAAATTCCGATATTCAAAATCCGAGTGTTTTTGAAACTGCCGACAATAATAATGTTGAGACTTTGTTAAAGTCCGTGAAAACTTTAACAATACCCGTACCTTCAAGAGTGGAATCATATAATTTATTTTTCCAGTCGCTCGAAAAAGCATTCAAAATAAAAGAGGTTCTCGAACAATTTAAAGGCGAAATTCTTTTAAATATTCTAGGTGAAAGAGTGAATAATTTACTTGTTCATGTTTCCGAAGAAGAGTTAAATAATTATAGTAAGCTTAAAGATTTAGTATTAAAAGAATTTTCTCCCACACCACAATAATGCTATAATAGATTTCAGAAAGCGCAAAAATTAAGTTCAGAGAGTTATGTGCAATTTGCATCACGATTATGCGCGACATTTGAGTATTTTGTCAGCTGCGCAATGTGAATGATTTTAAATCATTGTGTGAGTTAATTGTATCGGATAAAATAATGAACACACTCGACAGAGAATTATTGTCTCACATGAGTATAAAACAGGGAGAGAAATATTTTAAACCACAAGAGTTAGGGCGTGAGTGCGATATATATTTGTCATCGAAAGGCAAAATTAAGAATGAGATATTTTCTAAGCCCTTTTGTGAAAATTCCAAGCGTTTTAATTATAATAAACAAAACAAATTTAATGCTAAAATACCGCGAGATGCATCGAATGTATTTTTTTCCGAGTTAAAAACTGATAAATGTGTATTGTGTAAAAATAATGTCCATGCCTTACAATTTTGCCAACAATTTAAAATGTTTTCTGTAAACGAAAGAGTAGAATTTGTTAAAAATAATAGACTTTGTTTTAAATGTTTTTCACCTCAATGCAGCGTTAGTAGATGTAGATCAAAAAATTGTTTCTGCTCGAAACCGCATAACAAACTATTACATTACCCCAGAGAAAGGAAAGGGAATTCCTTCTTCCCCCTTGAGACGATGACAGAGGTTAACCAGGAACCCCGATTCGCCTTAAGTGTAAATGCTGAATCTTTCGTTCCGAAAGAAGACGAAACACAGATCGTGGCAACGGCGTGTTTTAAAAACAAATGCCTTTTGAGTACTGCTTTAATTCTATAGTGAAAGATAAATATTCAGAATGGCAGACATTTAGAGCCTTGTTAGACTCGGGAAGTGAAACTTGTCTAATTTCGAATGAGTGCGCGAATAAATTACGACTTAAGACCGAAAGAATAAATACATTAATCTCGTGTTTAAATGATGCTTCTATGGTTGTAAATGGGTGTGTTAAAGTGGCGATTTCTAATCAAAATAAATCTTTCGAAAGGGAATTGATATGCTCGTAGTTAAAAAAATCACTGATTTTATTCCGCAGAAAGCGTTAGAAATAAATTCTGATTTTTATAATTTTGTGGAATTAGCGGATTCTAAATTTAATGTTCCCGGCAAAATTGATTTATTATTAGGTGCAAATATATTTTATGAGTTATTGAAACCGGAAAGAATTAAAATAAAGGATTCGCAATTACTGTTAGTCAACAGCGTATTTGGTTATATAGTAACGGGTAATTTAGATTCAATAAATGAAACTAAGGTTCACTGCGGTTTGATTCGTGATGAGGATTTGAATAAAAATTTAGAAAAATTTTGGAAATTAGAGGAGGTAGAGGAACCAATAGTTAAAAATAAAGAAAGGCTAATTTGTGAGGAACATTACGCGAATACTCATTTTAGAACTAAAGAAGGTAAATATGTAGTATCTATGCCCTTAAAAAAGGAACCCTCGTGTTTGGGTAATTCGAAAGACATAGCCCTCAAACGACTTGGATCGCTGTGGAATCGCTTAACTAGAGAAGATAATTATTTAAATTTATATCGTGAATTTTTAAGAGATTATGAAAGACTGGGTCACATGAAGGAAGTGACTAACGAAACTGAACCAAAAATCGCATACTACGCTACCCATCATGGAATTTATCGTCCAGAAAAGTCCACAACAAAACTTAGAGTTGTCTTTAACTGTTCTTCGTTAACTGATAATGGAATATCTTTAAATGACATTCAATATAATGGAGGAGTGATACAAGAGGACTTATATGCGCAAATGCTCAGGTTCAGAACTTACACGTATGCATTTACAGCAGACATTAAAATGATGTATCGAACTATATTAATTAACCCTAAACAGCGTAATCTGCAGAGAATCGTTTGGTGTGAAAGTGAACATGAATCACCCAAAATTTACGAACTTTCGACTGTTACCTATGGCACTGTAAGTGCTCCCTACTTAGCACAGAGAACTTTAACCCAATTGTCGATGGATGAAGAGGGTAACTTCCCTATAGCAGCTTCCGTTTTACGGAACAACTTGTATATGGACGATGTCCTTTGTGGTGCTGCAACGTTAGAGGAGGCAATTGTTCTCAGACAACAATTAAAAGGAATTTTGAAAAGTGCTGGAATGGAGTTGCATAAACTTTGCGCCAATCACGAGAAATTGTCACCGGATCCCGAACAGAATTACAATTTTGCAACTTTAACAGAGACGAAAACGTTAGGAGTGTCGTGGAAGCCGAACCTAGATTGCTTTTTGATTAAAGTGAAAGTCTGTTTGGACAGTTCTTATACTAAAAGAGACGTCTTGTCTACTATTGCCAAGATCTTTGATCCTGTTGGACTGATGGCACCAGTAATTTCCAAAGCAAAGATTTTCCCCCAGCGTTTGTGGAGAAGCAAATTGGAATGGAATGACCTTCTGCCAGCTGAAGAATATTTAGAATGGCAACAATTCCTAGTATCTTTAGAGAATATCAACAATATAGAGGTACCAAGGCGTATTCTTGTCGCTTTTCCAGAAGTTACTGAGATCCATGGCTTTGCTGATGCCTCAGAGCGGTGCTACGGCGCAGCAGTTTACTGCAAATCTAAAAATTTGAAGAGTGAAACTTTAGTTCGGTTAATCACAAGCAAATCGAGAGTAGCACCTATTAAAAGCCTGACAATTCCCAGATTTGAATTGTGTGCTGCAGTGCTATTGGCAAAACTGGTGAAAAGAGTTGTAGCGGCTTTACAACTAGAAACTGCTGAAGTACATCTTTGGTCGGATTCGATGATCGTCTTGGCGTGGCTTCGAAAGGAACCGATGGACTTAAAGACCTTTGTTCAAAATAGGGTTGCCAAGATACAAGAACTCTATCCTAATCAGTTATGGAGACACGTACCATCTGATCAAAATCCCGCAGACTTAGTCTCCCGAGGAGTCGATCCTGAGAAACTTTTGCAACAAAATTTATGGTTTAATGGACCAACATTTCTTTCAGGTGATGACTATCCAAATCGAACTATAAACTGTAGAGAAGCTAGATGAATATAATTCAGAACTGAAAAACTGTGTTAATGAACAAATTGAAAACTTTCAATCGGTGCTTAATATTCATGTTAATGATTTTTTAAACGATCTTCTTAATCTAAGCAATAATTATATAACTATTTTACGTGTATTAAGTTTTATTTTCAGGTTCGTGGAAAATTTAAAGGGAATAAATAAAGTGGCTGGTCCACTCACAACAAAAGAATTTGAGAAAGCTGAAACATATCTGGTAAAAAAGGTGCAAGAGCAAGAATTTTCCAGTGATATTAACCATCTCAAAAGTAAGGGAAGTGTGCTACCAAACAGTAAGTTAAAGACATTGAATCCCTTTTTAGATGACAACGGTGTCTTAAGAGTAGGAGGACGATTGTGTAACTTAGAGTTAAGTTTCGATAAAAAGCACCAGATAATTTTACCAAAAAATAATAGATTAACTTTAATAATAATAGAATATTTTCATAAGAAATATTTACATGTGGCAACTGTATCTACTGAATCATATTCGGGAAAAATTTTGGCCGTTGAATGGTAGGTCAATGTGCAGAAAAATTGTATATAAATGTATTGTATGTTTTAAAGCGAAACCAATTGTGTCAACTCAAATTATGGGTAATTTGCCAAAAGAGAGACTTATTACTGATTATCCATTTAATTGTTCAGGAGTAGACTTCTGTGGTCCTTTTTTCATTAAAAATAAAGGACAACGTAAAGGAAATTTGTTTAAAGTGTATATTTGTATTTTTGTGTGTTTTGTGTTTAAAGCGGTACATATTGAGTTAGTATCAGATTTAACATCGCAAGCATTCATTGCCGCGTTGAAAAGGTTTATGGCTCGAAGAGGCAAATGTGCAAAACTGTTTTCGGACAATGGTAAAAATTTCGTCGGAGCTAGCAATGAAATTAAAAAACTCATTGAAATAGTCAGAAAACCAGACGAAAAATTAGCTAATTACTTAGCAGCAGAAGGAATAGAGTGGAAATTTATTCCTGCGAGGTCACCCAATTTTGGAGGTCTTTGGGAAGCGGCCATAAAGTCATGTAAATATCACTTAAAAAGAGTTGTGAATGGAATTAATTTAACGTACGAGGAACTACTTACGGTCACTGTACAAATTGAGGGAACTTTAAATTCTCGACCGCTTTGCCCCCTATCAAACAATGATGATGATTTCCAAGTGCTTACACCAGATCATTTTTTAATTAATAGGTCTTTAAATTCGCTAGAAGAGCCTAATTTGACAAAATGTAAAGAGAGTAATCTCAAAAAGTGGCAAAAAATAACTAAGATAGTTCAATTAATGTGGAAATTTTGGAGTCGTAATTACTTGAATCCATTACAACAGAGAGGAAAATGGATGTTTGAGAAGAATAACGTTAAAATTGGAGACTTGGTTTTAATAATTGAAGAAAATTTACCAACATATAAATGGGCATTAGGTAGAATCGTAGAATTGTATTATGGCGAAGATAAAAAAGTGCGTGTAGTGAAAATTAAAACTCAGTATAGTACATGTAAAAGAGCCATATCAAAAATTTGTGTTTTACCAATGGAAGATCCTTAAATATAATTTGAATTTTTCATTTAGTGTACCATTGGTGGTGTGTAAATTTACTCATTGTTAGTAGTGATTTTGTATTTGTATAAAAAAAAAATATTGTTATTTGTGAAATCTTGAATTTATATAATGATTTATGTAATTGTATTTCTTGAGAATTGTCAAGTGTTGAGTGTGTAAAGTGTTCTAGATGTAACCAATATGAATGCTAATTTAGTAACAATGATTGCATGGTTAAACCAGTGCAATGTGGGGCGGTATGTTAGTTCTGTTAATGAACAGCGCCCTCTAGCGGCTTGTAAAGAAAAACGTCAGTGTATGTGTAACAATCACTCCGAGAGGTTGTGTACGGAGTAGAGAGAGAGATTAAAAATATTACAGTCCACTGCGTGTGTTTACTGTGTGTGTGTGTTGAGTAAATTCAAGTTATTTATTATAAAAATAAATGGTTCTAAAATGACACACACGGCTTGGCTCAACATTTAAGAAAAAGATATGATTATTTTTATTTGGATAAATTTTTGCTTGGTAATTTATAATAAATAAAAAAAGCTGTGTGTAAATTTGTCAATTATTTGATTTCTATTGGTATACAAACTGTTCAAAACTTTTCAAGTAATTAGAATTGAAAACCTTTTTTACAAATTTTTTTTCTTTCTTTCACACAAAAATGTATGAAATAAGCATATATTTTCTTATCGTTTTCAAAGACTTTTATGAGAGTTTTGATACACAATATATATGACTATATAATAGAAATTCTATCCGTTGTTTATCCGAATCAATTGGGACCGGACTCCATTCGGATGCGCGATTATTCGTATAACCGAAAACCGAATGCTATCCATGCAGTATATGAAACTGGACTCTATACGAATACTGAAAATCATCACATGCGGGAATCTTTTTCTTGAAGAAAAAGCAAAATAGGTGCAAAACGTCGAAATTTTACCTTTATTGTGGAAAATAATCGCTTATTTTTCGCTGTACCATTGTACACTTTCGTTTTTTCGCTGCACAATGTCTCTTATTCTTTTGAGTAGCAGTAATTGAGTAGGACAGCACTCTGATTTTCGTACCACTCCATAGCTGTCTCCAACGCATCAGCATTTCATGGACCCTTACTACTTTCGTTGTTGTTGTCCTCGTCTTCATCCGTTTCCTCGTCGACAGGGTTGGATCCTTCTTGCACGGAAGTCACAATCTCGTCATCACTTAGCATTTGAGATCCACAGTCTTCTGCATCGCATGTCATCCAGGTTTCTACATCTTCTCTTCAACGCATTCTTGAAATCCTTAATTTAAAATGGTTTCTATGCTTTTTTTATGTCAGAAATTGTGGACTTTCCAGCATTATAAACTGTGCTCGAGACGCTCCACTTTCTCCCTTCGCGAGATGGTTCAATATTTCAAGTTTTGTCTCTTTGTTCAAGATGTTGTGCTTCCGTTTTTAATTCGAAGCCATAGCAGTTCACAATTCAACAAAAGAACACGTATTTACACCCCCTCACTTGGAAACAAACTGACCTAATATTCCGTGCAGGTGTTCAACAAATAACACAATTGAAATTCCCCAAATATCCCTCACCTTGGATTTTAACCTTACTTTTGGCCTCACGCGAAACAACTGTTGAGCATTGCACTGTCCGAAAACGTATTCATATACAGTACATGTAGTTGACAAAAAAAAAGAAACTGGTCTGGATATTTGACGCTCCGGATAATAAACGTTCGGATAAACGACGTTCTACTGTATTAAGATGGCTTTTTTATACAATATCTTTTTTAATATTATGTATATATTTTCACCAGCACAATTTAAAAGAATATTTAATTAAAGTAAATCTAGTCTTCTAGTTATTAATTATGTGTGCTAAATCAAAAAATATATGTATATAATAATTTTAAAAATACTATAACATTGTATGCATTATTAATACATAGTGGCGTAACGGAGAATATAAGGGCTTCCGTGCAAAGTCAGGTTTTGTGCCCCAAGCCTCATCTTACAAAGAGTACTTACTTGGCGTCAGTCAGACTTTGGGCCCCCACAATGCGGGGGTGTATGTTACGCCACTGTTGATACACTTCATCACAATAATGCTAGTTGCAAAAGTTACATTTAAGTTAATAACTTAATTGCAGCTTTGTCATTTTTTTCTATTAGAAATAATGATGAAATTATTTACAAATTCAATCTTATAATCTCTACGATTCTTGGGAAATACAAGGCTGTATATTGCTTTTAAGGAGTGTTTTTTCCAGGTATAGAAGTTTAAGTTGGCATTACTTTCCAAGATGGCGACTGATTTAACAGCTGTCAAGTGATTTATTCTCAGTTTGGTTTGGCAATTCATCAAAACGATCATCAAGCAAGGCGTAGATTCGTCGAATGGGCCCAAAACGAGATTGCCGTTGTTCCCGATTTTCATAAGCGAATTTTGTTTAGCGATGAAGCGCACTTCTGGTTGAATGGCTACGTCAACAAACAAAACTGCCGCATTTGGAGTGAAGCTAATTCACAAGTGTATGTCGAAACACCGTTACATCCAGAAAAACTGACTGTTTGGTGCGCTTTATGGGCTGGTGGAATCATTGGTCCGTACTTCTTCAAAAACGATGAAGGCCACAACGTTACAGTCAATGGTGATCGGTATAGAGCCATGATTACTAACTTTTTCATTCCTGAATTGAACAATCATGATGACCAGGAGCTGTGGTTCCAACAAGATGGCGAAACATGTCACACAGTTCGTGCCACAATCGATTTATTGAAAGACACGTTTGGTGACCACCTAATTTCACGTTTGGACCTGTGAATTGGCCTCCAAGATCTTGTGATTTAACACCGCTAGACTATTTTCTGTGGGGCTATGTAAAGTCATTGGTCTATGCGGATAAGCCACAAACGCTTGACCATTTGAAAGACAACATTCGCCGTGTTATTGCCGATATACGGCCACAAATGTTGGAAAAAGTCATCGAAAATTGGACGTCCAGATTGGACTACATCCGAGCCAGCCGTGGCAGTCCTATGCCAGAAATCATATTTAAAATGTAATGCCACAAGATTATCTTTCGAATAAAAAAAATTCATGTCAATCGAATAATACATCGTTGTTTTATTGCAATTTAAAGTTCTATACCTCTAAAAAAACATCCTTTATATCGAAATACTGTTTATTTTAAAGAAATGACATTCCCCTTATGAATTTAAAGATTTGAAGTTTCAGAAGCAGTCGCTTGATTGATTGATTGAATATTAACGTCACACTGTTCAGCTACACGAGAGCTTTTGGCGACGGACCACGTAATTTTGAACCACGATCAAGTGACGTGGACGACACCTGAGCTGGCACCCCCTCTCCTAACTACCACACCAGCGGGAGGACGTTTCAGCTCTCGACAGATTTAGCATACATCGCTGCCCTACACGGCGGGTCTTTAGTGGTACTGGGCTCGAACTCGTGACAAGGCAAGCCACGATCCGATTCAGAAGCAGTCAGTTCTCGGGTTCGGTTGATTGATTGAATATTAACGTCGCATTGTTCAGCTAAACGAGGGCTTTTGGCGACGGACCACGTAATTTTGAACCATGGTCAAGTGACGTGGACGACACCTGAGCTGGCACCTCCCTCTCCTAACTACCACACCACACCAACGGGAGGACGTTTCAGCTCTCGACAGATTTAACGTGCAACGCTGCCCTACACGGCGGGTCTTTAGTGGTACTGGGCTCGAACTCGTGACAAGGCAAGTCACGATCCGATTCAGAAGCAGTCAGTTCTCGGGTCCGGAGCAATCCCCCCCAAAGCCCTTGATTTTTTTTCGGTCGATTATAATCCTATGTATATAGTACCTAAAATTTAATAAATATTTGTTATTTATGATAAATTTTATTAATTAATGCTAATTATCCGTTCAATAATTAATTATTTACTGTTTTTTGTTCCCGAAAATCGACAAAATCAAAAGAATATGCTGGGTATTGGAGCATGTATTGGAGCATGATACAGGATAGTGGACATTCAACCCTGGATCCCCCTGAAAAACTCCTTTGCGCGCTTCTGTCCAGAAGTATACTATTTTTTCAAAATCCTGGGATAATACTTCGAATAAATGACTTCAAAACACATAAGAGCATTGCATACGTATACTTCATGTGGCTTCAGAAAAAAGGGGGTGCGCGCTATACGGCGAATATACCTAAATATAAAAAAAATACAGCTCGAAAGTACAGTCGCGCATTATACGCCGGTGCCTGTTATACACTGGATTTTACGGTATATTAAACATATATTTCTTCTTTGTAAATAGATGCATAACAACTTTACTGTTTCGCATAATTTCATTAAAATCAATACAAATACAACACATCGCCTCATCATCAAAAAAGTATATCTTGTACTGAAATTTGCTCTTACCAAAGTTTTTTTTAAAAAAAAACATTGAAATATGCTTCTGAAATCCTATGAAGGGCGTACATATTTAAGATAAATATTCTTACATAGTTGAACGGCTTTCAAATTTAGGAAGAGTCCGCGCAAATAATAAATAGGTTCTTTCAGAGTAAATCAAGATTTATTCTAAAATATTCTAGTAAATAGATTGTTTTTTTTTCTTTCCAACAGAAAACAAATAACACCCATGTATAAGCCCATAATATACCACACAAATTTAGAAAACTGCAATTTAAATCTATAATTACGATATTGCAAAAAGCAAAGGAAATTCATAGTCACTCTCCTGTTTGTCTTTGACTTCACAATGTTACCTTCTTGTATCGTCTTAATATAGGCTGGAAACAACCTTCTAGTGTTGTCCTTTCAACTAATCTTCCTAGATTCTTTTAGATTCATCTCGGTGCATATATTTTTTCGTCAAATTTAGCAAAAATACATTTCAATGGTACTGAGTAATTGACAGTAAATTGGTCATTAAATGTCACCAATGCTGAGATGAAAGTTCTCTGTTGACTATACCTTTCAGGAACTATGAGTTTTGAGTTTAAGAACTTTAAGTTTAAAAATGAACTTGTGTGCGTGTGAATATAAGTTTAAGATATAAAAGTAAAAATTTTAAGAATTAAATTTAAAAAATTTTAAGGATGAAAAATTTTTTAAGTGAAATTTAATTTAAATATTAAGGTAATAATTTACGGAAGGGATGGAAGGCAAATGCTTTATCTACGTGTCCTTTAACGAGGAGTTCTGACATTCTTTTAACAACTGAATTTAATGGTTCAAGAGCTTGGAATAAATATATATTTGTTTGTTATTATCTACTGAATTGAGGAAATTTTCGATGCTTGTGAGATAATCTTGATGAGAGTTATCGGAAGAATTATTTTCTGCCTGTTGCTACTTTGGGTTACTTTCTACTAGCCCCAATAGCAAAGGAGGTATGCCTCGGTGAACTGGATTAGAATTTATATTTCACGTATAATCTTGAGAACCTTTAGGGATCCTGGAAAATTACTGGCTGTTATTATTGAATGCTATGTTCTCTAAAACTGTAAACAAGGGAAGGTGTTTAAATACTGCAGCGCCCCCATATCAAGCCTATCTTTTTGAACTCGTCGATAGATTATCAAAAAACGTTTAATAACAATATGATATTATTTTTGTCTTTCGATATTATGCCATGGTACTTTCAACATGTTTACTCATTTGTGAAAATATGTCGTTTATCTGAATAAAATACTCGCCATTTATGAAAAACTTCTTTAATCTCGAACCCAAATGTTAAAATATTTCATTTTGTGAAGTGTGAATTTCATTATTTTTTTACCAGAGTTTAAGATCTCTTTGTTCTAGTGGCAATATCGTCACTGGGTGGTATCGGAAGTGTTATTCTGAAAAGCCGCGAAAGCCGAAGAGATTTTATAGCGAGTGACAGTTCACCCCGGTATAAATTTTAGGTGAATTTAACTATTATTACTAACATTATATACATTGCATCATAATTATAATGCACATTAAAAATATATTTGTAAGTTAATGAACTTGGTTGCACTCCAAATATAAGCATTCACTTTTTTTTTGTTTCAACATTTTTCTTTAATTATCCGAAATTTCTATTTTCGTGAATTTAATTTTCAGAAACTTGCGTTTTCCTGCGAATAAATATTTTTTCCTTTTAAAGGATGTTTGTCTGAATTTAATTTTGTAAACTAAAAAATTGTGTAATGCCGCATTTGTAGTAAACAACTAAAGACTGCAGAATAAGTGTGGTGAAAATTGTTTTAATATTCTACAGTTGAAAATAAATTAACGCAGGACGAAAGTGAAATTCAATTCTTATATATACCGTGTAGGGGTTTGTTACCGTATACATTTGTTCTCTTCAAATAATGCCTTTTAAAACATGCTTAACCATTTTATTAATAAAAAAATATTTTTAAAATAGGTTGTAAGGTAGAATTAATTTGAAATTACCTTCAGATTCCTTTTCTGCTTCAAAAGTAAACAGCTACTGAAAATTACTTATGAAAAACCTTTCAATTGTGGGGGGAAAACATCATATGAATTCTATGTTCCAATAGCAAAACTATCAAAAATGGCATGACTTAAAGTTTGTGGTTACTTCTGAATATCACTGAGGATGGTTGACTGATTGTGTGATTAATGCATGTTTGATATTTTTCATGTACTGCAGGGTAATCTGCATCTACCATTTTTTACTACAATTTTGTAAATTTTATCCATTTGTAAAAGGTTTGTAAGGCTATGTAGGATTATGAAGTTAGGGAAAAAATTGAGTAGCATTTATATTGAATTACTGTCAGACAAGTATATTAATTTTCATTCTTATGTCTAAGAAAGCTTGTATAATAGAAATTTTCTCCTCTTTTTTTTTTACTAATTAAAATTTATTGATAATCTATTTTCTCTTCTTTTAATTTGGAGAGTCAGCTGAATTTTATATTGGATATTTTAGCTGTTTTTTTTTAAATACCTTAAGTTTGGAATTGACAAGAACTATTATTTATTAAAAACTGATCTTGTGAACTCCTTTTGTTGAAAATGTTTTCTCAGTCAACTTGTTCCCTCATATGTTTCAAGTACAATCAAATTACTTAAAAGCTTTTGTAAAGATAAAATATGAATTAAACATTCTTTTATATGGATAATAGCTCTTTCTATTTGGAATTTTTTTTTACTTTATAAGTGTTATCTCAGTATTGTAAGAAAAAAAGATTTCATAAAGAAATTTATTATTTTTGCAGTTAATTTACACTGTATATTTAAATGATAGATTATTCATTAACCTTATTGTGAAGGGTTGTTCTGATGCTTTTAATTTAAAAACTAATTTTTATTTTTCAAAGTTGTTTTACTCTTGCATTTCTTATTTCAGTAAAAACATTACTATTTCAAGAATGTCTTTCAAAGTGAGATTTTGATGAATTTCATATTAATTTTTCTACAATAATTTTTAAATATATGTACTATTATACCAAATGTTACTATGATACATATGAGAATCAACTCCTAATTTCAAGTTAAATAATATAAAGAGCTTTTTCTGCAGAACTATATAAGTCCTTTAAATATCTCAATATTTTTGTATAGTTTTCATAATGTTACGAAGAGGTGCACTAATAGTTTTGGAAGGCTGTGATCGAGTTGGAAAATCTACACATGCTAAAATGCTTTTTGAGGCTTTAAAAGAAGAGGACTTCAAGGTTGAATCGTTGCAGTTTCCAGGTATGTACTTATAACAGAAAAAGTGTTTTCTTTTAACATTTACGATTTCATAATTGCTTTACATTTGTTAATCAGAGCAACTTTTTGAACTAATAGTTGCTAAATCTGTTTTTAATTTTAAAAAAGTATTTGTTACTTTAAAATCTAGAATTCACAAAGTATGTTTGTATTATTAATAAATCTATTGAAAACTGATAAATTAATAAATCTATGAAAATCTATTTAACTTATTTGATGAATGTCCAGTACAAAAAAAAGAGCTGTTGGCACAATTTGACATCATTTTTTTTCTCTGTTGCTGAAGGTGTGAACTAAACTAAGAGTGTACCCCGCATATTGTTTTTTCCCTTCATTAATGGGAAAATCTGTTGTTTTTACTGATAAACAATTGCAACTCCTTTACTTATGTGTAGTATACAATTGTTTTGTTTGTAAATTACTTTAAATCTCATACTTGTGATTAAAAAAATATATATGAATACCAATATAAATGCACAAAAGTTTCTATGTCTTAACGACTGTCTAATAAAATTTCATGAAAGCTATGAAATTTAATAAAAGAGAAATTTGCATTTAACCTGTGAAATGTAAATCTGACTCTAGTGAAATAATGTTTATATACAAAGTATGAAAAATTAATGAAACCATTTATTAATGTTGCCATCAATTAGTGTTTGAATCCTTATAAAAAGCCCATGATGTACTTGATAAACACGAGTCATTGGCTTATTCTGTGTAAGTCCATCTTACACAGGACTGCATGTTTAATGTTAATACAGTAGAACATCGTTTATCCGAATCAATTGGGACCGGACACCGTTCGGATAACCGAACACCGAATGCAATCCATATAGTGTATGAAACCGGACACTATAAGAATATTGAAAATCATCACATATGCGGGAAACGTGCTTGAAAAAAAGCAAAATAGGTGCAAAATGGTGCAATTTTACCTTTATTGTGGAAAATAATCACTTATTTCTCGCTGTACCATCGTACACCTTCGTTTTTTTTGCTGCACGGTCCCTGATTCTCTTGAGCAGCAGTAGTTGAGTAGAACAGCTAGCTCTGATTGTTGTTTGTACCACTCCATAGCTGTCCCTAATGCTGGAAGTGCATCAGCATTTGATAGACCCTTGCTACTTTCATTGTTGTTGACCTAGTCTTCATCTGTTTCATCGTCTACAAGGTCGGATTCTTCTTGCGCAGAAGTCACAATCTCGCCATCATTTAGCATTTGAAATCCATAGTCTCCTGCATTGCATGCCATTCAGGTTTCTACATCTTCTTCATTGCATTCTTGAAATCCTGGTTTCAATTGGACAAAGTCGGTAATCTCCTCCCTGTGGTCATCATTGAAGTCTTTTTCGCTTTCTAAATCTGGCCACAGCTTATTCCATGCATTTTTCAGGCTCTGTCTTTCGAGCAAGTCCAACGCTTAGGCTAACATGTAGCAGGCATTTTTCATATTGAGCTTTTTAGCAAAAGCAGCAACACTTTTTTCATTGTTTTTTTCCAAAAGTAATCTCCGCACAAAACTTGTTTCCAATAAATTCTCTTGAGGTTTTCAATGACACCTTGGTCGCACTAGCACAGTGACGTTTGGTGGAATATACATCACGTTGAAGTTGTCATCAATTGCATCGAAAATTTCGACAGGTCGGTGACAGGAAGCATTATCAAGAATCAGTAAAACTTTGCCTGTTTTCCCTTCATGTTCGCAAAGTTTCTTGATGTTCAGAATGAAGTATTTAGAGTACCATTCAGAAAAAAAAGGCAGAGTTCATCCATACACTCTTTTGCATCTTGTAAAGAGTAGGAAGGCATGAAACATTTTGAAGCTTGTGATTTGCCAATCACAAGCAATGGCAAAGTGTGTTCCACTAGCATTTGCACAAACCATGGCTGTAACATGCTCCTTGCTGACTTTAAAACCTGGTGCTGTGGACTCCCATTTTGAAGCCAATGACTTTTTTGGCATAGCCTTCCAATTTACTCCAGTCTTGTCTAAGTTGTAAACATCATCTCTAGAGTAACCTTCTTCCACATGCTGCAAAAATGTTTCCTTAAATTTGCGGACAGGTCTGATATCGGGTCCCCTTTGCTTCTTCTTTGAGAAAACCACAAGCAGAGTGTATGACCAAGTACAACATCATTTGCTTCCCTCATAGTTTTCCTTTTCTTTGAGCCATCTTCTGAGTCAAGTTTTGACGCAAAATTTAAAATGGTTTCTCGGCTTTTTTTATGTCAGAAATTTTTGACTTTATAACATTATAAAACCGTGCTGGAGACGCACTCCACTTTCTCCCTTCACGAGATGGTTCTATATTTCAAGTTTTGTCTCTTTGTTCAAGATGTTGCACTTTTGTTTTGAATTCGAAGCCATAGCAGTTTACAATTCAACAAAAGAACACATATACACCCCCTCACTTGGAAACAAACTGACCTAATATTCTGTGCAGAGATGTTTACCAAATCATGCAACTGAAATTCCCCAAATATCCGTGACCTTGGGTTTTAACGTCACTTTTGGCCTCATGGGAAACAACTGTTGAGCATTACACTGTTTGAAAACGTATTCATATACAGACATGCAGTTGACAAAAAATCCCTAGTTTGGATATTTGATGCTCTGGATAATAAATGTTCAGATAAACGATGTTCTATTCTAATTGAATGTTTTAGTGATGTCTTCAGATTGCTGCTCAGTTCAGCTTTTGCCATAGAGCTCATATTCTTGGAAGATGACCAAACTCAATTACTTTGAAAGAGTGAAAGTCATAACAAGATTTCCGTAGGTTAATTTTTGGAAGTATCGTTATCAGAATTTAAACTACTGTTTTATGACCTTGGATACCTTGTAGTTTCAAAAGATAAAGAAGTGACTGTTTTGGAATAATCAATATATGAAAAAGTTTTTCGACGATAAGCAAGGTGATTAGGGATAATAAAGGGGGTACCTGCATATTATTGCAAGACTGCCAGTGTTCAAGATAACTGCTAAGTTGGCAACCTAGATTTGGCATGTGTGGTATTCATTGAATTGGCAATCGTGTGCTTCGTTTCATATAATGTCGCCAATAGGTCATGATAATATGCAAGTACCAAAAAGGATTGGCTATAAAAACGAAGAAAAATTGAATGTTCATAAAGGAAAAAAACTGTTATTGAATTGAATTTGTGAGATTAGAAAAAAAATACTTAAATTAAAAGACAGAGTCGAAAAAAAAGGAGTGTCACAAAAAAGGTTCATACTGTTAGAATTTTTCATGAAATATTGAAAATTAATCATAGCATAATTATAAGGAAAATAAAGTTTTTTTTGTTGACTGCAAAATAACTCATATTTTGCATTATTGCTTACTATGCCAAGTGCGAGTTATCTCATGGTTTATTTGCTATATTTGTGCAGCTGTATGAAATTTATAGCATATCCGTGTAAATATGAATTTTGTAATATTTGCCCAGTTAATAATTGTAAATATCGATTTTTTATGTCAGGAAATCCTAAAAAGTACCATGGTAGTTGATTGTTGTGGTTGTTAAGAAAAATTACTTTAATTATCTCTAGATCAATTGCTATCTCTTCCTTCTCATTGTCATCAATTATTTTTATTGGAGATCATCAAATCTGGAACATTATTTTCATTCATTTACTACAGATCGTACTACAGCAATTGGTTCCATCATAAATAAGTATCTTTCTGGTTCAGAAGAAGTGGAAGATCATGCAATACATCTTCTTTTTTCTGCTAACAGATGGGAACAAGTGTATGTATTTGTGCATTTTTTATAAAATATGTAGAAATTTTATAAAGTGTTTCTCGTAACTTTTTATCAAAACCATAAAAAGTATACTAGTTTTTTTAAAAATGGTCAAATTTTACTTCCATAATAAGTTTTTAAAAAAGTATTAATCTTTCTTGGTTCTAATTTGGATGGAAGAGAATGGATGAAATCATAAATTACATGAATTAAGATTTTGTTCACCCTAAAATTTTCATTTGCTGAGGAATAACACTAGTAATTTATCCTTAAAATATCTTATTGTGTAGAAATTTTTGTTAACTCAGATATCATAAGTTTGGAAAAAGCATTTACATCATAATGGTTTATTTTAATGTTTCTCTATCGGTAATCGGAATGAAATTATCATTATTATCAACAAAAATTGTTTAGCCAGCAAGTTTCAATACATTAGTTCATTCTTCCATTTTAACTATTTAGTGGGAATTTTTAAAACTTTCTCTTTGTGTGATAAATCTCCATTGTATTCAGTTTTAAAAATATAATTTTATTAAATTTGTTTAATTTACTTTATGAACTATGTGTTGATTTTCAGATCCAAAAGTCCTGAATCACTATTAAATCAAACAAATTGTTAATTAAGGGGTAACAATGTTTCTAAGAAATGGTAAAAATATATTGTTTTTCAGTTATTCAAAGACTGTTTAATTTTAAAAGAAGCTTTATATATAATTTCTTAACATAATTTTTTTGAGACTTAAATGAATTTATTTAAAAAAGCATCTTTCTAATTATTGGGATGTATTTAGTGTTATCAGAAGGCTAGATTTTCAGAAAAAAGTCCTTGACCACAATTTTCACAAAAATTATTTTCATGATAGAGCATGAAATTTGAGATTATTTTTTGATATATTAATAATGAAAAGATTTTTTCAAGTTAATTATCAATTTACTTTTAAGTAAACAATTAAACAAATAGATAAAATTATAAACAATTGTATAATGTTTAAAAAAACAAGTTTGTTTCCTATCTTATAATTCAAATCATCAAGAAAAATTTACTAGTTGTAACAGTTTATGCTGTATCTCCAAAATGTTTTAAATTAAATTTGTTCCATTATATATGCATTATGATTTGCATTTAACTTAGAAAAAAGCATATTTATTTTAACATGATAGAGGTCTCCTCCCTTTTTTCTCTTAGTGTTCTAATTTGGAATTAAAGAATTCACATCACAATTCTCATATTTCAAAAAAGGCCTTATATTGTAATTAAAATTTTTAAATAAAAATTTTTAGTTTTGGAGGTTTAATTTATCAATGAGTGAGATAATTCATGCATTTTATTTTGTTTAGTGTTGACAAAAAGTCTGAACACACTGATTTTTTGTTTGATTTAATTCTTTGTGAAATTATTGTATTGTCTTGTTATTATTGATTCTGTACATTTTTATGCTTATTTCAAATCTATAACTAGTTTTTTTTTAATCTTGCAAGTATTTTTTTACAGTACAGCTGCCAGAACACAAATGTATTGTATGTACTTAATACAAAATAACATAATATACTTGGTAGTGTAACATAAATATTTATTTATAAATAAGGTATACTTAAAATGTGCATTTTGAAAATGACATGGTTGTTACATATTTGAACATTAATATTTTATGAGTTGACCATTTGTTTTAATTGTGGATCTTGATCACTTGGGTATGGAATGCACCACAATTTCATCGGAAGTTCTTTCGTCACAACATAGTTGAAAGAAAATATAAAAGGATCATTAACTCATGTTTGTTCAAAGGATTTTACTTTGAAATATCCTAACCAATGTTATGCCATAGGTTCTCTATCATATTAAGATCCGAAGGCTCTCCTGGCTAGGTCATTTTATTCACAGTATTGTCTGAACCATTTTTACATGATGGTGTGGAGCATTATCATCTTAAAAAATCTATGACTGATCTCCCAAAAATTCTCTCGCTGTTAGTAGCAATTTATTTTGTAGCATTCATTCCTTGGTTTTCTCTGTTCTCCCAATGTGAAGTATTCCTACGTGATGAGAAGGAATGCAGCCCCGTATCATCACTTTTGTCCAGTGCTTTGCTGTGGGCTTTAGATACTGAGGGCTGAATTTCTCGTAACTGTGTCGTCTTACATAGACACTAATTTGCTTACCAGAAATACAACAATGACTTTTATCACCAAATGTTACCTTTTCTAACAATCCATGATGAATTATCTTTTACACACTCCAATCATTTCCTGCATTGAAAATCGGTCTATAATGGTTTTGTAATCCAATTTTCAGCAGTATTCCTTCCACAGTTCGTAGGTACACATTCACATTTGGATGTTGCATCCATTATTTCAAAATTTGCAGGGAATTAAGCTTTCTGTTTGTTAGTGAAATCCTGTGCAATACCTTGTATTTTTATAAAGTTAATTTTGTCGGTTATCTAGATCTTCCTGTTCACAATATAATTTGTTTCATAATATCTTTTCAACGCTCTTACAACAATAGAGAAATCAAATGGTACTTCGGCCGCAATTTGGAGCATAGAATAACTTTCTTCCTTCAAAAATAGTATTTTGCATCTTTCATTATAAGGTAAAAATGAAATAAACCCATAATTCCAATAATCCGCCTACGCACTTTAAATTCCAACACAGAACTGCTTTCAATGCCCTAAAACAGGCTGCACATTCTGTTTTCAACCCTTTATCGCCAATGCTCTCTAATTGGATGGAGTAATGGAATATTTCATTGGTTAAAAAAAAACAACTTATTATTGCATTGACCTTGTGCTTCTCTTATCATGATTTGTTAATATCGATAAAACTATTTACTGTACATAAATTCTACAAACAGATTTGAAATCAGTTTGTTACATTAGAATCAATTGATTCTAATGTATCAGCAGGAAAAAATACTTTGAAATCGATAACAATTCTTAAGATAGTGCGATAATTACAAAACAAAAAATTAAGTCAAACCCAAAATTTAGGCAAAAAAAAAAAGTGTGTTCATAACTTTTTGCCATCACTATATACAGTTCATGACACAGATTTAATTTAGTCCCTTAACTGCTGTAGGCTTATATATGCAAACATCACTCAGCTAGTGCATTAACTGCCTCTGGTGTATATATACACCTTTCCATTGCACTGCTATCTTTTGTAATATTCCAAAGGCTTTAGAATGCAATAATTATAATTTTTTGTAAATATTGCATTTGGAATGTAGTATTTGTGAAGAATTAATTTATTTCAGAGGATTTTTACTTATCTATGCCTTTTTCTCCCCAATGCTATGCATAACTAATTTACACAGGCACCCACTCACGTACTGTATGAAAAACTGTGGCAATGGGGAGAAAATTGTGCAACTTTTCCTTGGCAGTTATGGGGTTAACACATAAAAATGTTAATAATCCTTTCCTCTTTTTATTTTATTTTAAATTTTATGTTGTATATATTTCTTACCTGTTTGTGATATATCATTAGCATTTAACTGAAAACCTTCCTGCATGAAAGTAGCAGGTTTATAGAATATTAATTCATAATATATTAAAATGCATATTAAGTTTTTTTTTACTCAGATTATTTCCTTGCATGTAATCTTTCTTAAAAAATATTTCAGACCCAAAATGTTAAGACTTTTAAATTCTGGAGTCAGTTTAATTGTGGATAGATATGCTTACTCAGGAGTATCTTTTTCCTATGCTAAAAAGGTAAAAATTGGAATTTTTTTCTGTTTTTAAATTTTTTTTTTTTTGTCTACTATTTATACAAAATTTAAAACTATAAAATATACTAAAATCAGTAGTATACTTCTACAGAATTTTTTTTTCTTGTCAAGTTGGAAATTTTTTATGAACATGTAAAAATCTTTTTTTAACTTTAATTACGTAGCAAAAAAGTTTGAAAGTAAAATTTTATCAAAGATAAATTTATTTATGATTTATAAGTTTCTGGGATTTTTTAATGTAAAAAATAGTGATAAGTAATTGTTTATTTTAATGTAAAAATCATTATAAGAAATGTATGTTATACTTGAAATTTTGATTTTAAAATGTACATCTTAAGTTTTTATTTGAGTAAAAACATGTATAATGGCGGCAGTGTATGACATTATTCAAAAAATACGTACTTCGTATTTATATATACTGTTTTTATTTTTATATTCGCCAAGTATAATAAATTTATTTACTATACTCAAAGTTAAAAACAAATTGCTACTAGGTATCCAAGTCTATAAAACAAATGCACCTGTGATCTGTAGTTGTTGATATGAGTTTGACCTGAGTATGCAGGATATGTTTTCATTAAAATTCCAAGTTCCTTAGTTTACTATCACAATTTATTTCATAAAAAAAAATATTCATTTTGTTCAATCAACCATTAAAGCCTAATTATGTTTTTCCCTATGAATCATTTTTCCAAGGCATTGTTTTATACTGTCTTTTTCAATCAAGAATTTTTAGTGTAAGAATTGCAATAATCACACTGGTTTAAAATATTAATTTTGCATATAACATTTTTTTTCCTCTTGATTCTTATTCTTCTAATTTCTTGTTTCTTATAACATCCATTCTGAATGTCATTAGATTTTTAAGTTTGGACTGTCTGGAAATATTTTATTAATGGTATAACAGACTATTGTCGTGTTAAGAAAATGGAAGAATATTCTATGCCATTGGTTTGTTTTTCAATGAATTTTCTTATAGTTGATGCACAAAGTCCTGATTTTTATTATAATCTTTTGCTATTTTAGGGCAGCTCGGCAGAATTTTTTCTTTTAATATGTATTATCCACAATTGCTTCTATTAAAAGCTGGCTGTTTGAGTTATTTGTTGCTATTTGCATGTGAATTTATTTATATGGTAGCATAATTTGTTTTTATAGCTGCATGTGTTCAACACCCATACCCATTTCTGTATCTTAACCATCTAATATATATTACCACTGGTATAGATAGTCCTGAGTTGGCCCTGTATTAAAGTTCCTTGGGGGTCTTTTCTAGGGAACCCTTAACATTTTGTGATTATATGCTTACACATTTTAAGGCCCTATATCAGAGTTTCCCTAACTTATTTATCTCGTAGACGACCCCTTGCCATATTTTCCGGTTTTGGGTAGACTCCTGTTTGCTTATTTTGCAAATTCATCAACTTAAATGTGTTTTTGATAGCTGGTACAAAGCTACTTATTTTAAAAGATTTAAATTTTTAACTAGAAATTAACTGAAATTTAAAAAAACAAACACATCTTAATTTGAAACATGTATTAATTAAATTAAAATTCAATACATGTTACATAAAATAACTGAGCAACAAACAAATGGTTTTAATGAAAAGGAGGAATCTGATGCCTTTTAATTAATTATCAACATTTGGCATCAACTTTGGTAGGTTGAATCCCTCAGTTAGTAGCATCCAGTCTTTTTTCTTTTATTTTGTGTTCTTTCTTTTTTCTTGTCAAGATTGGCAACCTCGCTGAAGTTCCTTTTCACTAGGAAAATCAATCAAACACTTTCTCACAATATTCCATATTACTAGATAGATAGATGTGTTTATATTATAATAAACTATTACGTAAGTAAATAAGTAACACCCCTGTGTATGTGAAATATTTATTCCTGTCATTGATAGTTAAAATTAAAGCTACTAACTGGTAAAATGAGTCACAATCATAGACCCCAATTTTTGTTTATGCTGATGTAGACCACTGGGGTTCGATACAGACTACTTTTAGGAGTCACTGCCTTTTTTTATTAATATGGCTGATACGGTGGTAGCTACGCCCTACATATTACTGTAGAACTTATTTATGGCCAAAGTGGATGGTCATTGCAAGGTAAAAATACTACACAAATCAAAGGGTTTTGTGTGTAATTTTATAAATAACCTTTTTATAATTATTCTCAAGGCCCCTACATTATAATTTTTATTAGATAATCTCTTTGAATTTTTAAAAACATTTCATGTTCAAACATAGTGTAAATTACAAAGTTTCTGAAGAACATCAAAAGGTTTACCATTTTAAAAAGTATCAATATCTATAATTTTGCAATATTGAAATCTATTAATTGTATTTAGAAGTGAAAGATCGTCTCCCAATAAATTGTCAGAAATATGTATTGAAATTTATGTATTAAAAAATATAACTTTGTATTTTGTACCTTGTAACTACTGTGTTGCAAATGGTTAAATAATGTATGAATAAAGAATCTTAATATGTTTCAAACTACCTTTAAAAAATAAAAAGTTTAGCTGTTTAATCCACTTTTTATAGAAACAAACACCTTAAAATTGCACCTATACTTTCAAGCTGCAATTTTTAATTTTTAGATATTTTTGCCCTATAATGTGCACCCCTTTTTTTTTTACAAAGAAACCTGAAATGTATTTGGGCAATGCTCTTATGGTTCAAAGTCATTTATTCGTGGTATATTATTCCAAGCTATAGAAAAAAATAGTATACTTCTTGAAGTACAACTCTTTAAGTTCATATGAACGTAATTTCTTTTTAAGAAAAACAATACTTCAATATATGTAGAAGTCTAATTTTTTTCTATGCTCATCTTACTATTATTTTTAAAGCTCTCATTTTTATACCCAGCGTATAACATGCACCAATTTTTTGTATCAAAAGTGCGCTGTATGCCAGATTTTATGGTATATGTCATAATAATAAAAATTTGAGATTGTTATATATTCAAATATATTTTTCAGTTTGTAATGATGATAATACATGATTTTGTAATTTATTGTACTAGAAAATTCTATAATTTCTATTTATGCAGTTTTTTATATTTATACATTTAAACTCTTTCTATGATTCAAATAAAATAGCTATAGGATTTCACTAATATGGAATATTGGCGCTGCGATCGCCACCCCCACACTTGTACAATTTCTTACATTGCAAAAAGCAGTCACAATAAACGTTTGTCTTAAAACTCTCAATTTAATTAAATACAGTCCCAATTGCACTAATATGGAAAATGTTGTATTGCATACTAACAATAAATTTTATAACAAGCGACTTAGAATCTAAATACATCTTTTGCATTACAGTTGTATGTATATTTCAGTAGCCTGGTTTTGAAATCTTGTGCTTCATAGTTGTTGAATACAAGTTTGTTACAAAGGGAACTATACAAACAAAATTGGTAATTTTTAATTAGATTTACATCAGATGTTTTAAATCCAAAAGAGTAAATTAAATATCGAAGTTTTAGGATAGTGTTTATGTTCATTAGGAAGTTAATTCATTTTATAAGATTAATAAAATTTGCTGTCTAATTTACTTTAGTTTAAAGGAAGAAATATTTCTCTACTGAGAAAACTGTAGATTTGATTACCTGTAATTTACCTCTCATAACTATTTATACATGCTGTTGAAAGATAAGCACTATTTGAAAGAAAATTTGTAGATTGTCAAACTAAATATTTTACACAGAATTCTGACCTTTTTTCTTCTGCTTAGTAGTGTATAGAATAGAAAAGTATGCTGTATGTGCTAAATTGTCTCAGTCCCCAAATGGTACCATGTGAAAATTCTGTTATATATTACTAGTTTAAATTCTAGTTTCTTATTTGGTCATAATAGGACTCTTACAAAAACTCTGTTCTGTAGATTTTTAGTGAATATTAAAATTAAATAATTTTTAAAAAATAAAGGAAAAGATTTTTAGAATTTTCTGTGAGGTATTTTATGTGTGAAAAAGTCTATTTTTCCTATAAGCAAAAAATAGTTTATTCATACGAGAACTTTTTATTTACATGAGATATAAAAAATCAATCATGCTGAATAATTTATTTTTAGGGTTTAAATTTCTCATGGTGTAAGCAATCTGATGTTGGATTACCCAAACCAGATCTGGTTCTGTACCTAGACTTGCCACCTGAAGCAATGGCCAAAAGGAGTGGATTTGGCGATGAAATCTATGAAAAGGAAGATTTTCAAACAGAAGTAAAAAAAGTATATGGACTTTTGCGGGAAGATAATTGGAAGGTAAATTAATATTAAATTTGCCTAAACCAGGTGTGGCCAACCTTTTTGGGAAGAGTGCCACATTTTATAAAAAAGAATTAAATGTGCTTCTACTAACAAATGTTGAAAAGTGAAAGTGTTACTCATAAGCTTATTATGGAATTTTTATGCAAATAGAACATTCTATATAATCGAAATTTAAAAATGACAAATACAAACTTGAGTTTTTATTGTAATAAACTTTTTACAAGTTCAGTCAATTAGGTTAAATAAAAATGAGTAACTTGAATCATTTAATTCAAAATAATTATTAAATGCTCAGTATTTACTTAATGTGGCTTTTGAATTACTACTTTTTTTACCAAGTCATCTATATTAGGATTAGCTCTTACAGGTACCTACAAAATTAGGTTATTATAGGTAAACATCAGTTAATTTTGAGTGATATTTATTTTATGTTCATAGCAGAAAACATTTATTCACACACACAAACATATTTTGATCCAAAATTTGAGGGGGGTTGTCTGAGACAACCCCACTTCAATAAAATCATAAAAAATGGTTATTTAGTATCTTTTCAAAAAAATATGAGTAAGTCTTCACATGCCATTGTCACTACTCTACAGTGCCACGGCTTGACCACCCCTGGCCTAAATCACGATCATTATTTTACAAATGCAATACACAGAGAGTAAAAAAAAATGAAGGCATGTAAAATATTTATAAAATGTAGAAAATATAATACTGTCCCTTTTACTGTTCATTTCAATGAGTTATTTATCAGTAAAAAAAAGTATTGTGGTGGAAAATTAGAGCATCTTGGAATATTTAAAGAAATTTCTAAACTTTAACAGTTACAATTTTGTGTATGATAAATATTATTCGATGATAGTTGAAATGAAATTTTATGCACAGAACATGTTATCATTTGTCATCAATATTGATTATTTTAAAGATAATTAATTGTTCTTTAAAAATGTTATGCATGTGATATTATTCAATACATCAAAGTTCTAGTGTTCCTTGTTTTATTAAAAATGGGAGGGTTTAAGGTAATTTAAAACAAAACATTCATGTTAGAAAAATTTCTGAATTACAAAGGCCTGCAAAATTCAACTTTTAGGAAAATACAAAAAAAGTTTTTGGTGTGCTGATTTCGAAAATGGCCACCATTTTTTGTGAACTCAATATCATCAACTTACTATTTTAATTAGCTTTTACAAATATTAACCCCTTCATGACGAATGTCCTATGTCCACGCCAGTATGAAACACCGACAGTTCCCAAGCGTCCCATATGCGCGCCACGCAAATGAAATGTTTTTTAAGCTCAATTTTTTGGCAATAGATGGCATTATATGTCCATGAGGTTTGATATACATGTAGATCTGACCTTCTTCTTGAAATGAGAGAAATATTACTCACATACACATGGTTTTTGTTTAATAAACATAGGGGGAAGGGAATCTTTCGAAATTGAATGCTTTATGATTGCTGTTGAAATGAACATGTGGTTTTTGTTTATAGTGAAGATGAAAGATTTATTTTCGCTAGAGCATTTGGTTTGGGTTTGCAGTGTAGTTTTTAATGGATAATTAGATTTGGTACACAATTTTTTTTTTTTACTTTTACAAGGCGGAAGCATCGGAAATGTTTAACTGAACTCTTGGAATATCAGAATGATGCAGAATTGATTCTAAATTAGTGCCTGAGAGTAGTGATAGTGACAAATAATATATTATGATTGTTCTGCTAATTGTGAATTTTATGATAATGATATTTCAGACATCGGAATGCTGATTACATCGACTTAACTGCACAAAACCTTCCATCCCTGGCAGTATGCACACTTCATCCCGAAAGGGTTAAGGCATTCTGTATAAAATAAACAATTGACCAAGAGGATTTTTTCCTTTGAAACTTCTTTCTGACATTCTTCTATGTTTAATCTCGTGTTAACATCCTACTGTAGTCTATTGTTTTTGTCCCATTCTTATTAGGTATTTGTGCTTTATATCTTTGATGTCTTGATGAAACCTTTCACCCCTACTTTGCTGATTTATCCTAAGTTTTCGGGGGGAGGGGGAGTCCACAGGTGAGTGGAGATGTATTTTGACACGACCAACCCAAGCATCTGTTTCTTTTGTGGTCATGGAAGTTTCAAGTTCTTTATCTTTCGTAACCTAGTGGATATCTGGACTAACAAAAATCCCCCTCTATCAACTTGGTTTCAGATAAACCTGGAAACTTTTTGAAACAATCACTATCTTCTGGAATAGACTTGGCAAGCTGCTTCATTACACCTAATTTTATATGTAGAGAAAATAATAATACTCATACATTGTTTGCCTTAACTAAGATGTTTAAATCACATATATATTCTTGGTGCCTGGTTTAAGATTTTCTTTTTGACCCAATGTTGAGTATTATCATGAATGAAACTTGGTAACTTCGTATATTTGTCTTGATGACCAAGAAGCAAGAAGATAACTTTCAAATCACTACAAATTTTCCAACCTTTCTCAGTATATTATATTTAGTTGAGGGCAAGAGTCAAATTCTTACAGTGTTTCTTTAAATGCACTAAATGTCCTACTGGTACAGTTGGCTTACTGGCTTCTGTAATGAAAAAGACAGCCTTAAGGCTCCTTTTTGATAAATTTATGAATTACCTTTTATTTTTATTGTAGGTGTTATTAAATTTGCTCATCAATTCAGGAACGCTGGACTAGGTTCTCGTCTTCGCCAAAGTATACTTAACAAATTCTATTACTCGACTTTACTTTTACTAAAAAGATTCCTTTCATCAATAATTTTTTTCTGTCGATTTGGAGCCCAATAATTCAACTGCTTCTTTTGAAAGGCTCAGATCTCAAGTCAAATCATTAAGTTCAACCTGATAGAAGGACTGAAGTGCATTGGCTCCCAAGAGCTTATGTTCGGTATCAGAGACTTGAGCTTGTGTGGCAAAACTATTGGCAGAGAGATACTGCAATAGAAAGGTGTCACAGAGTGATATTCTGCATGTTTTATCAGTAGAATTGAGGTCAGCCATGGAGGGAAGAAATTGAAAAAATGTTAGGTAAATACTTATAAAAATCCAAGGAAATATGCCATAAGAGATATTTAATTTTCGAAATCACCAAAAAATACATGAAATAGAGCCATTACTTTAAGTTTAGTTAGGAATTTAAGTTATACAAAAAAATTAATACTTTTTCATTTTAATTTCTGATTAACACTTTCTTACATTATTCATATTATTAAAAAAAGAAACGAATTTTTACCAAGATTTGGATAGTTATAAATGACTTGATTATTGACTTAATGATAATTTTCTTTTTCAGGTAATAAATACAGATCGAGAAATGAATGAAGTGCAAGAAGAGATTAAAAAACTTGCTAAAGATACAATCAACAATATCTCTAGTTCCACATGTGATACACTATGGACTGATAATTTTGAAACCTATGTTTGATCTCAATTATGAACAAAAGATAAAAAAAAAATGTATTTTATACCTTACTCATATTGAAGCTTCGAAAGAGTTTCTTTCACATCTTTTTTTTTTACCTTGTTAATTATTTACACTGTTTCTATCTTCCATATATATATATATGGTTATTTTATTTGCAAGTTGAGCATACCATTTCTAAAATATGCCTTCATCTCCTCCTGTACATTATTTATGTGATGCTTGTATTTTTTTTAAAAACCTTTTTAGTTATAAATCTTTTATACTTATTTTCAAGTCTCAAACTTTGTGTTCACAAATTATAAACATTTATAAATCTCTTTTCTCAACATATTTTATGTAAAATTCTGATTGAGTCAATATTTACAACATGTTAGACTGATATTAATTCTTTTTCTCAGAATAATAGGTGTTACTAAAGGGTTGATATAAATTAAAACTATGAAGGTTCAAGTCTATGTTAAAGCCCTCGTGTAGCTGAACAGTGCGACGTTAATATTCAATCAATCAATCAATCAAGTCTATGTTGATAGGGTGTGGAAGTTTGAAGTGTGGGGTGCCAGCTCAAGTGTCGCCCTCATCACTTGATTGTGGTATGTCATTACTATTCATAATGTGATATTAAGGAACAATCAATATACAAATTAATACTGCTGCTTTTGCCTCTCAGCTTTAGAATTATTTGCTCAATACTTGTCAATACAATTTTAGAAGCAAATTGTATTTTATTCTAGCTAAATGAGATAATACATGCATGCTATATATAGGTTTAATTATTCACAAATGTTACTAATAATTTCAAATTTTAAAATTAATTATAAATTGTCTGTAATCTGAAACCAGTTTTTTCCCAGAAAAACTTATATAGAGAGCTCACCTGGAGAAACTTTTAAGTAATACATAGATGTTATAGCTACCTTCAATTCAAAAATATTATTTTACTTTTAATATTAAAATTTTGTTAATAGTTGGAGAGAAATACAGTCTAATATTTTGTTTAAAATCATCTAAAATACTTAGATGTTAAGCATTTTATTATTTTAAAGCAAATTCAACGAAATTTGCAGTTGTATAAACTGATATATTATCTTATAAAATGTTAAGGTTGATCGAAAACTTCAGGCAGCATACCTTAATTCTAATAAAATTACTCAAAATTAGAGGGGGGGTAAATATAAAAAAAAAAGTTTTTGTAATTTTTCTAAAACAAAGATTTGATTTTCCTTCCAAATGATCAAAAATTTTATCTGTAATTCTCTTGTAAAAAATCTGTAAATTCATTGCATTTCACTGCAAAATTTAGAATTATTGATAAATTTTATGAGTGACTATATATTTTCTAGCTCTGAGAAACTAAACTAAAATAGCTTGAAATCTGCATTATAGTTTTATTGACAAAGGGACCACTTTTAGTTAAGACTGTATAAATATTAGTTGGAAGACAAAAAAAAAAAAGAAATAGCTTAGACATACATCTAGGGAAAACTATTTATAAAAAGCTCAATCACATATAGAGTTACAATTCAGCATTTACGTGCGGGATATCATTACTTTGTGTAATATCATCTGAAATTAATTCTTGATAGTTTTTGCTTTCTAATATGTTTTTAGTAAATATAAGGGTAAGTCAAATATATAACCTCCCTGAAATTTTCACTACATTAAAATCTTTTTCACCTTGATATATATTTAAGATGAATTTTTTGTATTCCTGTACTGTAAAAAGTTAAGAGCGTTTGATGAAAATGTTCCTTTGAGAGGGTTCAAACAGAAGATAACACAAAGGTGCTAAATTTGAAGGATGTTCTCTAGTGAAGTTCCTCTGATATTTCATCAAGAATAAACAATTTATAATAATTCCTATTTAAATAGCAGCAGGTGATTTTTGCCAAAGTCTCATTTATCTCGTTGATTCACCTTCATAACTTAAATTTTATTATTGTGGTTAAGCCAATACTGCTGTTCAGTAGTTCATGAAGAAGCATTAAGTGTAATTTCCTCATGTGATCACTAAAATATCTTTCGTAAAATATGCCTAAGAAAACACTGGAGAACATCTTTTCATTTCAAAAATAAGATGTATTTGATTGCATTTTGTTTAAACTTAAATGTTTTTGATTCATAATTTTACTACTAATATATATAGAATTGTTATAATTATGTAGAAACCCCTTAAATTTAAATATAGGCAAAAAAGGAACATTTTATACAGGACAGCAAAGAGTCAGGTAAGTAAAAAATAACTTTTATATTAACTCCTCAATGAGTTATTTGTTACAAAAAATATATACAGTTTTAATGAAAGAATTAAATTACATCCACGGTGAATAGTTATGCATTCATTTCTGATAAAGTCTTCTCAATATCAGCCATCTTTTTATACTCATCTACTTCTTTCTATAAAAGAATATTGAATGAATAAAATTCTATTTTTTTTAATAAAAAAATTACCATTCATTGCCATAAAAATTTACATGCCAAGAAGTAAGAATGTGATTGTTGCATAACTTAGCATGAAGGTATGTACAGAACAGATCAGTTTGACTGTGTAATGCGTTCTTCTTGGATTATAAAATTGGTGAGCAGACCTTGTTTACATATACTTAATCGGTTGCAAATAGACTCTTTCTAGCAAGAGATGTCATTACGCCACCATTGAAGACAATATGAACAGGTGGCATGAAAGAGGTCTGTTACATAGCAACCAGTCTCAGGACGGCCTCGACTGACCTATAGTTGAGCAAACCATCACATCATAAGACACACATGCATTGCCTCAACTGTCTCATTGTCTGCTATTCATACACAGGGAGCACCTTCACTACAGGTCACTGTGTTGGTTCGGACAGTTGCTTTTGCAGTGCCCATTATGTGTACTAACATTGAAAACCACTCGCCATCACTTCAGCTTGGAGTGGTGTCAAGCTCGAAGGGTCGTTCTTTAGCAACTAATCTAGATCCAGTTTGGGCATGCATGGAGACTGTGGTAAACTTCTCTCAATCCTGCCTTTGCTGTGCAGTACTCCCACAACTGGTGTGATGATATGGGGTGCCATTGTATATGACACGCAATCCTCCCTAATATTTGATCCACTGCACTTTAATAGCCCAGAGGTATGTTCGTGACATTCTTCAATCACATGCATTGTGACTCGTGGCAGAGCTCCCAGGAGCCATATTTCCCCCCTAACTTGGCCTACTTGATTTCGCATATTTTGAATAATATAAGACGACAAATTAGAGGCAGATTTACAGCAACTGTGGACATTCTACACCAGTTGTACTTACACATGTAAAATTTCATTTTATTCCAACAACTCTTTCTTGGAGTGCAAATTTTTATAGAAGTGAGTGTATTTATAAGTAATTGTGTTAAAAGAATTATCCTTTTACAACCTATTTGTACTTACAATTCCTCTACCTCTTCAAATGCTTCACAGTTCGTTGTGTCAAAATAAAATATATTTGGGAAAAACATAAGTAACATTTAATATAAAGCATTTAATTCCACAGTCTGCAACAAAGTACATATATAGAATGACCATTAAAAAGTATAGAAACCAATAGTGCAGATAATCAAAGTACCAGAAATCAACACCATACTATTAAAAAGAATTATTTTTTGACAGATACCATAGTAAATTAATTTTATCTTAAAAGGAATAATTCCTGTTAGAGACTGTTTACATAATATACAGAATGAGTTTGTATTACTTCCCCCTTCAGATTAGTTTTTAAAAAAATGAATCTTTGAATTTATATAAACTGCTGTTTGTAAAAAATGCAACAGAATTCAATGAAATTTAAGGCACAAATGACGAAATTTTAAAGCAAAAAAACAATATTAAGTATCCAAAATCAATATTTGGTGTAACCACCACACGCTGCAATACAATGTGTCATGGAATGAAACAGATTTTGAATGTCTGCTTGTCGAAGAGAATTCCATATTGCTGGTATGCGTAGCAAAAGTTTGACTTTTGAAGCTGCAGGAAGCAGATCACGAACGAGACGCCGACCAACGAAATCCCACATATGCTCAATAGGCGACTAAACAGGCCAAGGAAGAAGTTGCATGTGTTGGGCTGAACAGAAGTCTCGAACAGTCTTTGCAACATGTGGGTGTGCATTATCCTTCTGAAAGATAGCTCCAGGGATGCCTTAAAGGAAGGGAACGACTTTGAGTTGTAGCACTGCACGGACGTACCTGTTGCTATTGAGATTACCCTCAATTCGTAGCAAACTGGATCGTCCATGATACGAAATCACACCCCAAACCATAACTCCAGGTGTTATGCCACTATGTCATTCAATAAGCTTGCCAGGCACTGTGCTCATGAGCCAATTGCAGACGCAGCCCTCGATGGTCTGTATAAAGGCACCCTAGCACATAATCCATGGTGCAGCAGACATCAACGAAGCCGACATTAGTACACCTGTAGCAGTAGATTAAAGTGCTGCCAACTGCCTGGAGGAAACTGTATGGTATTTCACTGCCATGCAGAGCAGGTGTTGATTGTCGCACGCTGACGCCTCCTTCCGTCGTCCACTGCTAGTTTTTCAAGTTCGGTGCTCGTTGGTCCACTACTTCCAAATTCGCATCACTGTGGAACTGTTTTGCTGCACACGAGCTAATATTGCGTAATAGGAAAATTCTTTTTCTCAAAGACCGATAATCCTGCCCTGTTAAGACTCTTAAGTTGGAATTTCTCCTTATTTTGTCGTGGAGGCATATTTAGGTCGCACTAAAGGTCGCCACTCGCAAATAATCATTAACTATTTTCAACAGGTCCCGCTACAGCCCTCTTATTTATACGCTTTCAGCATCAGTTCAGAGGGCGCAGTGGCTCTGAAACTTTACTATTTTACGTAACAGCTTATAATTGATAGTTGCTGCAAAGTTCATTTAATTCTGATGATTCCTTCCTGGTGTTGCCTTATTACAAACAGCAGTGTACTTGCTCCTTTTTTTATTTCAATAGTTTGTCTCTAAAAATATCCAGAAAAGCATATCTACAGAAGGTTAATTCAAATATCAGCAGTTCTTTTTACTATTACACTAATTATGTGAAGATTTAACAAATTATAAAAGTGATGCCTGTGGATATACACTGTCAAGCCAAAACATTATGGACACCTGTAGCTTGCAAAACAATTACTGTTACTTGGTAGATGACCGAATATCCAACATGGAGGTGTTTGATGAAATGATTCCTTTCTATGAAAGCACAAATTTGCTCCATAGGATTAAAATCTGGTGACTAAGACATTAATTGAATTATGCTTCTCAAACCACTTCAACTCAACCCTAGGCTTGAGACATAAAGCATTGCCCTGCTAGAAGATTCCTTTTCCAGAAGGGAAGACAGATGCCTTGTAAGGGTGCAAATCATCCGCACCAAAACTAAGGATCCCAGAGTCACCCATGAAAATATCCCCCAATACATAACATCAGCCTGTGTATGAAAAGAGAGAGTAGCTATTTGACTGACATGACCATTGAAGTGATAAATGAGAAATCATTGTTCATCTAATCAAGCAACTCTTTCACTTATCCATGGTCTAGTCTTGACGTTTCTGGACTCGACAATGATGCTTGGTCAACAGAGGTACATGAGTGGGATGTCTGTTGCACAGTTTCATATCCTAAAGTGTTCGCTGAACTGCATGTTCCAAAACACTTGAATTTGGAACTTCATTAAATTGGGTTGTCAGCTGAGTCATAGTTTGGCACTGATTTTGATTTACCATGGAAGACAATCTCTGACATCCTTTTACTTGGATGATATGTAGATGTTAAATAGCTCAAGGTTTGCTGCTGGTTATACTGTCATTTATCCTTTGCATCAATACTAACGATGGCAAATCATAAACAACCTACCAGTTGTGCAGTTTCGAAGATACTCGTTTTAGGTCTTTGAGCCATTACAATCTGCCCTTCTTTAAAAGTAGTTAAATATTACTCTTTCACTTAAAGTATCCTCTACATTATCTAGAAAGTTCATACTGTTTTGGCTTGACAGTGTTTATTCGATACGAGTCAAATGGAAGAAAAAGAATTATTTTGTCGAGAAAACATGTTAATAAATGCAGATATGCTTTGCTTATCTAAAATTTAAAATGAGAGGGTTTTTTTATTAAACAGATTAAATATATCCTTATTCTTTGTATTAAAACAAAACTATTCCAAATTTCTCGACTATGGCTCCTATTACATTTAGTAACTTTCAGACATGCCAGGTTATGGGAAAGAATGTTATAAAATATAAGTAAATGACCAGGTACAGTAGATTTATTTGAATTTTATCTACCCTCAGGCAAGCCTATTTGATGACCAATTTTTTCTTATCTTTTTCTCCAGATAAGACTTCACCCTTCTATGATGCAGTAATAAGTAACTTTTAATTTAAAGATTTGTTCTCAATGAGGCATGCATGTTGAAACTAATATTTTATGTTCAATAAATCCCATTGTTAAATTTAACTCTACAGAGTGAATTTTAATTTACACATGGTGTTGATTATTTCGAGATGAGTTTCCTTCTATGAACTTGAACTCCAATTCATTATGATAAAAAGTGAAAATTTTAATATAATTAACATTAAAAAATTGTTTCAATTAAAATTATTGTAGAAACTACATAATGATCTATTAGCAACTAATGTACAGAAAATTTTTATTCACCACACTTTACTTAAAATAAATGGTAAAGATGCTAACAATTTATAAAGATAAAGATTTTTTTTATGTAGATATAATTATCCATGTTTATCATAAATCTCAAAATTGAATGATTTCTTATGTAATTTTATTACATAGCAAACTGTAAAATAATTTCATTTATTTTCTTTTTAACAAGTCTGCAAACAGTATATCCTTCATTCCTCTACGAGATATTATACTCCCCCCCCTTTAAAAACAAATTTCCCCCACTTACAAATGAACTAATGTAAAATGTGCTACTAATTCATAAAACAAGATTTCATTAGTTAATAGTTATGACTGATTAAACAGTTATATTGAAAAACTCATGCAATTCCTTACCTTAAAAGTTTCATGCATATGATCACACAAAGCCTGCAAATCTTCTAAGCCTTTCTTTAGGACATCAGTGGCAGGGACACCTACAATACATAGAATATTTTTTAAATTTATAAGATGTTTGTTAAAAAATAAGAACAAAATACTACTTTTTTATTTCAAGCCTATTGCTTTCCGTTCAATTTGTATAACGGATAATTGTTCTGTTACCACAACAATATTCCATTATTTAATTTTGCAGCTTTTCTTTAATGCAAGCATAATTTCTGCCTAAATAATTTTACCACATGCACATATAAGAAACTGAAAATTTGTTATAAACCACAACAATTCAAAATTTCACTTTATTTGGTATGAATTGGATTGAATATAGAAATTTAAAAAAACTAAACTCGGAACAAAACAGCCCATGGTGGGCCAAGGCCTACTCTATCCATCTCAGTTTTCATGACCTAGGGCATGAACAGATGTTTTGGTCAGTCTGACATGAAACCCCTAGTGTTTGGTTCTCAAGCAAGCTTGGTACTCATTTATAAACCCACTGAAAGGATGAAAAGCTGAGTTGACCTTTCCAAGTCTGGGGTTTGAACCCTAGACCTGTGGCATGGAAGCATGATACACTACCACTCGGCTTCAAATATAGAAATAAATTATGAATAATTTTTATTAATCACTTGATTTACAAATAAAAAGGAATCTGATGCACACTGTCCAAAGGTTCAGTAATAAAATAAAAAAAACATACTTATTTGATCTTTAAAAACCAATTGCTTCAACAGAAGATAAAAATAATACATCATTAATAACTTTGCTTTTTTACTCCATATAAAGAAGCAAACACAATCTCAATTCTATTGTCCTGTGGTATGTACATCATATAAATTGGCCACAACACTCGCAATCCTAATTTCAGAAGTAAACGTGTCACTAAAGTAATGTTTTACTCTTTGCTCACTTCTTGGGCCACATACAAGTTATTCATGATTTTAAAGCAATTGCTCCCTCTCTTTACATGGTTAACAACAGGGCTATGGAATCTGAGTCATAGAGTGGCAGATTTTTAGGTAAAAAAATGTCAACTTCAGTTGGATAGTTTTTGTAATTAAATTAAATGACAGAGCTTTTTTATTTATAGATTGAGAACATTAATAAGTATTTAGTTATTTTCCATTTTATTGATTTATTAATAAATAAATATAAGGAAGGAGGATAGATGTGATGACTATGACTGCTGAAAGCTTAATAAGATTTTTTAAACTTAGTTGTACAAAATGATGCATACAACTGCATTCCTAGAACTTAATGGCAAAATAACAATGAAATTTGGGATTTCATTAGACAGGGAAAGTCTCCAGACACTTATTTTAACGAGGCTATGAGCAAAAAACAAAATTTTTGAAAGAACCTCAGTGGGAAATTCATATATTTAAAGATGGATACAGATGCCAAACAGAGTAAACTTTTGCAATTGATGCTAGATTTATTAATAACGATGGAGTGATCATTATGAAGACACTGAAGCGCATCATGATAGCTATAATCTCTAGAAATTAATTGAAGGGTTTGTAAAAGAATTTGAAGTAAGGAAAGAGCAGATTCTTATCATAGTTACTGATAATGCATCTAATATGGCTAAAACAATACAGTAGATGAAATTGTTACAATAGATGAAACAAGGACTGCTTTACAAATTCTCAAGAATATTTATATGAAGATTTAGATGTTACTGAAGAGATATCAAAACTCTACCAAATGCTTTGTGTAGTCCACACCTCGCAGCTTGAGATGGTCTGAAGGAACCTCATACAGCAAATCTCGTAGGTAAATTTGGGCAAGCAGCAAAAACTCCTAAAATTGATGCCATTCTTAGGAGGCCAGCAGAAAAAGGAACAATTATTGATTAAGAATGTGATGGGAAAGTACATATTTGGTGATAAAGAGGTTGTTAGAGTTAAACACTTTTTTAGAAGTAATAGAAAGATTGTGGAACGATTTTGCAGAATTTAAAACTCTTCCTTCTACATCTGTATATGGCCACAAAAAAAGCTAGTCTGAAGAATTCACAGGAGATTTGTGAGAATGGAAGAATGTAATGTTTGTTCTTTCTAAATGGAAAGGCTTATTGCAGAAGGAAAAATTTCCTCAGTGAATAAAAGAGAAACTGGTTCGCTAGACAATGAGATCTTGCTGGGTTCAATATTTAGATCCAAAATGCTGAATTTTGTTGGATGATGAACAAATTAAAAAGGCAAAGAAAACAGTCTATAAGCTTTCATTAAGAATGAGAAATTATTCTCAGAACAATTGAATTCAAATAAGGACAGTCAGAGTGCAGACATTGCAGCTGAGGCTCTCATCCTCTTCCAATGATGAGTTAGATTTTGAAAAATATTTGAATACTGAAAAGGCTAAGGTAAAGCAAATGAAAATAAAGAACCTTTGGATATAAAAATGAAAAAAAGCAAACAAAATTTCTATATAGCCCTTGAAGAAATATGGTCACTCTTGCAAGACACCTCTTGGAACTTACACAAATTTATCCTTAAAAAAATTAAAAGTAGCCCGCCCTAGAAGTAACAGATCTCCCTCCTACTCAAGTTAGTGTGGAAAGGACTATTGTCACCTCTGAAATTGATCAAATCGGATCTATACTTTTCTATCAAAGAAAATATGGCCAAAGCTATAATGTTTCTTAGAAATTATTAATACCAGTTTTTCCATTTCATAATAAATACAAAATATAAATCTGCTATACCATCAATTTTTTTCTGTTGCATCTATTATTTCCTTTATATTAAAAAGAAAATAAGCTGTAACACGTGTGTATATGTTTACATATATTTGAGGGAGTCGGTCTTTTACGTTTAAAGTTCCTGGAGTCAATGTAGGTCATTTTCCCTACTGACTTCAAAGCCCTGGTTAGCAATGCCTTTTTAGAAAGCAGATATAGATAATCTCAATAGATCTTGAAAAATAAAATTAATTAATTCAGTGCAAAATTTTAAAAATATTAAAATTGCTGAAATTTACTCCATTTTTAAATAAGTTTATGCTGATAAAATTCATCAATATCATCTCTAAAAGACCATTAAAAAACATGGAATTAAAGCAAATATAGAAAAGGGGAGTTTTATTTAGAACAGTGATTCCCAAAGTGGGAAGTCTATGATGACCTCCAAGAGGTCCACATTAGCAAAAAAATAATTTGGGGGTCCATGACTGTGAATCTCATTAAACCAGATCTTGACTTAAATAGGTTTCCATTTGATTAAATTTCCTTTTAAACAGATTTATTTACTAAATTTAATTAGGTTAATTTGCAGTTGCAAGGAGACAGCATAAATTTTATTAAAACAAGGTCCTCATTTCAGCATTTCTTGTAAGAATTAAGCTAAGGAGTACAATATAGTGGATGCCACGAATTCTCCCAGTTTCTTAATTCTGAAAATCTGCCAGGAGAAAGACGTTTTAAACTACGTGCAACATTTAAGTGTCCATTTTTTTAGGTTTTTATATCAAGTTTGATAATGTTTTAACTATGGTAATATCACAGTAGGCAATTGAAAATAAAATGTCAAATTACAAGAATTAGCACTAACAAAGATCTGAAAATAAAGTTCAGAAACAGATGTCAGCAATTTTGGCTTTAATAAGATATACCTATTATTTATCCCAAATTATGGAATATTTTGAGAAAGTTCGTAATTGCTTTTCCTATTGAGGAATTTAGCACATTTGCCAAACTTCAAAATAAAAAAAGAAAGAAGAAAAGACTGGACACTATTTACCAGGGTTTTAGCTGACAGGTTTAGGGTTAAATCTGACAAGACTGATATGAAATGTTGAAATTTTATTATTGAATCCCCAGATTCATCCTTCCCTCTAAGAGCATTTGTTTGTTGCTCAGTTAATTTAATTTATGTAATAGTTATTTTATGTATTAATTAAAATGTTGTTTCTTAAGTTTTAAACACTGTACTTCATTACAGTCAGAAATTTAAATCTTTTAAAGTAAGTAGCTCTATACCAGTTGTCCAAATCCCATTTAAGTTAATGAATTTGCAAAAATTCAGTAGTAGGTAAGTAGGGGTCAACCCAAAACTGAAAAATCTGGCAAGGGGTCTATGAGGCAAAAAAAGTTTGGGAACCTCTGATTTAGAATATTATAAATTGCATAAAAACATCTATCATGCATGACTAAATTTCTTACAAGAAATCTAAAATGGGATTTTTAGAATAAAAGAACCTTTCTCCTTTTAGAATACAAATGAAACTTTGCGAATTAAATAAAATACAAATCTTTATTTTGATTAGTAGAGGTTATTTCTCATTTATAGCATTATTTTGTATTCCCCTATAAGTAGTAACCAGATCAATGAAATTATTTAAATCTTTTATAGTAAAATCTGAAAGATTGCAAATCAAAAGAATTATTATAAACTTGTTAGAGTCAGGAAATCTAATAATTTCAACCATGGTATTCTTTTATATTACATGTATGTATGAAGCAACCACAACAAAAAGATATCCCTGCATCTATTTGAAAAATAAGTGGGAAAAGAAATTTACAAATGGATAATGTCAAACTATAGATGATCAGGTCTGCTTAACATCTGGAAAAGTACCCATTGCTTGATGATTATATGCTTTCAGGCATCCCACTCACTCGATGCGAATTTTATAAACTACTTGGAAACTCTGATTCTGATATTGTTTCAAATTTATGGATTTTTTTCTTTTAGAAAAATAGTTCAATACAAAATACTGAAAAATTTAAATTCACGCATGGCTAATGAAAAATGTAACAACAGTTTTTTCTGAACTACATTTTTTCCAAGATCAGTGGATCTATATACAAGCTGACCCCTTTACTTTACCTTTAACAAAAAAGTTCCAAAAACTCTTGGCTTACACCTGGCAATATAAAATATTTTACTTTAAGTCCTCCAGCTTCTTTAGGTAAAAACAAATATCTTACGATAAATATTGATCATTTGGCTTTTTCTTAAAATATTACCAAAATTCAGCAATCTGCATTCAACAATATTTACTGATATACATAATGAAGTACATAAAACTTATAAAAATAGCAGACATTGATGCCATAAAATCATTTAAAACACTAGGAATTTGCATTAAACTCGAGAAGAGTACTTGCATACTATCGCAACAATGTCAAAGTTCAAGATAACACCAAGTTGGCAACCCAGGTTCCGCATGCTTTGTACTTCCTGAATTTACAACCATGTGCTTCATTTCATACAATGTCGCCAATAAGGTTGTGATAATATGCAAGTACTCCTATAAGTATTGAATTTTTATAAATATAAAATTTACAACCTACTTTTAGTTTGAATTCTAAAATTTATATTACGTATTGATGGATGAGGTACAGAATAGCCGCAATATTCAACTTCGGGGCTAAAACAACGGAAAAGGTCATTAGAAAATGAAGGTACTCAAAAAAATAAACAGGCAAAAATGAATATTTTAGTTGTTACTTTTTACTAATTATGTATCGTAATGCATTTCCCAACGTGTGGTCTTCATTATGCAGGACAAAAGTTCGACATGTGATATCTTCTTCACTTGATGCAAGCTAAAGAAAAAGCATTAATTCAAGTTTTGGCTGAGAAAAAAATTAGCATCTCAATTATATTACTATATATTAAAATTTGTTGAACTTTATAGTAAAGGACAATTACGATAATTAAAAAACAGCCATGCATGAAAATCTATCAAATTAGTTAATTTTCACGATAATAACATAACTTAGTGGAAAGTATTTAGTCAATTTTCTTACCACATCAATACGCCTTGTGGTTTCATCCATTGTTAATTGATTGACTGATTTTTACATGTGCTTGAGAAACAAACAAAACCTGCAATCTCTTCAGATCACTTCTATTTTGAAACATTGCCAGATTTAAAAAAAACTAATATTTTCATAATTGCAAAGATATTCAGTACCCAAAACTCACCTGAATAAAATACAAATTCTTCAAAACAATATTCTTTGGATTATTATTTGTCCTCTTTCAGTGGCGTAAGCCCCCAACACAGTGAGATTTTGCGCCCCAAGCCAGATCTCACAAAGGGTTGCAAAACCATAACATAACAAAGGCTTTGGGCCCTCTAAAATACTGCCACTCCTCGTGATGTGGAAGTGTACATTATGCCATTGTCCTCCTTGAAATATTAAGAGACAAGGCTTCACATAGAGCAGTTAGTGTTTTTTAGCTCATTGATAAGGTATACCTTTGAGAGGAACCAGTTTACCGGAGCCATGTTTCAGGAAATGAATGTTTATTAACGTCGCACTATAAAGCAACCCGAGGGCTATAGATGGTGGACATCGTATTTTCGAACAATGGTTAAGTGACAAGCATGATACCTCAAATGGCAATCCTCTCACTAAACTATCTCACCATATCAACGGGAGGACGTTTGAGATACGATAGATTTAGCATGCATCAGCCACTTGTAGCATATCCTATATTTTAACTCACTAGATGGTAGCACCTTACAATGAAGTGTACATCTAGAATAGTACTAGTTTTCTCCGCTAGGGTTGCAGTATATATACGTTGTGCTCATGGGTAATCTCTCTCTCTCTACTAGTGTTAAGCACGCAGTTGATTTATAACATGTGTCTACAATAAAGTTCAAGTTGTTAAGTTTTATCCGATTGCATCCTGATTGAACAATAACGCAACCTATCCCTCAATGGTGACCTGCATGAATAAGATATTATGGCATTAAAATAATGCTTTATTTTTAAAATTTTCACGAAATAGCTAAATATTGCGTAAGAACTGGTAACCACGTGTAAGCTTCAAAATGAATGACGTAGGCGCCGTCAAGATACCGGCATATAACTTTCACGATCCTGCTCTCTGGTTCACAATGTGCGATAGCACATTCCAACTTGGCTGTCCCAAGGCAATAACAGAGAGCAAAACAAAATTTAATTACATCATCGCACATTTACCACCGGAAGCCGCAACCATCATTCGTGACGTCATTATGAATCCCGACCCTGTGGAGCCTTACGAAAAAGCGAGAACGGAGCTAATAAAAAGAAGCGGTGAATCATCCCATCAAGAAATCAGGAAATTACTCATCGGAGAAGAACTCGGAGATAGACGTCCCAGCGAACTATTGCGCGCAATGAGGAGGCGCGCGGAATCTCATAGCGTTCCGGATGACCTCATGCTTGAACTTTTTCAGCAGCATCTGCCCACTCGTGTACAATCCATTCTTGCAGCTATAAGCCCGCTGACACTGGAGAAAGCTGCCGAAGTAGCCGATCGAGTCATGGAGGTGACTCAATTGCGGTAAGTGCCTGTTCCGTTTCCTCAGACAAAAATTCCATTGAAAGCCATGTACTTGAAGAAATAAAAAAATTAAATTTGCGCATTGATGAAATTTCGCGTAGCAGAAGTCGTAGTCGTAATCGTAATCTCCCATTTCATAAACGTAATCGCTCTAAATCAAAAACATACGAGCAGTGCTGGTACCATTACAAATTTGGCTCAGCAGCTCAAAAATGTCACCCTCCATGTAAATTCTCAAAAAACGAGTCCGGTTAGGTATAATGGCGACTACTGCCTTGCCAAGAAATTCTCGTCGCCTTTTATTCGAGATAGACGTACTAATGTCACATTTTTAATTGACACGGGATCTGATGTGTCCATAATTCCAGCAACAAAAACACAAAGGCAAAATAATTCACAAATGACACTTTCTGCCGCCAATACATCACCCATACATGTATACACAACTCAAACACTTTCTTTGGATTTAGGCTTAAGGAGAATTTTCCAATGGACATTTTTAGTTGGTAACGTTTCAACCCCAATTATCGGTGCTGATTTCTTGTACAACTTCCGTTTAGTACCGGATATAAGTAAGCAAGCATTGTTAGACTCGGAGACAAATATTAAATGTCATTGCATTTTAGGCAATAGTAGAATTCATTCAATTAAAACTGTGTCAGGTGATAGTGTTTATCATGAACTTTTAAGAAAATTTCCTGACATCACAAAACCTCCCCGGCCTGATCAAGAAATTAAACATTCCGTAGTCCATTACATCGAAACAAATAGTCGACCTGTAACAGCTAAAGCTCGCCGCCTCGCTCCCGATCGTCTCCGCATCGCAAAAGCGGAATTTGAGAACATGATTACTCTAGGTCATATGCGACCTTCCAAAAGTAATTATGCCTCACCTTTACATATGGTTCCTAAAAAGACAGCACAGAGTGGCGACCAGTCGGCGATTACCGTGCACTCAATGCTCAAACTATTAAAGATAATTATAGCGTTCCCAATATTTTAGATTTTACTTCTAATCTTCACGGTACAAAAATTTATTCTCACATTGATCTCGTGAAGGCATATCATCAAATTCCAATTAACCCAGATGATGTACATAAAAGTGCAATCATCACACCTTTTGGGTTATTTGAAAGCACTCGGATGCAGTTTGGTCTTTGCAATGCCGCTGCTACATTTCAACGATTCATAGATGAAGTCTTGCGAAATCTTCCATTTGTGTTCGCTTTTGTAGATGACATTCTGGTCGCGTCTTCTTCACCCGAAGAACATTTACAACATTTACAAATTTTATTCACACGCTTACAACAATATGGACTATCTTTAAAGCCCTCTAAATGCATTTTCGGTGTAACTACAATAAAATTCTTAGGCTTTAAAGTATCTGAATCAGGAATAGAACCCTTGTCGGATCGCGTCGATTGCATTTTAAATTTTCCTCAACCTACTACACTCACGCAATTAAGACGTTTCCTCGGGTTATTTAATTTTTATCGACGCTTTGTTCCCAAAGCTGCTCATTTATTAGCCCCACTAAATAAATTTTTTGGAAGGAATTAAAAATTTTAAAAAGTCTAAAAAAGTTTCCTGTAAAAATTTGCGTGACTCAATTCAATGGACTGAGGAGGCAGAGCAGGCATTTAATGATGCCAAAAACGCTTTAGCTGACGCAACTCTTCTTCGACATCCCATTCCAGGTGCAAAATTAAGCCTTTGGACTGATGCGAGTGACAAAGCCGTAGGTGGTTCACTTATGCAACTTTGCCAGAACAATTGGGAACCTGTTGCCTTTTTGTCAGTGAAACTCTCGAAAAGTCAGCAGAAATGGTCCACATATGACAGAGAACTCCTGGCAATGTATATTTCGGTCAAACGTTTTCGTCACATGCTCGAAGGAAGAGACTTCATAATCTACACAGACCAGAAGCCTCTCATGTATGCCTTTATGCAAAATCCTGACAAGTGCAGTCCACGGCAATGGCGACATCTAGATTTCATATCTCAATTCAGTACCGATGTTCGTCATATAAATGGTACTCACAACGCAGTCGCTGATGCACTTTCAAGAATTGAAGTAAATCAAATATCCAATTCATTTTTAGATTTCGAGGCACTTTCAAAGGCTCAACTAGAAGACAACGAATTACAAAGTTTCCAAAATGACGAGAAATCTTCCCTTGTCTTTAAACGTGTGCCATCTCCAATATCAGCCACTGAACTTATCTGTGATACTTCCACTGGCTCTCCCAGACCATTTGTACCACATAATTTTCGTAGGACCATATTTGAGCATTTTCACAACTTAGCTCACCCTGGTGTTGCAGCATCTTTCCAACTCATCACATCCAGATATGTTTGGCCAAACATGCGGAAAACAGTGAAAGATTGGGTCCAGAATTGTATTGCTTGTCAACGTTCTAAAGTGCACAGACACATCTTCAATGCCACTAGACTACGGATTTGTGCAACAGTTGAAAAACCACATGAATCATTTAAAACCCTTGTCAACATCCACTCATGGATTTTCAAAAATTTTTGTGCACCCTAAATTGGATGACTGTTCTCATGTGTTCCTCCGTGTTGACAAAGTTTCCCCATCATTGTCTCAGCCTTACACAGGGCCACACGAAGTTCTATCAAGGAATAACAAACACATAACCATTAATATAAATGGAAAGAAAAGTTGTGTGTCACTTGATAGAGTTAAACCAGCATTTGTGTTCAGGGATTTGCCCGATACCATTCCTGATCCTATCATTAGTGCAGAATCATCACATCGCCATCCAGTGACAACAAACATGCAAACTACCAAATCAGGTAGACGGGTAAGATTTCCTCAGAGACTAATAACTGAAATTAAATAAACTATTCAAGTACCAGATGGACATATATATTTTTTCTAGGGAAATTTGTTTGACTTTTCACACATATCTTATGATTTTCATACCTTTTCATATGTATATTTATGTAATGTAATTTCAAATATCTGTATGCATATTATATTTTCTTTTCAATGTAATTTTCAAGCATATTTCAAATAATTGTATTTGAGATTTTGCTCATGAGCATGTCATATATCGTTCTTTCGATTCTCTCCATCACTGGGGGGGGATACTATTGTAGCATATCCTATATTTTAACTCACTAGATGGTAGCACCTTACAATGAAGTGTACATCTAGAATAGTACTAGTTTTCTCCGCTAGGGTTGCAGTATATATACGTTGTGCTCATGGGTAATCTCTCTCTCTCTACTAGTGTTAAGCACGCAGTTGATTTATAACATGTGTCTACAATAAAGTTCAAGTTGTTAAGTTTTATCCGATTGCATCCTGATTGAACAATAACGCAACATATCCTTCACACTCTTCGCGTTGGGGAGGGGGTCTTCAGTGATACTAGACTTGAACACTTGACACGCTGGTCACGTGAGCTCGTGACCACAGCCACTAGGTTACTTAGGCCTGGCATGTTTGAGATTATCTCTGCTCGGAAAACTCTTTCCACGTATTAATACAATTCCCTTATAAAATTCAATATTTCTGGAACAGTGACGTTTTCTAAAACTACTATCATTTTAGTATGAGCTAAAATTCATTTTTCAAAATTTAAGAATCAGATAAAATACTTCGTCAGTCGTCATCGCAAGTGGGAGGTTAGGGTTTAAACCCTTTCCATACGCCAAAATATTAATTCTTAGTGTACAGATTACACCTTGGCACTTTGTTTTTTTTTTTAATTGTAAATCTTTCATATAAAAGCAGTCTGTGTACGCCACTGAACTTCGAGGAAATTTATATATATATATATATATATATATATATATATATATATATATATATATATATATATATATATATATATTACAGTAAATTTAAAAAAACAATTCATAAAAGCATCTATAAAGTATTTGCAATGCAATTAATGAATTCATTTCTCTGTATTTATAATATAAATTGTTGAATTTTTCTATTTAATGAATAACTATTAATAATACGAAGGTGCAGTGGCGCACACAAGGGGGGGCCTGGGGAACCGGACCCCCAAGCCCTTGATTTTTTTCCCGATTTTGATCATAATTCTAAGTATATAGTACGTAAAATTTAATTAATTACTTGCTATTAATGATTAATTTTATTAATTAATGCTAATAATTTATTCAAAAACTAGTTTTTTACTGTGTTTTGTTCCCGAAAATCAACAAAATCAAAAGGAGCATGATACAAGAATGGTGAACTTTCGACCCCGGGACCTCCCCCCCCTTGAAAAATTCCTGTGCGCGCCACTGCGAAGGTGAATTACATTTCTTGACAAAATTAAGACATAAGTATCAAATTATGAGTAATTTTACTTTTTGTCAGTTCTGAGGAAAATAACCAGTTATAATTAAAAAAAAAGTTTATATAACCAAAGGCGTTGCATATGTATCGGCTTTTTAGTGTGAATCGATGTCTATCCGAACTTTCTTGCTAATTTTATAGATTTAATATATTTATGTGAAAGTTTTCATCCATATTTTGCGTGAGGTACCATCAAAATAAGCAATTTAGAAAATAAAAGTTACAATGAAAAAAATATCTATGTTCGAAGAATTTTATTGAAGGTTTCTATGTAAAGAAATTTTTGTGTGTGCACTTTTTTTAAAAAATTTCATTATTTTCTTCCTTGAGTATAAAAAAGCATGAATAGAAAAGGAAAGACTATTTTTCCTTTAAAAGTTCAAGATTAATAAATTTCACATTTATTAACATCCAGATGTCTGATTTGTTTTTCGATTATTATTACTTTGAGGATGAATTAAAAAAATTGACTCAATTAATTATTAAAAATTGTAGATTCGAAATTTTGTGAAATACTTTACAATAAAATTTGTTCAGTTTTATTTATGTACAGCTCTTCTGTTTCTAATAGTAGAATTAATTATTTAAGATGTAATTTTGAAGTAAACGTAATTATAGAGTATTTCGAAACGATATTATACATATAATTTTTTTGAGTTATTCTTTTTTTTGTGGCTTAGTTTTCCGAAAAATAAAGAAAATAGCAATTTAAAACACTCAAAAATCCATCTATAGATATCTTGCGAAACGTAGGACAATTTATAATTTTTTCCAGATAATAAAACTCTTCAAGTTGAAGTGTGTGTTAAAAATAACTACCATTTATGCATGTAAAGGACAGTTTTTGTAGAGATTTTCTCTCGCTAGGTGGCTGCACCTGTCAACTGTTTTTCGAATTCTCTAAACGGATATTGGCAAGATAGAAATTAATTCTATTCAAATAAATGTTAAACTTAAATAATAATTGTTAAACTTATATTTTATGTAAATGCATTTAATTTCTGTTAATTTTTAAAATGGTTTTCATAATTTATATTTCTGTTTTTATATTTTTCTTTACTCATGTAGTCGTATCGATTGTATTATGCTTAACTGCAGCATAACTGTAAAAATACTAAAAACGTGGCATTTTCTGTACAACGTGTAGATCTATGTTTGCCGCCGTGGAATGAACACGCAGAATAAAATTCCAGTAGATTTTGATAAAGTTTAATGTTTGAATTAAATGAAAACTCAACACACTTGAGTATTATTTAGAGTGCTATGAAACAAGCACCGAATAACTGGTGACCCTGGATTTTTTTTTTTTACTGGAAAATGACAAAATAGCGCATTGGCTAACAAGATCGTGGAGATGGCACTAAGAACAATTGATGCTGCAGTGGTTCAGAAAAATTCCCTAAGAGTGGATGAACTCCTCTCTAAATTAGTAAGTCTGGAAGAACAACTTGCCTCTTTGAAGCTACAACGAAAAGTTCGGAGCTCTAGCCCTCATCACCATCAGAGGAGTAGAAGTCGCAGCAAATCAAGGCGCCGCTACAATCCTCAGGGACGATATTGCTTCTACCATTTCCGATTCGGGAAGAAGTGCCTCCCTGGTAAATGCGTACAGCCGTGCTGTTTCAATGAGCCGGGAAACGAATACCAGCAGTAGACGCCGCGGCGAGTCCTGCTGCTGACATTTTAGGCCGCAAATTCCGGTTATTTGTCAAGGACAGAGAAACCGGATGTCAATTCCTGGTGGATAGTGGAGCAGACGTCTCGATCCTCCCTTGGACAAAAACGAAAGGTGAGTGCCAAGCCTCTCAATATAAACTGTATGCTGCTAATGGCACTGAAATTCCAACATATGGTCTAAAAATTCTCACGCTGGACCTAGGCCTAAGACGCCCATTTCAGTGGCCGTTTATTATTGCCAAAGTTGAGCGAGGAATCATAGGTGCTGATTTCCTTCAAAAATTCCAGTTGCTGATAGATCTGCACAACAGAAAACTAATCGATGGAGTAACAAATCTTTCAATTAAAGGAGAAGTTGCTACCATCCAAGAAAATAATGATCTCAGCACGGTCAATAGAGCCTCCAAATATTTCAACCTGCTTAAGTCGTATCCTGATTTAACGAAGCCAAACTTGGTTAACAGAGTTGTTAAACATGAAGTAAAGCACCACATCCTAACAACTGGCCAACCGGTTTATTCGAAGGCAAGACAACTAGCCCCTGATAAGTTGAAGCTGGCGAAGCAAGAGTTCCAATTTATGCTGGACAACGACATTATTAGACCCTCAAAATCTCAATGGGCAAGTCCATTGCATTTAGTAAATAAAAAGGATGGCACATTAAGACCATGTGGCGATTACAGGCGACTCAACGCACAGACAATACCAGATCGATATCCAATTCCTAGAATTGAGGACTTTAATCACATCCTGAAGGATAAAAAAATATTTTCCAAGATAGATCTAGTAAAGGCTTATTATCAGATACCAATTGCTGAGGAAGACAAAGAAAAAAACTGCCATCACCACCCCATTTGGCTTGTACGAGTTCAATACTATGAGTTTTGGACTGAGGAATGCTCCTTCAACCTTCCAACGTTTCATTACTGAAGTACTGTATGGACTCGACTTTGTTTTCCCGTATCTTGATGATGTACTTGTTGCCTCATCTACTGAAGAGGAACACAGTGAACACCTAAAAATGGTATTTGAAAGATTCCAGCAATATGGACTTCGAATAAATGTCTCCAAATCAGTGATGGGAGCTGCCCAAGTTGAATATTTGGGATTTCTGATCACTGCAGAAGGTTCTCGGCCATTGCCAGAAAAAGTTCAAGCTATCTTCAACTACAAACTACCAGAAACTATTCATGACCTGCGAACGTTTCTGGGCATGATAAATTTTTACCGAAGATACCTAAAGGATGCTGCTAAGACCCAAGCACCTCTACATGAACTGTTAAAAGGAGCGAAAAAAGAAAGACCGCAGAAAAGTGCATTGGACTGATGACACCAGGAGAAGCTTCGAAAAATGCAAAAACTGACCTTGCCGAAGCTGCTCTTTTATCATTTCCAAGATCTGGACTACCCCTATCACTTTGCACAGATGCATCAGATTTTGCTGTGGGTGCAGTACTCCAGCAATTAGAAAACGAGAGTTGGAAACCAATAGCCTTTTACTCAAAGAAGCTAAATGAAACACAAACAAGGTATAGTACCTATGACCGAGAACTATTGGGAATATACCTTTCAGTGAAACATTTCAAACACCTGCTGGAAGGGAATGATTTTATTATATATACTGACCACAAGCCTCTAACTTTTGCATTTAAGCAAAAAAATGAAAAAGCATCACCAAGACAACAACGACAACTTCAATACATTTCAGAATTTAGTTGTAACATTCAACATGTATTGGGTAAAGATAATGTTGTTGCAGATGCCTTATCCAGAATTAATTCAATTTCTGAAATCAACTTTGAGGAAATTGCAGAAGAGCAAACTACTGACGAAGAGTTGCAAAAATTATTGCACAACAATTCTTTAAAATTTAAACCTTCGACATTGCCATCTGGGAAAAAACTTTGGTGTGACATCTCAACACAAAAAATTAGGCCTTACATTCCTCAAAAATTCAGGTTTCAAATATTCCAACTAATTCATGGCTTAGCTCACCCTGGTATTAAATCTACAGTAAAACTGATGACTGAAAAATATGTATGGTCAGATATTAAAAAGCAAGTCAGAGAATGGGCAAAAGCTTGCATTAGATGCCAAAAATGTAAAGTCAGCAGGCATACAAAATCCAAATTAGGAGAATTCGAACAACCAGATGAAAGGTTTAGTGTAGTTCACATAGATCTCATTGGAAAACTACCACCTTCAGAAGGGATGCAGTATTGCTTAACCTGCATTGACCGATTCTCTTGCTGGATGGAAGCAATTCCTATACCTGAAATAACAGCTGAAATAGTTGGGAGAGCATTTTATGAGAAATGGATTTGCAGGTTTGGAGTACCTGCCAAAATAGTCACAGATCAAGGTCGACAGTTTGAGGCAGAACTATTTAGAAGCATAGCTGCAATATGTGGTGCTAAAGTAGCCCACACAACATCTTATCACCCTCAATGTAATGGGAAAGTTGAACGTTTACATAGGACCTTGAAAGGTGCTATAAAAGCTCACAACAATATTAGATGGACAGAGTCATTACCCACTGTGTTGTTAGGTTTAAGAGCTGCCATAAGACCTGACATTAGTTACACAATTGCACAGATGGTCTATGGTACTTCCATTAAATTACCTGGCGAATTTTTTGATCCCCCTACTATTAACATGGATCCACAGAATTTTGTCGCCAAATTACAGCAGCACATGGCAGAGCTAAAGCCACTGAAGTCTCCTAGCAACAGGAAGCAAAATATCTTTGTGCATAAAGATTTGAAATCCTGTTCCCATGTGTTTCTTCGTATCGACAGAGTTAAAAAAGCATTAGAACCACCATATGAAGGACCATATACTGTACATAAAAAGTATGATAAATACTTCACAATCCTAATCAAAGATAAAACAATTAATATATCTGTAGATAGACTGAAACCTGCCTATTTGTTAGCAGTGGACAATCAAAATGAACAAACTAGTGTTGGACAAAAAAATGAGATTTCAAATTGGAAAGAACTTTCCCCAATGCCTGATGAACAATCTACTACCAGCTGTGGTAGAAAGATAAAAAAACCAGTAAGATTTAGAGAATAAACAAAATAGCAACTATTATGTATGTAAGTGTTAAAGTTTGAAATTCCTTTCACTTATTACTAGTAAACAGTTATTAAAAATTAGTAAATTTGAAAATCACCATTTATAAAATGTATCTAATTGATTAAATATATACTTGGTAATAATTCTCTTGGTAATGCAATTCATGTACATATAGTGAAAAAGTTATAGTAAACACTGCTTTAAATGTTGTAGATATGCTTATAAAATGACAATGTATGTTAATTCCTGGATTTTAGAATTGAAAATTGACTCTTAATTGGTTATATATACATGTATGATTTTTATGCTAGTATTGTGAAATTTAAATAATTATTCTTCCACTATCCTGATATAACCTCATCAGTAAGTTGTAAGCTTAAGTAGAATTGTGTGTAATTTCATAACAGCGAGAACCTAAATCAAACAAAAGCTTTGTAAATAAAAAGAAATTAAAGAGCATGATGTAAAATTTTCCATATATATTCTCGCATTCAAAGTAATATATGTTATACAAAGTTTTCAACTTTATGTCACAAATAATTATTTATTACTACTGTTTTTTTACATTGTCGACAGAAATTCTCTCATTAGTATTACAATTTGTGGGCATCTCATCTCTTAAATGTGTTATAGAATGTGTTTTTTTCTTCATTGGAAAGTATGTATTTTAACAAAATTATCTATTATGTATTTAATAGTGAACATAAAATTTTCAGGATATCAATATAAATACATGTGTTAGCATCAAATTCTATGTTTATAAATAAATATGTGTTAGCATCAAATTCTATGTGTAGAAATAATATGTGTTAGCATCAAATAAAATGTGTATAATAGATACTGTTTTGCATAAAAATGCTCAATTGTGGTAAATGGATTGTATTAGTGATTAACTGAGTTATAATTAATTATGTGGTGAATTGAAACTAAAGTTTTCTGATATTCTTTCTTGTAAATAGGAAGTTTTCTGTATGTATATATTATAAAATTACCCATTGTGTATGTAAATATGAAAATTGATTTTTTAACACTATTGGATTTGATATGTTTCATAATATTCAAAAATTAAGGTGTTGTCATTGCAGAGTAACTTGAAATGTTTTTTTAATGGCATGTTAACTTTCATTGGAATATGAATGATTTTTTTTCGCAAAATATTTATGTACTCCTTAGTTTCCCATGTTCAAATATTGACTGAGTTTTGTGTATTTGCAAAAGCATTCTGTAGTTTATTATTTTTTTTTGAGTTATTGCATATCTTATATATACTCTTTTTTGACTTTGTTTAAATTTGATTGTTGCTCAGTATAAATATACATTTAAAGTAATTGCTGAACATTTTAGTTGTATTTTTCCATGTATTTTTAAGAAACAGGAAGGTAGCTGTGTTTTAATATTTTAAACTTGTAGCATATTTTGTGCATTAAGACTTCTGTAGCAATCCTGTAGTAGTAATTTTGTGTTGTGTAATGCAATGATTAATAATAATTGTGTTAAAAGCGGTTTGTATAAGTTTAATTTGTAAAAAAAAAAATGAAATTATAATCTGTTCAATAAGTCTGAAACTGTCCCTGCCATATATTTTTTCTTGTATCGTAACTTTGTTACTGGCAAGGGAGTAATGTAAAGGACAGTTTTTGTAGAGATTTTCTCTCGCTAGATGGCTGCACCTGTCAACTGTTTTTCGAATTCTCTAAACGGATATTGGCAAGATAGAAATTAATTCTATTCAAATAAATGTTAAACTTAAATAATAATTGTTAAACTTATATTTTATGTAAATGCATTTAATTTCTGTTAATTTTTAAAATGGTTTTCATAATTTATATTTCTGTTTTTATATTTTTCTTTACTCATGTAGTCGTATCGATTGTATTATGCTTAACTGCAGCATAACTGTGTAAAATACTAAAAACGTGGCATTTTCTGTACAACGTGTAGATCTATGTTTGCCGCCGTGGAATGAACACGCAGAATAAAATTCCAGTAGATTTTGATAAAGTTTAATGTTTGAATTAAATGAAAACTCAACACACTTGAGTATTATTTAGAGTGCTATGAAGCAAGCACCTAATATGCATATTCAAAATTCTTGGGAAATTCCGCAGCCATGATAATGGTAAATACTCATAAATTTATACCAAAATGCAAAACAATGAATATCAAGGATCGATTATCAGCCATTGCATTTCTTCCAGAATAATATAAAACTGAATACTGTTTCTCTAATAACAGGTGTTAGAATTCAGAATACATACAATGGAAATTTACTCCTGCCATTATATTGCTTTCGTGTTTTTTTATATATATCACATCGATCATAACAATTAAAGAACAGTTCTTGTTTGGTTGTGGTTTTCGATCAGATTCTCGTCCTTCAGTTGGAAGCGGATAAGTGTATAACCGCTTCCAGAATTTTTTCATGCAGAAGGAGGAAAAAGAAACGTAGTATTACAATTACAATACTTTATTAACAAAATTAACAAGAGTTAACTCTAAAATTGAGCTAGAGCTAAAGTTTTATCGAAAAAATTCACGTTAAGAACCGAATATTTATTTCAACTTAAAGGACAAATAAAGCAAACACACTCTACAACAGTGCTTCTCAAACTTTCAATACTGGCGCCCCCTTTTCAATCACAATTTTTGTCGCGCCCCCTTTTCAATCACAATTTTTATCGCGCCCCCCTTATACATTAATAATGCACTAAATGCAATAATAATTCACTTTGACGCTAAAGCTACAATACGAGATCTTAATTATAAACCATACACATTAATAACATAAGTATTAAATTTTGAATACTACTTTTAAGCAAAAAAATAAATTAACTAAGTAATAGGACAATTATTACGTTATTTTTCCTTTCTCTAATTTTTAAATTGAACATATTGCAAAATGCGGTGACTGCTTAGAAGACAAAATATGGATATCTGCTAAATATAGAAAAATAACTCAGAGGGTCAATTTCTAATCATAAGCATTCCTTATAAAATCTTTGCTTTGTAGAACAAGCCCATGGAAGTCGTTAATACTTATTAAACTTGTTCTTAATTTAGTATTAATTAATTAGTTATAAAATACTCTGTGCAGCACTGATACATTAAAAGTACACCGGCCGAAGTACGCGCTCTTTGCATGAGTTCGTTTAAAAGAAAATAAAACATTCTTGCCAAACATTAAAGCCAAGTGCGCGACAATGTTTACAAAAATGTAAAATGTTTTTTTTAAATGCTTGCTCAAATTATAATTAGTTTTAAGCGAATTTTAATTTTAATCCTCACAGAATTAGCATTTATAGTTGATGTTAAATAATGAACAACAATATAAAATTCCGATGAAGAATAATTGTATTATTTTTAATATTTTTAAAGCAAAAAGACTTCAACATGTTTTAACCTGGGAGCAGGCGCGCACTCGATACGATCTAGCAGGGTTATTGAGTCACCCCAATCCTTTTTTATAATTATTTTATTGTACACAATACAAATCGTTATTCCAGTGAATAATTTAACTAAGAGAAAGTTACTTACCTACTTTCAAGGACTCTTCAATTTTTCTTTGGTGACAAATAAACAGTTCTGCCAGAATCAACAATTTCGTGATCTGTGTGTCCCGCGCGACCACTTCCGGGTAAAAAGTGTATTCATTATGATAATATGTATGTTACTGCTAAAAACAATTGTTATGCTTTATGTTTGAAAATACTCCTCTTGGTCTCAGTCTTCGCATAGTAATCCATCAAAGAGTGTGTGTGTGTGCTTTCCGTGGTTTTCCAAATATCATAAAACTGTTTTACGTGGAAAAAAGCGCAATAGAGAAATACATTACTTACAACTTCCTTAAATGAGAAATAAACACATAAGAGATGGGTTATAACTAACTCTACTAATAACTTAGAAGGTCAAACAAATTACAGCTATAATGTGCAGTATTTCAAAAATAATGACAGTGATGAATTTTTTATGTTCCTGAATTTTTCGATTCTGGATCTGGGATCTGTTTTTCTCTGAAAGAGTAGAATGTTATTTTTAAAAAAAAAAAGAAAACGTAATAAAAACTCTCTCATCATGGGATTACAGCAAATAAAATAAAATATTTTTTATTTGGTTATAGAATCAAAGATAGCTAATTAAGTATTGAAGAAGTTTTTTTTTTGATGACTTGATATCGCCTATAACAGGGGTGGCGAACCTTTTTGGGTCAAAGTGCCATTTTTTCTAAAAACGTTTAATGAGTTATAGGCGTGCCATCAAATAATTTTGACTTGTGATTATTGAACAACTAATAAAACTAAATACGAACAAATCAAAATTCTTTATTTAATACGAAAAAAATACATTTTGCACTGTATAGTAGTAAATGTTTTAGTTATACTTGTAATTTTAATTAAAGTAACATTAGTGTGATTTCTGCTGTTGTAGATTAGATGAGAAATAACTTATATCAGGATTATAAGATGTTACTTTTAGTAGAATGCATGCTGAATTAGAGTTGTCTGTTAAACGGTTTCTAAGCGAGTCTTTGATGTTATTTATCTCTGAAAATAATGACTCGCAGGCATAGGTAGATGAAAATATGGTTAAAATAGCATACGCCAACTTCTTCAAACAGTTAAATGCGTCTGGAATCGAA